>OY390739.1:5036849-5196084 GCA_959613385.1 Geotrupes spiniger
AACGACCGTCGCAAGTCCGAAGCGCGATTAAATAAAATCCACGGAGTTTCGGCTTCGGTACGCGCGCGGCGGTCTACCTCTGACACTTGGCGTTGCCGACTTCATTTCGATCCGAGACACGGCCGCGCTCTCACTCGCTCGCTCGTTTCGGCGTTCGCCCGTTCGCAACATACAAGGTACATTTTCGTTCGTTCATTTCACGCGTCCGCACGACGAGATGACAGACGTCGTCGCCCCGCAACAGGCGACCTCATCGCCGCCGGCGCCCGCTCCCGCGAAAAAGGCCGTCGCCAAGAAACCGAAGAACCCCCGCGCGAAACCGTCGCACCCGCCCACCTCGGAGATGGTCAACGGCGCGATCAAGAGCCTGAAGGAGCGCGGAGGATCGTCCCTGCAGGCGATAAAAAAGTACGTCGCGGCCAACTACAAGGTCGACGCGGAGAAGATGGCGCCGTTCATAAAGAAGTATCTGAAGGCGGCGGTCGCGTCCGGCGCGTTGGTCCAGACCAAGGGCAAGGGCGCGTCCGGATCCTTCAAGCTGTCCGCTTCCGGCAAGAAAACCTCCGAGTCTGCCGTGACGGTCGCCCCGAAGGTCGCGTCGAGGAAGGCGCCGAAGGCGAGATCACCGAAGAGGGCCGTGGCGACGGCGGCCGTCGCCACCTCCTCGTCGGCGAAGAAAACGGCGTCGGACAGAAAGACCGCGGCCGTCGCCGCGAAGGCCAAGAAGCCCGCGGTCGAGAAGAAAACGGCGGCGGCGGTCGCGGCGAAGACGAAATCTCCGTCGAAGGCGAAGAGGGGCACGAAGGGACCGACGAAAAAACCGAAGGCGCCGAAACCAAAAACGGCCAAGAAGGCCGGAGCCGCTACCAAGGCGACCCCGAAGAAGGCCGCCTCGCCCAAGAAAAAGTGAGTTCCAGCGGACGACGCACCTTCACCGGTCGAGTCGTGCTACGACGACGTCGGCCCCGTGCCGTCGCCAAAATGGCCCTTTTCAGGGCCACAAAAAATACACTAACTCGAGTTCGCGGCAGAGAGAGAGAGAAAGACGCGCATACCACTTATCGAACGCCTCCCTTTATTACGTTCGATAATTAATTAATTAATTGCGGCCGCAACGACACCTTTTCGGAACGTGCCCCCCCCCCCCCCCCATTAAAATTTCAAACCCATTGAAAACCCCGGGTGCGAACCGCGCGCCAGGCGGATTTTTTTTTAACAATTCCGTGTCAGTCGTTAATTACGGATTAGCGATTCTCGCGATGCCTCTTAAAACACGATGGGTCTTTTGTGGTCCTGAAAAGAACCGGTCGATATGTATGCGGGCCTGCGCCGCTGCGATGCGGGCGTCCAGTTTAAGCGCGCTCGCCGCGGATTCTACGCGCCAACTGTATGTCCTTCGGCATGATCGTGACGCGCTTCGCGTGTATGGCGCACAGGTTGGTGTCTTCGAAGAGGCCTACGAGGTACGCCTCGCTGGCCTCCTGCAGCGCCATGACGGCGGAACTCTGGAACCGGAGGTCCGTCTTGAAATCCTGGGCGATTTCGCGCACCAACCGCTGAAACGGCAGTTTGCGGATGAGCAGTTCGGTGCTCTTCTGGTAGCGTCGGATTTCACGAAGCGCCACGGTACCCGGCCTGTAGCGGTGGGGTTTCTTCACGCCGCCGGTCGCAGGTGCGCTTTTCCGGGCTGCCTTCGTCGCGAGTTGTTTACGCGGCGCCTTGCCGCCGGTCGATTTGCGCGCCGTTTGTTTCGTACGTGCCATTTTGAAGCGTGATAACTGTCGCCCGTTCCGTCGGTGAATGAGCCGAATCGGCTCGACGCGGCCTTTTTACGGGAAACGGCCGACGCGCGTCCTCGCCACTCCATTGGCCGACGCGCGTTTCTGGGGGCGCGGCCGGTCGGCGCGTATAATACTTAAATTTTCGAGCGACGACCCGCAGTCACAAGAGGACCGCACGCACGTACGGTCGTCACACGGTTCGCTCCACCGAACAGCATCTCGCGTATTAGCGTAACGGCAATCTCGACCGACGAAAGATGACGGGACGCGGTAAAGGAGGCAAGGGACTCGGAAAAGGCGGTGCCAAAAGACATCGCAAGGTCCTGCGCGACAACATCCAGGGCATCACGAAGCCCGCCATCAGGCGTCTCGCCCGCCGCGGCGGGGTGAAACGTATATCGGGATTGATATACGAAGAGACACGCGGCGTGCTGAAGGTGTTCCTCGAGAACGTCATTCGCGACGCGGTCACTTACACGGAGCACGCGAAGAGGAAGACCGTCACCGCCATGGACGTCGTCTACGCGTTGAAACGGCAGGGTCGCACCCTTTACGGTTTCGGCGGCTAGGCTGCTCGCACCAACTCGATTTCCGACGGCGTCGCTCTCGGACAACACGACCGGTTCTTTTCAGAACCACAAAAGACGTTTCTAACGAAAGCAATTCGCCGAAAGACTTTGACAAAAGTTCGATTCACAGTTTAATCCGACATCGAGGGAAATGCCAGAAGGAGAGAAAGAAAATCCATCCGTAATCATAACGAGGAACTTTTCGCGCAGGTTACTGACCGTTCTCACGCATGCCGCGGGAAAACCGCGCCTGTGGTACGTTTTAGTTGCTTTAGTTAGTTGTTTTTAGTTAATTGTAAAGCCACCCGTCGAGACGTTCGTCAATCGGATCGGGATAAAAAAAAAAAAACCTTCGAATCGGGATTTAAAAAAAAAACCGACCGTTCTCACGACTGCCGCGGGAAAACCCGAGGCGTTCGAACGGCGACGCGTCCGATTGCCGACAATCATAATAACGGTCCGATTCCCCAACTCAAATTCGTCATCCGTTCGACACGTGTCTCGTTCGAGCAACTTAACTCAAACGTAGGTGAATTTTGTGGCCCTGAGAAGGGCCGTTGTTCAGTAGGCGCGCCAAGTTCCCGATTCGGCCCGCGACTTAAGGCTTCTTTTCGGTCTTCTTCGGCAACAGGACGGCCTGGATGTTCGGCAGAACGCCACCCTGGGCGATCGTCACGCCGGACAGGAGTTTGTTCAGTTCCTCGTCGTTACGAATGGCCAGCTGAAGATGGCGCGGAATGATGCGAGTTTTCTTGTTGTCTCGGGCAGCGTTGCCGGCCAATTCGAGAACTTCCGCGGCCAGGTACTCCATGACGGCGGCCAGGTAGACCGGCGCGCCGGCGCCGACGCGTTCGGCGTAGTTGCCCTTGCGGAGTAGACGGTGAATGCGACCGACGGGAAATTGCAGTCCCGCACGACTGGACCGGGACTTCGCCTTTCCCTTCACCTTACCACCTTTACCGCGACCGGACATTTCTATTTTCTCTTAATTTAATCGGCGAAATCGACGTGCAGCACCAACGGAGGACGGTCGCAAAGTGAGCGCTCGAACCGGTCGCAGTTGGCTATTTGTGTCGGGCCGGTCGGAGATCGGGACCAATGAGCGACGCGCAACCTTCCGAGTCGCGCTGGGCGTGGTCCCGTCGCCGATCGCCCCACACCAAAACCGCGCGCTTCGCTTCGGCAAAGTCAAACTCCGCCGCGACCACTTCACGTTACGACGACGCCGCACGAGCACGAACGGAACACGAGATGCCACCGAAAACCAGCGGAAAAGCCGCAAAAAAAGCCGGAAAGGCACAGAAAAACATCTCGAAGGGCGACAAGAAGAAGAAACGCCGCAGGAAGGAGAGCTACGCGATCTACATTTACAAGGTGCTTAAGCAGGTGCATCCCGACACCGGAATATCGAGCAAGGCGATGAGCATCATGAACAGCTTCGTCAACGACATCTTCGAACGCATCGCCGCGGAAGCGTCTCGTCTGGCCCACTACAACAAGCGTTCTACGATCACCAGTAGGGAGATACAGACGGCCGTGCGCCTCCTGCTTCCCGGCGAGCTGGCGAAACACGCCGTCAGCGAAGGCACCAAAGCCGTCACGAAGTACACAAGCTCGAAATAAGCGACGACTGGCCGCTCTCCTCGACGCAAACGACCGGTTCTTTTCAGAACCACAACGCCGCTCGTAAAAAATAGTGACGCACAGACGACCCGACTACCTCTCGTCTACGGATCACTCTCGTAATAACGATTCAATTCAAAGTCCGATAAAAGTAAATCAATTTAAAAACACCGGCTACGGGCCACGCAAGGGCATCTTAACGTACACGCCCGTTAAAGTTTCACGGTACTTAATGTATTAATGGAGCACGGTGGTCTCGTCGAACCTTAAGGAGCGCGTGTACCTACATCAGTTAAGAAAAAGTTTCACCAACATATCGCCCACATAGATGCACATTATCCGAAGTATACCTTTCACACGCTAATTTATAAGAGTTAAGTCTTCGGCGCGCATTAACATTACACTTAACAGTGTCAACGCGCAAGAGCGCACGAGTCTTGCGTTTTACGAAGCACGCAAAAAAAAAACATTGTCAGTCACTGCCGTCGGCACTAACGAGGGGGGGGGGGCTCCGTTCGCCGTAACGCTAATTATTCTAACCTCTTCACTAGACTTTTTACAATCTACGCCGTTAGATTTAAAACGCACAAATCCCACGGATGCACGGGAACCGGCGCAATGAACGTGGTATGACACTCAAACACACACGGAGGGAGAGAGCGAGCGGGGGTGACGTTAAAGAGGGAGAGCCGGGTAAAATTATGAAACTCTAAGAACAACATCAACAACATTTATTGTAAATTTATTTCCAAATTTAACATATTAAATATTACACATATTATTGTTATTAGTATTAGATTATTATTATTATTATTATTATTATTATTATTATTATTATTATTATTATTATTATTATTATTATTATTATTATTATTATTATTATTATTATTATTATTATTATTATTAATAATAATAGGGTGATCGACAACAGCGAAACCACCCAAAAAATATAAACAGTACCAGTATTACACAAATATATTCATTTCCGAAAATTATACATCGTCGATCGATCACAACAAAAGGAGCCACGAAGGCGCGGTGTTCCCAGGCGTTCACCCTGCCAAGTACGGACCGCGCCCGACGTTGCTTAACTTCGGCGATCGCCCGAAATCCCATTACGAAACCCAACCCAAAGTTTCTTTTTAAAAATCAATGCAACTTATCACACTTATCAACACCGATTTAAAACACACAACTCCGACGGATGGGCGAGAACCGGCGCATTCAACCACGCGCGCACACACTCGCTCTCTCTCTCTCTCACACACACACACACAGGGAGGGAGCGGAGGTGAAGTTAGAGCTAGGTATGAAAGCGTATTGGGGGGGGGGGGGGGGGGGGGTAACTTTTGAAGCTAAAATGACGAAACTTTAACAACAACAATGATAGTACATTTATTTCCAAATTTAACATATTAAATATTACACTTATTATTATTAATTAATAGTGGGAACGACAACAACAAAACCACTTAAAAAATAAAAATAATAACAGGATTACATAAATATATTCATTTCCAAAATTTACGCATCCTCGATCGATCACAACAAAAGGAGTCACGGAGGCGCGGTGTTCCCGACCGGTCACCCTGCCAAGTACTGACCGCGCCCGACGTTGCTTAACTTCGACGATCGGCGGAAAACCAACTTCGAAATCGAATACAAAGTTTCTTTTTAAAAACCAATGCAACTTATCACAGTTATCAACACAACGCGGTATGAGGCGCGCCCACACACGCGGTGGGAGGGAGAGAGCGGGGGTCAAGTTAGAGAGGCAGAGCCGGGCACTACTCTTATCACCATTTTCCATATCTCGATAACGATAAGAGTTATCGAAAAAATGCACTTATGAAAGTTAAAGAAGATAAAATTCTAAGGAATTTTTATTTGAAAAGTTTTTTCGAAAAATCCATATTAATAGTATTGTTTATTTCAATTTGCGTCGCGCCGCTGTAGTATATGCTTTTGCGCGCCCTATCTCGAAAACGGTACGAGTTATCAAAAAATTGTTCGTTTATAAATATACAAATATAAAGATATTGAAATTCTAAACAACTTTTATTTGAAAAGTTTTTTTTTCGAAAAAAATGTCGCATAACTAAGTATAAGAAAGTTCAGTGCAGACCACTGCAGATTTTTGTTATTTTTATTAGTAATAGTGGGAACGACAACGAGAACAACAACAACTACAAAACCACTTATAACATAACTACTACTACTACTACTACTACTACTACTACTACCAATAATAATAATAATAATAATAATAATAATAATATCACAACAAAAGGAGGCAACGGCACGCGGTGTTCCCAAGCGGTCGCCCATCCAAGTACTGACCCCGCGCCCGACGTTGCTTAACTTCGGCGATCGGCCGGAATTCAAATTCAGAGTTTCTCTCATTAAAAGTCAACGCAATTTATCATAACGAGCGTTCAAGAAAAATCCTAATTTAGGTGGGTCTTGAAATTCAATTGGTGTTTAAAGGTACCTTACACACAACCAAAAGAAACTACAACAATGACACTATTGACAGACGAGATTCTAACCTCAAAAAACACATTACACCGTATGTCCCGGATTGAGTTTACAATGGGTATGACTGACCAAAAATTTTCTTATTGGAATTTCACGTTTTGGGATTCCGCCCTGCTCGGCCTGAAACTTATTACATTCTTACACATTACGTATAAGTAAGTATAGGAAGCATGAACATTTTCGAACTCGAGATTTCAACGGATATACACGTTTCGAGGTCCCCCGAATCGTGTCCAAACGATTATAGCTAGAGCTCTGAAACGTTAAACTTAACATTTGCATGTGGCAAGGAGGAAAACGTCCTATTTTGAACGCAATCTCTCGGCCGGAAGTGATGGTTTACTCTTATCACCTTTTTCCACATCTCGAAAACGGTACAAGTTACGGAAAAAGATATTCTTACATAAATTATAGATATTGATATTTTAAACAACTTTCATTTGAAAAGTTTCTTCGAAAAACGTAGTATAACTGAGTATAAGAGAGTTTCGTCCGGACCACCGCGGATTTTTTAAAATCAAGTAGGCCTCTACAATTGGTCAAACACTATTTTAGTTCTGGGTAAACTACCTTTTCCGTTCAAAGTGCGCCAAAGTGTAACTATAAAAGGTCGTTCAGAATGTAAAGTTACGACGTTATGCAACGATCGGCCTACTTTGATAAAATCCAGTATTGGTCAGTATTGCAGTTGAAACAGCAATAATAACACGATGTTGCTTAGTAAAACCGTCGATTACATGTCAAGTACTTATTGTAGTATGGTATGGGTCGTTATCTTTCACATCGTTAAAGGAACATCACAAAACTGATTTCATTGCGAAGTAATGACAATATTTTTACAATTTTACAATTTTCTGAAAATTGGCACAACGCCGTAACTTCACATTCTGAACATCTTTTCTTACTCACACTTTGACGTACTGTGAACGGAAAAGGTAGTTTACCTATTGTAAGCTCAATCCCGGGACATAGGGTATATTCTTCAGGGAAATCAGCAGCGTCCTAACTTCTGAAGCTAGAGGCTAAAAATACGAAACTTTAACAACAACGACAATGACAATACATTTATTTCCAAATTTTACATATTAAATATTACAGATTAACGATAAGGACAATAACACATAAGTACATTTATTTCCGACAAATATTCGTCCTCGGCCGATCACAACAAAAGGAGGCAACGGCACGCGGTGTTCCCAAGCGGTCACCCATCCAAGTACTGACCGCGCCCGACGTTGCTTAACTTCGGTGATCGGACGAGAACCGGTGCATTCAACGTGGTATGGCCGTTGCCGACAACTTAGGCGAGTGCCCGGGCTCAGGTGGCAGACTGACACGGACACATTGAAATAGGAGGCGGGGCGTCGAGAGGAGGGGGGTGGGGGAGGGCTCGAGGGAGGGAGACAGAAAGAGAGAGAGAGAGAGAGAGAGAGAGAGAGAGAGAGGAGAGAGAGAGAGAGAGAGAGAGATGAAATTAAAAAAAAATCTGGCCACCTCCTTGGAACATAATGGCGGCTTTCCGTTCCGAGAACGCCACCTAACCGATCAAGCTACGATAAATGATGACGTACGTTCGCAGGGCTAACTTCGACTTCGAACGTTGAAACGGCGTTACAAGGGCAGAATTCGCCACTCTTTAATGACCACTTGGCATTTTTTCTTTCGGGCGGCAGTCAGAGACCCACACAAAGGTAACAAAGAAGAAGGAGATGAAGTAGAACTAAAAAAGGGACGAGCGAACGCTCGCGGCAACGCCGTCTCCGACCGGGTACCGGGTTCAAACGCGGTACGGAACTCGTCGCCACATTAATCGCAACATAGACGCGAGTTCCGGCCAGTCGAGCGGCGATCGAGGGACGATTTGCGTCTCGAACGGGACTCGTCCGAGCGTCCGATCGAACACGTCGCCGCCGAACCGGCCGTTTCCGACGACCGTCGGAGTCGCACGCGTCCGCTTTCCGCGCGTCGGACGGCGGCCGCGCGACGTCCGGACGCACCGAGAACCATTCCCCCGCGTCCGCCGGGCTTCCGGTGCTCCGCGGAATAACCGCACGTCGCACGGCCACCCCTAAAAACGCACCTTTCGGCACGGCGGATAAGTCGCGTCCGCCAGGCGAGACCCGTCGCGTCGACGTTTCGCCACGTGGGGGTCGCGTCGCGTCGGAGCGTCCGGCTCGCTAGACGGCCGCAGCCGTCGCCGCGTTCGCCGAAGGGGCTTCGCGCTCCCGGGACGACACCGTCCGCCGAAAACATACGGGCGCGAACACGATAACGACCGTCGCAAGTCCGAAGCGCGATTAAATAAAATCCACGGAGTTTCGGCTTCGGTACGCGCGCGGCGGTCTACCTCTGACACTTGGCGTTGCCGACTTCATTTCGATCCGAGACACGGCCGCGCTCTCACTCGCTCGCTCGTTTCGGCGTTCGCCCGTTCGCAACATACAAGGTACATTTTCGTTCGTTCATTTCACGCGTCCGCACGACGAGATGACAGACGTCGTCGCCCCGCAACAGGCGACCTCATCGCCGCCGGCGCCCGCTCCCGCGAAAAAGGCCGTCGCCAAGAAACCGAAGAACCCCCGCGCGAAACCGTCGCACCCGCCCACCTCGGAGATGGTCAACGGCGCGATCAAGAGCCTGAAGGAGCGCGGAGGATCGTCCCTGCAGGCGATAAAAAAGTACGTCGCGGCCAACTACAAGGTCGACGCGGAGAAGATGGCGCCGTTCATAAAGAAGTATCTGAAGGCGGCGGTCGCGTCCGGCGCGTTGGTCCAGACCAAGGGCAAGGGCGCGTCCGGATCCTTCAAGCTGTCCGCTTCCGGCAAGAAAACCTCCGAGTCTGCCGTGACGGTCGCCCCGAAGGTCGCGTCGAGGAAGGCGCCGAAGGCGAGATCACCGAAGAGGGCCGTGGCGACGGCGGCCGTCGCCACCTCCTCGTCGGCGAAGAAAACGGCGTCGGACAGAAAGACCGCGGCCGTCGCCGCGAAGGCCAAGAAGCCCGCGGTCGAGAAGAAAACGGCGGCGGCGGTCGCGGCGAAGACGAAATCTCCGTCGAAGGCGAAGAGGGGCACGAAGGGACCGACGAAAAAACCGAAGGCGCCGAAACCAAAAACGGCCAAGAAGGCCGGAGCCGCTACCAAGGCGACCCCGAAGAAGGCCGCCTCGCCCAAGAAAAAGTGAGTTCCAGCGGACGACGCACCTTCACCGGTCGAGTCGTGCTACGACGACGTCGGCCCCGTGCCGTCGCCAAAATGGCCCTTTTCAGGGCCACAAAAAATACACTAACTCGAGTTCGCGGCAGAGAGAGAGAGAAAGACGCGCATACCACTTATCGAACGCCTCCCTTTATTACGTTCGATAATTAATTAATTAATTGCGGCCGCAACGACACCTTTTCGGAACGTGCCCCCCCCCCCCCCCCATTAAAATTTCAAACCCATTGAAAACCCCGGGTGCGAACCGCGCGCCAGGCGGATTTTTTTTTAACAATTCCGTGTCAGTCGTTAATTACGGATTAGCGATTCTCGCGATGCCTCTTAAAACACGATGGGTCTTTTGTGGTCCTGAAAAGAACCGGTCGATATGTATGCGGGCCTGCGCCGCTGCGATGCGGGCGTCCAGTTTAAGCGCGCTCGCCGCGGATTCTACGCGCCAACTGTATGTCCTTCGGCATGATCGTGACGCGCTTCGCGTGTATGGCGCACAGGTTGGTGTCTTCGAAGAGGCCTACGAGGTACGCCTCGCTGGCCTCCTGCAGCGCCATGACGGCGGAACTCTGGAACCGGAGGTCCGTCTTGAAATCCTGGGCGATTTCGCGCACCAACCGCTGAAACGGCAGTTTGCGGATGAGCAGTTCGGTGCTCTTCTGGTAGCGTCGGATTTCACGAAGCGCCACGGTACCCGGCCTGTAGCGGTGGGGTTTCTTCACGCCGCCGGTCGCAGGTGCGCTTTTCCGGGCTGCCTTCGTCGCGAGTTGTTTACGCGGCGCCTTGCCGCCGGTCGATTTGCGCGCCGTTTGTTTCGTACGTGCCATTTTGAAGCGTGATAACTGTCGCCCGTTCCGTCGGTGAATGAGCCGAATCGGCTCGACGCGGCCTTTTTACGGGAAACGGCCGACGCGCGTCCTCGCCACTCCATTGGCCGACGCGCGTTTCTGGGGGCGCGGCCGGTCGGCGCGTATAATACTTAAATTTTCGAGCGACGACCCGCAGTCACAAGAGGACCGCACGCACGTACGGTCGTCACACGGTTCGCTCCACCGAACAGCATCTCGCGTATTAGCGTAACGGCAATCTCGACCGACGAAAGATGACGGGACGCGGTAAAGGAGGCAAGGGACTCGGAAAAGGCGGTGCCAAAAGACATCGCAAGGTCCTGCGCGACAACATCCAGGGCATCACGAAGCCCGCCATCAGGCGTCTCGCCCGCCGCGGCGGGGTGAAACGTATATCGGGATTGATATACGAAGAGACACGCGGCGTGCTGAAGGTGTTCCTCGAGAACGTCATTCGCGACGCGGTCACTTACACGGAGCACGCGAAGAGGAAGACCGTCACCGCCATGGACGTCGTCTACGCGTTGAAACGGCAGGGTCGCACCCTTTACGGTTTCGGCGGCTAGGCTGCTCGCACCAACTCGATTTCCGACGGCGTCGCTCTCGGACAACACGACCGGTTCTTTTCAGAACCACAAAAGACGTTTCTAACGAAAGCAATTCGCCGAAAGACTTTGACAAAAGTTCGATTCACAGTTTAATCCGACATCGAGGGAAATGCCAGAAGGAGAGAAAGAAAATCCATCCGTAATCATAACGAGGAACTTTTCGCGCAGGTTACTGACCGTTCTCACGCATGCCGCGGGAAAACCGCGCCTGTGGTACGTTTTAGTTGCTTTAGTTAGTTGTTTTTAGTTAATTGTAAAGCCACCCGTCGAGACGTTCGTCAATCGGATCGGGATAAAAAAAAAAAAACCTTCGAATCGGGATTTAAAAAAAAAACCGACCGTTCTCACGACTGCCGCGGGAAAACCCGAGGCGTTCGAACGGCGACGCGTCCGATTGCCGACAATCATAATAACGGTCCGATTCCCCAACTCAAATTCGTCATCCGTTCGACACGTGTCTCGTTCGAGCAACTTAACTCAAACGTAGGTGAATTTTGTGGCCCTGAGAAGGGCCGTTGTTCAGTAGGCGCGCCAAGTTCCCGATTCGGCCCGCGACTTAAGGCTTCTTTTCGGTCTTCTTCGGCAACAGGACGGCCTGGATGTTCGGCAGAACGCCACCCTGGGCGATCGTCACGCCGGACAGGAGTTTGTTCAGTTCCTCGTCGTTACGAATGGCCAGCTGAAGATGGCGCGGAATGATGCGAGTTTTCTTGTTGTCTCGGGCAGCGTTGCCGGCCAATTCGAGAACTTCCGCGGCCAGGTACTCCATGACGGCGGCCAGGTAGACCGGCGCGCCGGCGCCGACGCGTTCGGCGTAGTTGCCCTTGCGGAGTAGACGGTGAATGCGACCGACGGGAAATTGCAGTCCCGCACGACTGGACCGGGACTTCGCCTTTCCCTTCACCTTACCACCTTTACCGCGACCGGACATTTCTATTTTCTCTTAATTTAATCGGCGAAATCGACGTGCAGCACCAACGGAGGACGGTCGCAAAGTGAGCGCTCGAACCGGTCGCAGTTGGCTATTTGTGTCGGGCCGGTCGGAGATCGGGACCAATGAGCGACGCGCAACCTTCCGAGTCGCGCTGGGCGTGGTCCCGTCGCCGATCGCCCCACACCAAAACCGCGCGCTTCGCTTCGGCAAAGTCAAACTCCGCCGCGACCACTTCACGTTACGACGACGCCGCACGAGCACGAACGGAACACGAGATGCCACCGAAAACCAGCGGAAAAGCCGCAAAAAAAGCCGGAAAGGCACAGAAAAACATCTCGAAGGGCGACAAGAAGAAGAAACGCCGCAGGAAGGAGAGCTACGCGATCTACATTTACAAGGTGCTTAAGCAGGTGCATCCCGACACCGGAATATCGAGCAAGGCGATGAGCATCATGAACAGCTTCGTCAACGACATCTTCGAACGCATCGCCGCGGAAGCGTCTCGTCTGGCCCACTACAACAAGCGTTCTACGATCACCAGTAGGGAGATACAGACGGCCGTGCGCCTCCTGCTTCCCGGCGAGCTGGCGAAACACGCCGTCAGCGAAGGCACCAAAGCCGTCACGAAGTACACAAGCTCGAAATAAGCGACGACTGGCCGCTCTCCTCGACGCAAACGACCGGTTCTTTTCAGAACCACAACGCCGCTCGTAAAAAATAGTGACGCACAGACGACCCGACTACCTCTCGTCTACGGATCACTCTCGTAATAACGATTCAATTCAAAGTCCGATAAAAGTAAATCAATTTAAAAACACCGGCTACGGGCCACGCAAGGGCATCTTAACGTACACGCCCGTTAAAGTTTCACGGTACTTAATGTATTAATGGAGCACGGTGGTCTCGTCGAACCTTAAGGAGCGCGTGTACCTACATCAGTTAAGAAAAAGTTTCACCAACATATCGCCCACATAGATGCACATTATCCGAAGTATACCTTTCACACGCTAATTTATAAGAGTTAAGTCTTCGGCGCGCATTAACATTACACTTAACAGTGTCAACGCGCAAGAGCGCACGAGTCTTGCGTTTTACGAAGCACGCAAAAAAAAAACATTGTCAGTCACTGCCGTCGGCACTAACGAGGGGGGGGGGGCTCCGTTCGCCGTAACGCTAATTATTCTAACCTCTTCACTAGACTTTTTACAATCTACGCCGTTAGATTTAAAACGCACAAATCCCACGGATGCACGGGAACCGGCGCAATGAACGTGGTATGACACTCAAACACACACGGAGGGAGAGAGCGAGCGGGGGTGACGTTAAAGAGGGAGAGCCGGGTAAAATTATGAAACTCTAAGAACAACATCAACAACATTTATTGTAAATTTATTTCCAAATTTAACATATTAAATATTACACATATTATTGTTATTAGTATTAGTATTATTATTATTATTATTATTATTATTATTATTATTATTATTATTATTATTATTATTATTATTATTATTATTATTATTATTATTATTATTATTATTATTATTATTATTATTAATAATAATAGGGTGATCGACAACAGCGAAACCACCCAAAAAATATAAACAGTACCAGTATTACACAAATATATTCATTTCCGAAAATTATACATCGTCGATCGATCACAACAAAAGGAGCCACGAAGGCGCGGTGTTCCCAGGCGTTCACCCTGCCAAGTACGGACCGCGCCCGACGTTGCTTAACTTCGGCGATCGCCCGAAATCCCATTACGAAACCCAACCCAAAGTTTCTTTTTAAAAATCAATGCAACTTATCACACTTATCAACACCGATTTAAAACACACAACTCCGACGGATGGGCGAGAACCGGCGCATTCAACCACGCGCGCACACACTCGCTCTCTCTCTCTCTCACACACACACACACAGGGAGGGAGCGGAGGTGAAGTTAGAGCTAGGTATGAAAGCGTATTGGGGGGGGGGGGGGGGGGGGGTAACTTTTGAAGCTAAAATGACGAAACTTTAACAACAACAATGATAGTACATTTATTTCCAAATTTAACATATTAAATATTACACTTATTATTA
The DNA here is from genome assembly GCA_959613385.1 of Geotrupes spiniger. NCBI lineage: Eukaryota > Metazoa > Arthropoda > Insecta > Coleoptera > Geotrupidae > Geotrupes > Geotrupes spiniger. Next base: position 5,051,045 of record OY390739.1, read on the forward strand.
TTAATTAATAGTGGGAACGACAACAACAAAACCACGTATCAGTACGTTGTCGTGAGTGACGGTCCGCCTGTAAAAGCGGTCCGCCATCTCGGTCATGTAATCGGTCAGTAGCGGTATTTGAGCATCGGCATGCAGGTCGCGTATGCGTGTGTATCTGTCGGCGCCCAGGGCAAACCTAAGACACTTGTTCTGCGTCGTCTGCAATAATTTGAGGTTCCTCTTGGAAGCCCCAAACCATACAGGCGACGCATACGTCATCGTAGGTCTAATTATTGTCCTATATAAAAGAAGTTTGTTGTCGGTCGAAAGTCTGCTGTTCTTAGCGACCATCGAATAGATGATCCTAAGAACAGCGTACGTACGTCTGTTTACTTCACGTATATGTGCATTAAACAATGTCTTGGTGTCGAGTATTACTCCCAGATATCTCACTGTCGTTTTCATTGGTATCGCGATGCCGTTGATCCGGGTTGGATTCGGCACCACGAACCGTCGGTTGCGTCGCGTAAATGTGATACTCTCACATTTCGTCGCGTTTACTTTCAGTTTCCAGTCCGCAAAGTAGCGTTCCAGTACGTTCATGTGCATTCCGATCTTTCGATGTGCTATGATTTCTGAGAATGAGGATGCATAAATGCCCGTATCGTCGGCGAAGATCATTAATGATGTGTTGACGTGCGTCGGTATGTCGTTGATGAACAATGAGAACAGTTGCGGCCCAAGGACGGATCCTTGGGGCACTCCTGCTCTTATGAAATGGAGCGCAGATATGGTTTGATTTAGTCTTGTTTTCATGGTTCTGTCGGTCAAGTATGAATAGATGAGTCGGATGATTGATAATGATAGTCCGTAATTGATCATTTTATACAAAAGTCCATCTATCCATACAGTGTCGAATGCTTTCTGCAAGTCCAGCAGTGTCATTGCCACAACCTGGTTCCGATTGAATGCCGTACGTATGTCGGTAACGAGTCGCGCCACTTGTTGTACGGTGTTATGTCCGGATCGGAACCCGAATTGCTCGTTTTTGAGAAGACCAAGTTCTTCAACTTGGTCCCTCAGTCGGCTGTTTATTACCGACTCCGCCACCTTAGAAATACTGCTGAGGAGGCTGATCGGTCTGTAACTTTCGGTCTGGTCGCGTTGCTTCCCGGGTTTCAGGATTGGTACTACTACAGCACTTTTCCAGTGGCTCGGGAAGTGCTGTAGTTTTAGTATAGCGTTAATGACGTAAGTCAGTTGCACTACGGCTTTACGGGATAAGTTCCGAAGAAGTTTGTTCTGTATGTCGTCTTCTCCGGGGGCTTTTAGCGGGCCTTGCCTTTTTATTATGCGGAAGATCTCCCGGGGGGTCGCCAGCCGTAGCGGCTCCCCGTTGTCGTCAACATTGTCGTTGCGGCGTGACAAGGAAGTCCTCACGGACTCCACAATGTCCGCCTGCGCGTGCGTCAGTGCGTCGAGCCCGATGTCATGTACTTTTTCGAACGTGCTGGCAAGGGCCTCCGCTTTCCCCTCGTCAGTCATCTCCGTCCTCCCCTCGTGCACAAGCGGCGGAACATTTTGGAATTTCTTCCTCTGTTTCGCCGCCATGCGCCACAAGGATCCGTCATTGGCGGTCAGTTCCGTCATTTTGCGGCTCCAAGTCTCGTTTCTGTGCGTCCAGATCTTTTCACGTATCTGTTGCGTCAGTGCGTTCATGTAACGTCTGTCTTGGTCAAGTCTGGTCCTTTGCCAAACTTTCCGATGTCTGTTACGGTCACGTATGTCCTGCAGAATGTGCCCGGGAAGCACGTCAGGTTTGTAAGGGTCGATCATGCGAGTTTTAATCGCACGATCCTTCGCGTATTTGATCGCCTCCGTCAGCTCGGTGACGGCGTCCTCGATCTTGTCCGGCGTGTCAAGGTCTCTGTTAATCAGTACCCGGCTGTTAAGATTTCTTCGGAACGACGGCCAGTCCGCGGTCCTGTAATCGACTATCCGGATTCGTCTGCGTTCGTGTCTGGCCCCGCCCACTTCAAAAGTGACCGGGTAATGGTCCGAGTTTAAGTCATCCACCGTGAAGAGGTCCGAGAGATTTCCCACGTTCCTCACCACGGCGATTGACGTCGTCGTTGCCGTCGCTCCATTTGTCGGATGATGCGTCGGCGTGTCTGGAAAAGCCACGAAACAATTGTGCCTCTGAGTGTGGCGGAAGACCACGTTCCCATTGACATTGTTCCGATGGCAATTCCAAGTTGAATGTTTAGCGTTGAGGTCACCCAACACTATTGTCCTTGCAGAGATACCCAGGAGCGCCTGGAGGTCTCGTTGCGTGATACGTGACGTCGGTTTGTTGTACCAGGCCGTCACTGTTAAGTCGTTCTGGAATTTGATCGAGATCAATTCCAGATGTCGCGTTGCATCGTCCCAGACGCGAAGGTAGGGTATGTCGTTCTTTAACAGAACGGCAACCCCACCCCCATGTCTGTCTCGGTCTTTTCTTTCAGTCACGTAACCCCGGAAGGTCACGTTGTCTTCGTCTGTCAGTTTCGTCTCGTTAATGCACATAACGTCTATGTTATGTCTGTCGAGGAACTGGATTAGTTCCCCGAGCTTGTTCTTGAGTCCGTTTGCGTTCCACGTGCAGAACGACAGTCTAGCCATCAAGTTCAGCGCAGAATTGAGCCAAGACCTGGAATCGAGCAGATTCAGAATTAACATTTTTTAATCGTTGGTTTAAAATTTTGACCCTGCTGAGCATGAGGGACACATTTATTAGAGAATTGAGCGTTCTCATTTCGGAGAATAGCTCATTAAGCTCATCCCGCTGACTGTCCGGCGTCGCCTCTGGAAGCTGCCGCGGCATCCTGGGCTGCTGCTGCACCAATCTCGACGGCTGCTGCATCGTCCTCAACGGCTGCTCCTGAGTAGGTCTCTGCTGCTGCTGCGGCGGCTTCACCTCCCTCTGGTCTCGGGTCCTCGGCGATGGCAGGGGCCACTCCTTCTCCACATTTCCGGAAACTGCAGTCTGCATTCTCGCGGTCCAGGCATTGGTCCTGGGCATTGGCGCCGGAACATAAGTTGTTTTTGGCTTCGTCGTGTTGCCCTGCAAAGCTCTTCGCTCAAGCTCCCTTATATAAGAAGAGCAGTTTGTCGAGTTGGCCGGGTGGCTTCCGCCGCAGTTGCAGCACAGTGCCGGCTCGCTGCGCGGTTTTTTGCACTCAGGAGTGGGGTGACCTTCTCCGCACTTGAGGCACCTGAACCGAGCGTTACAATTGCTGGTCGCATGCCCCCACTCCTGGCACCGATGGCACTGCACTACCTGCTTCTTGTTGTTATATTTTTCCCACGTGATCTTTGTGTAGAAAAGATATTTACATCGGCTATTTAGTGCTTCTACATTTTCTGTAGTTGTTACAGTCACTAGATAAAGCGGTCTAATCGTGTTTCGCATTTTCATGATTCTCTTGGATTCTATGTTATATCGTTCTTTAAGCTCAGCTTTGATGTCCTCTTCCGCAGCGTCTTCTGGCAGTCCACGAACTACGTGCGCTCTAAGCTTTTCGTTATGTGGAGTGAATGTGTGAAATTCCGTGTCTTGGAGGTTTTTAATTATTTTTTGATAGTCTCCATTGTTCATTGTGTGAATGCTGACTCTCTGTCCTGCGTACTTAATGTAAAAGTTTTTTGAATTAATCGTCTCTTCTATTCCTTTTACGAATTTGCTGTGTTGTAGAGGGAGTGTATGTAACACAATTGGCGGCGGCTTGCGAGTTTTCTTGGTCAGATCGGTGGTGGCAGTGTTGTTTTCTGGCTCAGACGGGATATTATTCAATGGTTCAAAGCTGTTCTTCACAGGCAATGTGAATTGTTGTGTCTTTGTTCTGAGTGTATTTTTTAATAGGTTTGTTTGACTATTACCTTCAATTATGTCCATATCTTCTGTTTCACTCACTGAAATAGCTTTCGGGGCAGGGTTCACGATAATCTTGGCTCTTAAGCCAGTCGATCTTTTCTTAGAGATTACAACCTTTGAGGGAGATATAACAGGGGGACTTATGGGCCGCTTGACGGCCTTTGGTTTGTCTATAAGTTGCTCCACCTTGTTGGACGTTGCAAACTGGTAAACTGTTAATTCTTCTTCGAAGTACAAAATTTGACAATTGTCTAATGTCAAAAATTTTTAAAACACTTTTTTCGGCCAACGGGCACGGAAATCAAACAAAAACACCAGAACGGAACACTGTGAACTATAAATTAACGAAATGAATAACTTTTGAACGCAGAAACAGTAAAAAATTGGCAAAATGGAAAATATTTGTGGAGCTGATCGACACGCGTGTTTGCTAGTCAAAAATCACGGCACACTTCCGGCGATCGCCCGAAATCCCATTACGAAACCCAACCCAAAGTTTCTTTTTAAAAATCAATGCAACTTATCACACTTATCAACACCGATTTAAAACACACAACTCCGACGGATGGGCGAGAACCGGCGCATTCAACCACGCGCGCACACACTCGCTCTCTCTCTCTCTCACACACACACACACAGGGAGGGAGCGGAGGTGAAGTTAGAGCTAGGTATGAAAGCGTATTGGGGGGGGGGGGGGGGGGGGGGTAACTTTTGAAGCTAAAATGACGAAACTTTAACAACAACAATGATAGTACATTTATTTCCAAATTTAACATATTAAATATTACACTTATTATTATTAATTAATAGTGGGAACGACAACAACAAAACCACTTAAAAAATAAAAATAATAACAGGATTACATAAATATATTCATTTCCAAAATTTACGCATCCTCGATCGATCACAACAAAAGGAGTCACGGAGGCGCGGTGTTCCCGACCGGTCACCCTGCCAAGTACTGACCGCGCCCGACGTTGCTTAACTTCGACGATCGGCGGAAAACCAACTTCGAAATCGAATACAAAGTTTCTTTTTAAAAACCAATGCAACTTATCACAGTTATCAACACAACGCGGTATGAGGCGCGCCCACACACGCGGTGGGAGGGAGAGAGCGGGGGTCAAGTTAGAGAGGCAGAGCCGGGCACTACTCTTATCACCATTTTCCATATCTCGATAACGATAAGAGTTATCGAAAAAATGCACTTATGAAAGTTAAAGAAGATAAAATTCTAAGGAATTTTTATTTGAAAAGTTTTTTCGAAAAATCCATATTAATAGTATTGTTTATTTCAATTTGCGTCGCGCCGCTGTAGTATATGCTTTTGCGCGCCCTATCTCGAAAACGGTACGAGTTATCAAAAAATTGTTCGTTTATAAATATACAAATATAAAGATATTGAAATTCTAAACAACTTTTATTTGAAAAGTTTTTTTTTCGAAAAAAATGTCGCATAACTAAGTATAAGAAAGTTCAGTGCAGACCACTGCAGATTTTTGTTATTTTTATTAGTAATAGTGGGAACGACAACGAGAACAACAACAACTACAAAACCACTTATAACATAACTACTACTACTACTACTACTACTACTACTACTACCAATAATAATAATAATAATAATAATAATAATAATATCACAACAAAAGGAGGCAACGGCACGCGGTGTTCCCAAGCGGTCGCCCATCCAAGTACTGACCCCGCGCCCGACGTTGCTTAACTTCGGCGATCGGCCGGAATTCAAATTCAGAGTTTCTCTCATTAAAAGTCAACGCAATTTATCATAACGAGCGTTCAAGAAAAATCCTAATTTAGGTGGGTCTTGAAATTCAATTGGTGTTTAAAGGTACCTTACACACAACCAAAAGAAACTACAACAATGACACTATTGACAGACGAGATTCTAACCTCAAAAAACACATTACACCGTATGTCCCGGATTGAGTTTACAATGGGTATGACTGACCAAAAATTTTCTTATTGGAATTTCACGTTTTGGGATTCCGCCCTGCTCGGCCTGAAACTTATTACATTCTTACACATTACGTATAAGTAAGTATAGGAAGCATGAACATTTTCGAACTCGAGATTTCAACGGATATACACGTTTCGAGGTCCCCCGAATCGTGTCCAAACGATTATAGCTAGAGCTCTGAAACGTTAAACTTAACATTTGCATGTGGCAAGGAGGAAAACGTCCTATTTTGAACGCAATCTCTCGGCCGGAAGTGATGGTTTACTCTTATCACCTTTTTCCACATCTCGAAAACGGTACAAGTTACGGAAAAAGATATTCTTACATAAATTATAGATATTGATATTTTAAACAACTTTCATTTGAAAAGTTTCTTCGAAAAACGTAGTATAACTGAGTATAAGAGAGTTTCGTCCGGACCACCGCGGATTTTTTAAAATCAAGTAGGCCTCTACAATTGGTCAAACACTATTTTAGTTCTGGGTAAACTACCTTTTCCGTTCAAAGTGCGCCAAAGTGTAACTATAAAAGGTCGTTCAGAATGTAAAGTTACGACGTTATGCAACGATCGGCCTACTTTGATAAAATCCAGTATTGGTCAGTATTGCAGTTGAAACAGCAATAATAACACGATGTTGCTTAGTAAAACCGTCGATTACATGTCAAGTACTTATTGTAGTATGGTATGGGTCGTTATCTTTCACATCGTTAAAGGAACATCACAAAACTGATTTCATTGCGAAGTAATGACAATATTTTTACAATTTTACAATTTTCTGAAAATTGGCACAACGCCGTAACTTCACATTCTGAACATCTTTTCTTACTCACACTTTGACGTACTGTGAACGGAAAAGGTAGTTTACCTATTGTAAGCTCAATCCCGGGACATAGGGTATATTCTTCAGGGAAATCAGCAGCGTCCTAACTTCTGAAGCTAGAGGCTAAAAATACGAAACTTTAACAACAACGACAATGACAATACATTTATTTCCAAATTTTACATATTAAATATTACAGATTAACGATAAGGACAATAACACATAAGTACATTTATTTCCGACAAATATTCGTCCTCGGCCGATCACAACAAAAGGAGGCAACGGCACGCGGTGTTCCCAAGCGGTCACCCATCCAAGTACTGACCGCGCCCGACGTTGCTTAACTTCGGTGATCGGACGAGAACCGGTGCATTCAACGTGGTATGGCCGTTGCCGACAACTTAGGCGAGTGCCCGGGCTCAGGTGGCAGACTGACACGGACACATTGAAATAGGAGGCGGGGCGTCGAGAGGAGGGGGGTGGGGGAGGGCTCGAGGGAGGGAGACAGAAAGAGAGAGAGAGAGAGAGAGAGAGAGAGAGAGAGAGAGGAGAGAGAGAGAGAGAGAGAGATGAAATTAAAAAAAAATCTGGCCACCTCCTTGGAACATAATGGCGGCTTTCCGTTCCGAGAACGCCACCTAACCGATCAAGCTACGATAAATGATGACGTACGTTCGCAGGGCTAACTTCGACTTCGAACGTTGAAACGGCGTTACAAGGGCAGAATTCGCCACTCTTTAATGACCACTTGGCATTTTTTCTTTCGGGCGGCAGTCAGAGACCCACACAAAGGTAACAAAGAAGAAGGAGATGAAGTAGAACTAAAAAAGGGACGAGCGAACGCTCGCGGCAACGCCGTCTCCGACCGGGTACCGGGTTCAAACGCGGTACGGAACTCGTCGCCACATTAATCGCAACATAGACGCGAGTTCCGGCCAGTCGAGCGGCGATCGAGGGACGATTTGCGTCTCGAACGGGACTCGTCCGAGCGTCCGATCGAACACGTCGCCGCCGAACCGGCCGTTTCCGACGACCGTCGGAGTCGCACGCGTCCGCTTTCCGCGCGTCGGACGGCGGCCGCGCGACGTCCGGACGCACCGAGAACCATTCCCCCGCGTCCGCCGGGCTTCCGGTGCTCCGCGGAATAACCGCACGTCGCACGGCCACCCCTAAAAACGCACCTTTCGGCACGGCGGATAAGTCGCGTCCGCCAGGCGAGACCCGTCGCGTCGACGTTTCGCCACGTGGGGGTCGCGTCGCGTCGGAGCGTCCGGCTCGCTAGACGGCCGCAGCCGTCGCCGCGTTCGCCGAAGGGGCTTCGCGCTCCCGGGACGACACCGTCCGCCGAAAACATACGGGCGCGAACACGATAACGACCGTCGCAAGTCCGAAGCGCGATTAAATAAAATCCACGGAGTTTCGGCTTCGGTACGCGCGCGGCGGTCTACCTCTGACACTTGGCGTTGCCGACTTCATTTCGATCCGAGACACGGCCGCGCTCTCACTCGCTCGCTCGTTTCGGCGTTCGCCCGTTCGCAACATACAAGGTACATTTTCGTTCGTTCATTTCACGCGTCCGCACGACGAGATGACAGACGTCGTCGCCCCGCAACAGGCGACCTCATCGCCGCCGGCGCCCGCTCCCGCGAAAAAGGCCGTCGCCAAGAAACCGAAGAACCCCCGCGCGAAACCGTCGCACCCGCCCACCTCGGAGATGGTCAACGGCGCGATCAAGAGCCTGAAGGAGCGCGGAGGATCGTCCCTGCAGGCGATAAAAAAGTACGTCGCGGCCAACTACAAGGTCGACGCGGAGAAGATGGCGCCGTTCATAAAGAAGTATCTGAAGGCGGCGGTCGCGTCCGGCGCGTTGGTCCAGACCAAGGGCAAGGGCGCGTCCGGATCCTTCAAGCTGTCCGCTTCCGGCAAGAAAACCTCCGAGTCTGCCGTGACGGTCGCCCCGAAGGTCGCGTCGAGGAAGGCGCCGAAGGCGAGATCACCGAAGAGGGCCGTGGCGACGGCGGCCGTCGCCACCTCCTCGTCGGCGAAGAAAACGGCGTCGGACAGAAAGACCGCGGCCGTCGCCGCGAAGGCCAAGAAGCCCGCGGTCGAGAAGAAAACGGCGGCGGCGGTCGCGGCGAAGACGAAATCTCCGTCGAAGGCGAAGAGGGGCACGAAGGGACCGACGAAAAAACCGAAGGCGCCGAAACCAAAAACGGCCAAGAAGGCCGGAGCCGCTACCAAGGCGACCCCGAAGAAGGCCGCCTCGCCCAAGAAAAAGTGAGTTCCAGCGGACGACGCACCTTCACCGGTCGAGTCGTGCTACGACGACGTCGGCCCCGTGCCGTCGCCAAAATGGCCCTTTTCAGGGCCACAAAAAATACACTAACTCGAGTTCGCGGCAGAGAGAGAGAGAAAGACGCGCATACCACTTATCGAACGCCTCCCTTTATTACGTTCGATAATTAATTAATTAATTGCGGCCGCAACGACACCTTTTCGGAACGTGCCCCCCCCCCCCCCCCATTAAAATTTCAAACCCATTGAAAACCCCGGGTGCGAACCGCGCGCCAGGCGGATTTTTTTTTAACAATTCCGTGTCAGTCGTTAATTACGGATTAGCGATTCTCGCGATGCCTCTTAAAACACGATGGGTCTTTTGTGGTCCTGAAAAGAACCGGTCGATATGTATGCGGGCCTGCGCCGCTGCGATGCGGGCGTCCAGTTTAAGCGCGCTCGCCGCGGATTCTACGCGCCAACTGTATGTCCTTCGGCATGATCGTGACGCGCTTCGCGTGTATGGCGCACAGGTTGGTGTCTTCGAAGAGGCCTACGAGGTACGCCTCGCTGGCCTCCTGCAGCGCCATGACGGCGGAACTCTGGAACCGGAGGTCCGTCTTGAAATCCTGGGCGATTTCGCGCACCAACCGCTGAAACGGCAGTTTGCGGATGAGCAGTTCGGTGCTCTTCTGGTAGCGTCGGATTTCACGAAGCGCCACGGTACCCGGCCTGTAGCGGTGGGGTTTCTTCACGCCGCCGGTCGCAGGTGCGCTTTTCCGGGCTGCCTTCGTCGCGAGTTGTTTACGCGGCGCCTTGCCGCCGGTCGATTTGCGCGCCGTTTGTTTCGTACGTGCCATTTTGAAGCGTGATAACTGTCGCCCGTTCCGTCGGTGAATGAGCCGAATCGGCTCGACGCGGCCTTTTTACGGGAAACGGCCGACGCGCGTCCTCGCCACTCCATTGGCCGACGCGCGTTTCTGGGGGCGCGGCCGGTCGGCGCGTATAATACTTAAATTTTCGAGCGACGACCCGCAGTCACAAGAGGACCGCACGCACGTACGGTCGTCACACGGTTCGCTCCACCGAACAGCATCTCGCGTATTAGCGTAACGGCAATCTCGACCGACGAAAGATGACGGGACGCGGTAAAGGAGGCAAGGGACTCGGAAAAGGCGGTGCCAAAAGACATCGCAAGGTCCTGCGCGACAACATCCAGGGCATCACGAAGCCCGCCATCAGGCGTCTCGCCCGCCGCGGCGGGGTGAAACGTATATCGGGATTGATATACGAAGAGACACGCGGCGTGCTGAAGGTGTTCCTCGAGAACGTCATTCGCGACGCGGTCACTTACACGGAGCACGCGAAGAGGAAGACCGTCACCGCCATGGACGTCGTCTACGCGTTGAAACGGCAGGGTCGCACCCTTTACGGTTTCGGCGGCTAGGCTGCTCGCACCAACTCGATTTCCGACGGCGTCGCTCTCGGACAACACGACCGGTTCTTTTCAGAACCACAAAAGACGTTTCTAACGAAAGCAATTCGCCGAAAGACTTTGACAAAAGTTCGATTCACAGTTTAATCCGACATCGAGGGAAATGCCAGAAGGAGAGAAAGAAAATCCATCCGTAATCATAACGAGGAACTTTTCGCGCAGGTTACTGACCGTTCTCACGCATGCCGCGGGAAAACCGCGCCTGTGGTACGTTTTAGTTGCTTTAGTTAGTTGTTTTTAGTTAATTGTAAAGCCACCCGTCGAGACGTTCGTCAATCGGATCGGGATAAAAAAAAAAAAACCTTCGAATCGGGATTTAAAAAAAAAACCGACCGTTCTCACGACTGCCGCGGGAAAACCCGAGGCGTTCGAACCGGCGACGCGTCCGATTGCCGACAATCATAATAACGGTCCGATTCCCCAACTCAAATTCGTCATCCGTTCGACACGTGTCTCGTTCGAGCAACTTAACTCAAACGTAGGTGAATTTTGTGGCCCTGAGAAGGGCCGTTGTTCAGTAGGCGCGCCAAGTTCCCGATTCGGCCCGCGACTTAAGGCTTCTTTTCGGTCTTCTTCGGCAACAGGACGGCCTGGATGTTCGGCAGAACGCCACCCTGGGCGATCGTCACGCCGGACAGGAGTTTGTTCAGTTCCTCGTCGTTACGAATGGCCAGCTGAAGATGGCGCGGAATGATGCGAGTTTTCTTGTTGTCTCGGGCAGCGTTGCCGGCCAATTCGAGAACTTCCGCGGCCAGGTACTCCATGACGGCGGCCAGGTAGACCGGCGCGCCGGCGCCGACGCGTTCGGCGTAGTTGCCCTTGCGGAGTAGACGGTGAATGCGACCGACGGGAAATTGCAGTCCCGCACGACTGGACCGGGACTTCGCCTTTCCCTTCACCTTACCACCTTTACCGCGACCGGACATTTCTATTTTCTCTTAATTTAATCGGCGAAATCGACGTGCAGCACCAACGGAGGACGGTCGCAAAGTGAGCGCTCGAACCGGTCGCAGTTGGCTATTTGTGTCGGGCCGGTCGGAGATCGGGACCAATGAGCGACGCGCAACCTTCCGAGTCGCGCTGGGCGTGGTCCCGTCGCCGATCGCCCCACACCAAAACCGCGCGCTTCGCTTCGGCAAAGTCAAACTCCGCCGCGACCACTTCACGTTACGACGACGCCGCACGAGCACGAACGGAACACGAGATGCCACCGAAAACCAGCGGAAAAGCCGCAAAAAAAGCCGGAAAGGCACAGAAAAACATCTCGAAGGGCGACAAGAAGAAGAAACGCCGCAGGAAGGAGAGCTACGCGATCTACATTTACAAGGTGCTTAAGCAGGTGCATCCCGACACCGGAATATCGAGCAAGGCGATGAGCATCATGAACAGCTTCGTCAACGACATCTTCGAACGCATCGCCGCGGAAGCGTCTCGTCTGGCCCACTACAACAAGCGTTCTACGATCACCAGTAGGGAGATACAGACGGCCGTGCGCCTCCTGCTTCCCGGCGAGCTGGCGAAACACGCCGTCAGCGAAGGCACCAAAGCCGTCACGAAGTACACAAGCTCGAAATAAGCGACGACTGGCCGCTCTCCTCGACGCAAACGACCGGTTCTTTTCAGAACCACAACGCCGCTCGTAAAAAATAGTGACGCACAGACGACCCGACTACCTCTCGTCTACGGATCACTCTCGTAATAACGATTCAATTCAAAGTCCGATAAAAGTAAATCAATTTAAAAACACCGGCTACGGGCCACGCAAGGGCATCTTAACGTACACGCCCGTTAAAGTTTCACGGTACTTAATGTATTAATGGAGCACGGTGGTCTCGTCGAACCTTAAGGAGCGCGTGTACCTACATCAGTTAAGAAAAAGTTTCACCAACATATCGCCCACATAGATGCACATTATCCGAAGTATACCTTTCACACGCTAATTTATAAGAGTTAAGTCTTCGGCGCGCATTAACATTACACTTAACAGTGTCAACGCGCAAGAGCGCACGAGTCTTGCGTTTTACGAAGCACGCAAAAAAAAAACATTGTCAGTCACTGCCGTCGGCACTAACGAGGGGGGGGGGGCTCCGTTCGCCGTAACGCTAATTATTCTAACCTCTTCACTAGACTTTTTACAATCTACGCCGTTAGATTTAAAACGCACAAATCCCACGGATGCACGGGAACCGGCGCAATGAACGTGGTATGACACTCAAACACACACGGAGGGAGAGAGCGAGCGGGGGTGACGTTAAAGAGGGAGAGCCGGGTAAAATTATGAAACTCTAAGAACAACATCAACAACATTTATTGTAAATTTATTTCCAAATTTAACATATTAAATATTACACATATTATTGTTATTAGTATTAGTATTATTATTATTATTATTATTATTATTATTATTATTATTATTATTATTATTATTATTATTATTATTATTATTATTATTATTATTATTATTATTATTATTATTATTATTATTAATAATAATAGGGTGATCGACAACAGCGAAACCACCCAAAAAATATAAACAGTACCAGTATTACACAAATATATTCATTTCCGAAAATTATACATCGTCGATCGATCACAACAAAAGGAGCCACGAAGGCGCGGTGTTCCCAGGCGTTCACCCTGCCAAGTACGGACCGCGCCCGACGTTGCTTAACTTCGGCGATCGCCCGAAATCCCATTACGAAACCCAACCCTTTCTTTTTAAAAATCAATGCAACTTATCACACTTATCAACACCGATTTAAAACACACAACTCCGACGGATGGGCGAGAACCGGCGCATTCAACCACGCGCGCACACACTCGCTCTCTCTCTCTCTCACACACACACACACAGGGAGGGAGCGGAGGTGAAGTTAGAGCTAGGTATGAAAGCGTATTGGGGGGGGGGGGGGGGGGGGGTAACTTTTGAAGCTAAAATGACGAAACTTTAACAACAACAATGATAGTACATTTATTTCCAAATTTAACATATTAAATATTACACTTATTATTATTAATTAATAGTGGGAACGACAACAACAAAACCACTTAAAAAATAAAAATAATAACAGGATTACATAAATATATTCATTTCCAAAATTTACGCATCCTCGATCGATCACAACAAAAGGAGTCACGGAGGCGCGGTGTTCCCGACCGGTCACCCTGCCAAGTACTGACCGCGCCCGACGTTGCTTAACTTCGACGATCGGCGGAAAACCAACTTCGAAATCGAATACAAAGTTTCTTTTTAAAAACCAATGCAACTTATCACAGTTATCAACACAACGCGGTATGAGGCGCGCCCACACACGCGGTGGGAGGGAGAGAGCGGGGGTCAAGTTAGAGAGGCAGAGCCGGGCACTACTCTTATCACCATTTTCCATATCTCGATAACGATAAGAGTTATCGAAAAAATGCACTTATGAAAGTTAAAGAAGATAAAATTCTAAGGAATTTTTATTTGAAAAGTTTTTTCGAAAAATCCATATTAATAGTATTGTTTATTTCAATTTGCGTCGCGCCGCTGTAGTATATGCTTTTGCGCGCCCTATCTCGAAAACGGTACGAGTTATCAAAAAATTGTTCGTTTATAAATATACAAATATAAAGATATTGAAATTCTAAACAACTTTTATTTGAAAAGTTTTTTTTTCGAAAAAAATGTCGCATAACTAAGTATAAGAAAGTTCAGTGCAGACCACTGCAGATTTTTGTTATTTTTATTAGTAATAGTGGGAACGACAACGAGAACAACAACAACTACAAAACCACTTATAACATAACTACTACTACTACTACTACTACTACTACTACTACCAATAATAATAATAATAATAATAATAATAATAATATCACAACAAAAGGAGGCAACGGCACGCGGTGTTCCCAAGCGGTCGCCCATCCAAGTACTGACCCCGCGCCCGACGTTGCTTAACTTCGGCGATCGGCCGGAATTCAAATTCAGAGTTTCTCTCATTAAAAGTCAACGCAATTTATCATAACGAGCGTTCAAGAAAAATCCTAATTTAGGTGGGTCTTGAAATTCAATTGGTGTTTAAAGGTACCTTACACACAACCAAAAGAAACTACAACAATGACACTATTGACAGACGAGATTCTAACCTCAAAAAACACATTACACCGTATGTCCCGGATTGAGTTTACAATGGGTATGACTGACCAAAAATTTTCTTATTGGAATTTCACGTTTTGGGATTCCGCCCTGCTCGGCCTGAAACTTATTACATTCTTACACATTACGTATAAGTAAGTATAGGAAGCATGAACATTTTCGAACTCGAGATTTCAACGGATATACACGTTTCGAGGTCCCCCGAATCGTGTCCAAACGATTATAGCTAGAGCTCTGAAACGTTAAACTTAACATTTGCATGTGGCAAGGAGGAAAACGTCCTATTTTGAACGCAATCTCTCGGCCGGAAGTGATGGTTTACTCTTATCACCTTTTTCCACATCTCGAAAACGGTACAAGTTACGGAAAAAGATATTCTTACATAAATTATAGATATTGATATTTTAAACAACTTTCATTTGAAAAGTTTCTTCGAAAAACGTAGTATAACTGAGTATAAGAGAGTTTCGTCCGGACCACCGCGGATTTTTTAAAATCAAGTAGGCCTCTACAATTGGTCAAACACTATTTTAGTTCTGGGTAAACTACCTTTTCCGTTCAAAGTGCGCCAAAGTGTAACTATAAAAGGTCGTTCAGAATGTAAAGTTACGACGTTATGCAACGATCGGCCTACTTTGATAAAATCCAGTATTGGTCAGTATTGCAGTTGAAACAGCAATAATAACACGATGTTGCTTAGTAAAACCGTCGATTACATGTCAAGTACTTATTGTAGTATGGTATGGGTCGTTATCTTTCACATCGTTAAAGGAACATCACAAAACTGATTTCATTGCGAAGTAATGACAATATTTTTACAATTTTACAATTTTCTGAAAATTGGCACAACGCCGTAACTTCACATTCTGAACATCTTTTCTTACTCACACTTTGACGTACTGTGAACGGAAAAGGTAGTTTACCTATTGTAAGCTCAATCCCGGGACATAGGGTATATTCTTCAGGGAAATCAGCAGCGTCCTAACTTCTGAAGCTAGAGGCTAAAAATACGAAACTTTAACAACAACGACAATGACAATACATTTATTTCCAAATTTTACATATTAAATATTACAGATTAACGATAAGGACAATAACACATAAGTACATTTATTTCCGACAAATATTCGTCCTCGGCCGATCACAACAAAAGGAGGCAACGGCACGCGGTGTTCCCAAGCGGTCACCCATCCAAGTACTGACCGCGCCCGACGTTGCTTAACTTCGGTGATCGGACGAGAACCGGTGCATTCAACGTGGTATGGCCGTTGCCGACAACTTAGGCGAGTGCCCGGGCTCAGGTGGCAGACTGACACGGACACATTGAAATAGGAGGCGGGGCGTCGAGAGGAGGGGGGTGGGGGAGGGCTCGAGGGAGGGAGACAGAAAGAGAGAGAGAGAGAGAGAGAGAGAGAGAGAGAGAGGAGAGAGAGAGAGAGAGAGAGAGATGAAATTAAAAAAAAATCTGGCCACCTCCTTGGAACATAATGGCGGCTTTCCGTTCCGAGAACGCCACCTAACCGATCAAGCTACGATAAATGATGACGTACGTTCGCAGGGCTAACTTCGACTTCGAACGTTGAAACGGCGTTACAAGGGCAGAATTCGCCACTCTTTAATGACCACTTGGCATTTTTTCTTTCGGGCGGCAGTCAGAGACCCACACAAAGGTAACAAAGAAGAAGGAGATGAAGTAGAACTAAAAAAGGGACGAGCGAACGCTCGCGGCAACGCCGTCTCCGACCGGGTACCGGGTTCAAACGCGGTACGGAACTCGTCGCCACATTAATCGCAACATAGACGCGAGTTCCGGCCAGTCGAGCGGCGATCGAGGGACGATTTGCGTCTCGAACGGGACTCGTCCGAGCGTCCGATCGAACACGTCGCCGCCGAACCGGCCGTTTCCGACGACCGTCGGAGTCGCACGCGTCCGCTTTCCGCGCGTCGGACGGCGGCCGCGCGACGTCCGGACGCACCGAGAACCATTCCCCCGCGTCCGCCGGGCTTCCGGTGCTCCGCGGAATAACCGCACGTCGCACGGCCACCCCTAAAAACGCACCTTTCGGCACGGCGGATAAGTCGCGTCCGCCAGGCGAGACCCGTCGCGTCGACGTTTCGCCACGTGGGGGTCGCGTCGCGTCGGAGCGTCCGGCTCGCTAGACGGCCGCAGCCGTCGCCGCGTTCGCCGAAGGGGCTTCGCGCTCCCGGGACGACACCGTCCGCCGAAAACATACGGGCGCGAACACGATAACGACCGTCGCAAGTCCGAAGCGCGATTAAATAAAATCCACGGAGTTTCGGCTTCGGTACGCGCGCGGCGGTCTACCTCTGACACTTGGCGTTGCCGACTTCATTTCGATCCGAGACACGGCCGCGCTCTCACTCGCTCGCTCGTTTCGGCGTTCGCCCGTTCGCAACATACAAGGTACATTTTCGTTCGTTCATTTCACGCGTCCGCACGACGAGATGACAGACGTCGTCGCCCCGCAACAGGCGACCTCATCGCCGCCGGCGCCCGCTCCCGCGAAAAAGGCCGTCGCCAAGAAACCGAAGAACCCCCGCGCGAAACCGTCGCACCCGCCCACCTCGGAGATGGTCAACGGCGCGATCAAGAGCCTGAAGGAGCGCGGAGGATCGTCCCTGCAGGCGATAAAAAAGTACGTCGCGGCCAACTACAAGGTCGACGCGGAGAAGATGGCGCCGTTCATAAAGAAGTATCTGAAGGCGGCGGTCGCGTCCGGCGCGTTGGTCCAGACCAAGGGCAAGGGCGCGTCCGGATCCTTCAAGCTGTCCGCTTCCGGCAAGAAAACCTCCGAGTCTGCCGTGACGGTCGCCCCGAAGGTCGCGTCGAGGAAGGCGCCGAAGGCGAGATCCACCGAAGAGGGCCGTGGCGACGGCGGCCGTCGCCACCTCCTCGTCGGCGAAGAAAACGGCGTCGGACAGAAAGACCGCGGCCGTCGCCGCGAAGGCCAAGAAGCCCGCGGTCGAGAAGAAAACGGCGGCGGCGGTCGCGGCGAAGACGAAATCTCCGTCGAAGGCGAAGAGGGGCACGAAGGGACCGACGAAAAAACCGAAGGCGCCGAAACCAAAAACGGCCAAGAAGGCCGGAGCCGCTACCAAGGCGACCCCGAAGAAGGCCGCCTCGCCCAAGAAAAAGTGAGTTCCAGCGGACGACGCACCTTCACCGGTCGAGTCGTGCTACGACGACGTCGGCCCCGTGCCGTCGCCAAAATGGCCCTTTTCAGGGCCACAAAAAATACACTAACTCGAGTTCGCGGCAGAGAGAGAGAGAAAGACGCGCATACCACTTATCGAACGCCTCCCTTTATTACGTTCGATAATTAATTAATTAATTGCGGCCGCAACGACACCTTTTCGGAACGTGCCCCCCCCCCCCCCCCATTAAAATTTCAAACCCATTGAAAACCCCGGGTGCGAACCGCGCGCCAGGCGGATTTTTTTTTAACAATTCCGTGTCAGTCGTTAATTACGGATTAGCGATTCTCGCGATGCCTCTTAAAACACGATGGGTCTTTTGTGGTCCTGAAAAGAACCGGTCGATATGTATGCGGGCCTGCGCCGCTGCGATGCGGGCGTCCAGTTTAAGCGCGCTCGCCGCGGATTCTACGCGCCAACTGTATGTCCTTCGGCATGATCGTGACGCGCTTCGCGTGTATGGCGCACAGGTTGGTGTCTTCGAAGAGGCCTACGAGGTACGCCTCGCTGGCCTCCTGCAGCGCCATGACGGCGGAACTCTGGAACCGGAGGTCCGTCTTGAAATCCTGGGCGATTTCGCGCACCAACCGCTGAAACGGCAGTTTGCGGATGAGCAGTTCGGTGCTCTTCTGGTAGCGTCGGATTTCACGAAGCGCCACGGTACCCGGCCTGTAGCGGTGGGGTTTCTTCACGCCGCCGGTCGCAGGTGCGCTTTTCCGGGCTGCCTTCGTCGCGAGTTGTTTACGCGGCGCCTTGCCGCCGGTCGATTTGCGCGCCGTTTGTTTCGTACGTGCCATTTTGAAGCGTGATAACTGTCGCCCGTTCCGTCGGTGAATGAGCCGAATCGGCTCGACGCGGCCTTTTTACGGGAAACGGCCGACGCGCGTCCTCGCCACTCCATTGGCCGACGCGCGTTTCTGGGGGCGCGGCCGGTCGGCGCGTATAATACTTAAATTTTCGAGCGACGACCCGCAGTCACAAGAGGACCGCACGCACGTACGGTCGTCACACGGTTCGCTCCACCGAACAGCATCTCGCGTATTAGCGTAACGGCAATCTCGACCGACGAAAGATGACGGGACGCGGTAAAGGAGGCAAGGGACTCGGAAAAGGCGGTGCCAAAAGACATCGCAAGGTCCTGCGCGACAACATCCAGGGCATCACGAAGCCCGCCATCAGGCGTCTCGCCCGCCGCGGCGGGGTGAAACGTATATCGGGATTGATATACGAAGAGACACGCGGCGTGCTGAAGGTGTTCCTCGAGAACGTCATTCGCGACGCGGTCACTTACACGGAGCACGCGAAGAGGAAGACCGTCACCGCCATGGACGTCGTCTACGCGTTGAAACGGCAGGGTCGCACCCTTTACGGTTTCGGCGGCTAGGCTGCTCGCACCAACTCGATTTCCGACGGCGTCGCTCTCGGACAACACGACCGGTTCTTTTCAGAACCACAAAAGACGTTTCTAACGAAAGCAATTCGCCGAAAGACTTTGACAAAAGTTCGATTCACAGTTTAATCCGACATCGAGGGAAATGCCAGAAGGAGAGAAAGAAAATCCATCCGTAATCATAACGAGGAACTTTTCGCGCAGGTTACTGACCGTTCTCACGCATGCCGCGGGAAAACCGCGCCTGTGGTACGTTTTAGTTGCTTTAGTTAGTTGTTTTTAGTTAATTGTAAAGCCACCCGTCGAGACGTTCGTCAATCGGATCGGGATAAAAAAAAAAAAACCTTCGAATCGGGATTTAAAAAAAAAACCGACCGTTCTCACGACTGCCGCGGGAAAACCCGAGGCGTTCGAACGGCGACGCGTCCGATTGCCGACAATCATAATAACGGTCCGATTCCCCAACTCAAATTCGTCATCCGTTCGACACGTGTCTCGTTCGAGCAACTTAACTCAAACGTAGGTGAATTTTGTGGCCCTGAGAAGGGCCGTTGTTCAGTAGGCGCGCCAAGTTCCCGATTCGGCCCGCGACTTAAGGCTTCTTTTCGGTCTTCTTCGGCAACAGGACGGCCTGGATGTTCGGCAGAACGCCACCCTGGGCGATCGTCACGCCGGACAGGAGTTTGTTCAGTTCCTCGTCGTTACGAATGGCCAGCTGAAGATGGCGCGGAATGATGCGAGTTTTCTTGTTGTCTCGGGCAGCGTTGCCGGCCAATTCGAGAACTTCCGCGGCCAGGTACTCCATGACGGCGGCCAGGTAGACCGGCGCGCCGGCGCCGACGCGTTCGGCGTAGTTGCCCTTGCGGAGTAGACGGTGAATGCGACCGACGGGAAATTGCAGTCCCGCACGACTGGACCGGGACTTCGCCTTTCCCTTCACCTTACCACCTTTACCGCGACCGGACATTTCTATTTTCTCTTAATTTAATCGGCGAAATCGACGTGCAGCACCAACGGAGGACGGTCGCAAAGTGAGCGCTCGAACCGGTCGCAGTTGGCTATTTGTGTCGGGCCGGTCGGAGATCGGGACCAATGAGCGACGCGCAACCTTCCGAGTCGCGCTGGGCGTGGTCCCGTCGCCGATCGCCCCACACCAAAACCGCGCGCTTCGCTTCGGCAAAGTCAAACTCCGCCGCGACCACTTCACGTTACGACGACGCCGCACGAGCACGAACGGAACACGAGATGCCACCGAAAACCAGCGGAAAAGCCGCAAAAAAAGCCGGAAAGGCACAGAAAAACATCTCGAAGGGCGACAAGAAGAAGAAACGCCGCAGGAAGGAGAGCTACGCGATCTACATTTACAAGGTGCTTAAGCAGGTGCATCCCGACACCGGAATATCGAGCAAGGCGATGAGCATCATGAACAGCTTCGTCAACGACATCTTCGAACGCATCGCCGCGGAAGCGTCTCGTCTGGCCCACTACAACAAGCGTTCTACGATCACCAGTAGGGAGATACAGACGGCCGTGCGCCTCCTGCTTCCCGGCGAGCTGGCGAAACACGCCGTCAGCGAAGGCACCAAAGCCGTCACGAAGTACACAAGCTCGAAATAAGCGACGACTGGCCGCTCTCCTCGACGCAAACGACCGGTTCTTTTCAGAACCACAACGCCGCTCGTAAAAAATAGTGACGCACAGACGACCCGACTACCTCTCGTCTACGGATCACTCTCGTAATAACGATTCAATTCAAAGTCCGATAAAAGTAAATCAATTTAAAAACACCGGCTACGGGCCACGCAAGGGCATCTTAACGTACACGCCCGTTAAAGTTTCACGGTACTTAATGTATTAATGGAGCACGGTGGTCTCGTCGAACCTTAAGGAGCGCGTGTACCTACATCAGTTAAGAAAAAGTTTCACCAACATATCGCCCACATAGATGCACATTATCCGAAGTATACCTTTCACACGCTAATTTATAAGAGTTAAGTCTTCGGCGCGCATTAACATTACACTTAACAGTGTCAACGCGCAAGAGCGCACGAGTCTTGCGTTTTACGAAGCACGCAAAAAAAAAACATTGTCAGTCACTGCCGTCGGCACTAACGAGGGGGGGGGGGCTCCGTTCGCCGTAACGCTAATTATTCTAACCTCTTCACTAGACTTTTTACAATCTACGCCGTTAGATTTAAAACGCACAAATCCCACGGATGCACGGGAACCGGCGCAATGAACGTGGTATGACACTCAAACACACACGGAGGGAGAGAGCGAGCGGGGGTGACGTTAAAGAGGGAGAGCCGGGTAAAATTATGAAACTCTAAGAACAACATCAACAACATTTATTGTAAATTTATTTCCAAATTTAACATATTAAATATTACACATATTATTGTTATTAGTATTAGTATTATTATTATTATTATTATTATTATTATTATTATTATTATTATTATTATTATTATTATTATTATTATTATTATTATTATTATTATTATTATTATTATTATTATTATTATTAATAATAATAGGGTGATCGACAACAGCGAAACCACCCAAAAAATATAAACAGTACCAGTATTACACAAATATATTCATTTCCGAAAATTATACATCGTCGATCGATCACAACAAAAGGAGCCACGAAGGCGCGGTGTTCCCAGGCGTTCACCCTGCCAAGTACGGACCGCGCCCGACGTTGCTTAACTTCGGCGATCGCCCAAATTCCAAATTCCAAATTCTTTTATTGTGTTAAAATCATTTTTATAAATACATAAAATTTTGTAGATGTGTGCAGGTCCGATATTTATTTTGTAAGCCCCCATGCTTGGCACTTATCTTACAAATTGCAAATTAATAATTTTGAATTACAACAATTTTGATGCGCTTTCCTCGATGGAAGTGTCCGTGTCCAGTGTCTGTCTTGTCGACGTTTAGTCTGTGTTGGCGGGAAACTTCGAAAAACCCGCCCTCTACGTCCTGCCCTATTGTCACGTTTCAGTCGTCCGGGTCTTCGTTGTACAAGTCCAGAGTTTCGTACGGCAGTCTGTGCACGTGTCTCTGTCCTCGTTGGTGGCGTTGGTTGGTAATTGTACGTATCAGTACGTTGTCGTGAGTGACGGTCCGCCTGTAAAAGCGGTCCGCCATCTCGGTCATGTAATCGGTCAGTAGCGGTATTTGTGCATCGGCATGCAGGTCGCGTATGCGTGTATATCTGTCGGCGCCCAGGGCAAACCTAAGGCACTTGTTCTGCGTCGTCTGCAATAGTTTGAGGCTCTTCTTGGAAGCCCCAAACCACACAGGCGACGCATATGTCATCGTAGGTCTAATTATTGTCCTATATAAGAGAAGTTTGTTGTCGGTCGAAAGTCTGCTGTTCTTAGCGACCATCGAATAGATGATCCTAAGAACAGCGTACGTGCGTCTGTTTACTTCACGTATATGTGCATTAAACGATGTCTTGGTGTCAAGTATTACTCCCAGATATCTCACTGTCATTTTCATTGGTATCGCGATGCCGTTGATCCGGGTTGGATTCGGCACCACGAACCGTCGGGTGCGTCTCGTAAATGTGATACTCTCACATTTCGTCGCGTTTACTTTCAGTTTCCAGTCCGCAAAGTAGCGTTCCAGTATTGTCATGTGCATTCCGATCTTTCGATGTGCTATGATTTCTGAGAATGAAGATGCGTAAATGCCCGTATCGTCGGCGAAGATCATCAGTGAGGTGTTAACGTGCGTCGGTATGTCATTAATGAACAATGAGAACAGTTGCGGCCCAAGGACGGATCCCTGGGGCACTCCTGCTCTTATGAAATGAGGCGCAGATATGGTATGATTGAGTCTTGTTTTCATTGTTCTGTCGGTCAAGTATGAATAGATGAGTCGGATGATTGGTAACGATAGTCCGTAATTCATCATTTTGTATAGTAGTCCATCTATCCATACAGTGTCGAATGCTTTCTGCAAGTCCAGCAGTGTCATTGCCACAACCTGGTTCCGATTGAATGCCGTTCGTATGTCAGTAACGAGTCGCGCCACTTGCTGTACGGTGTTATGTCCGGATCGGAACCCGAATTGCTCGTTCTTGAGGAGACCAAGTTCTTCAACTTGGTCCCTCAGCCGGTTGTTTATTACCGACTCCGCCACCTTAGAAATACTGCTGAGGAGGCTGATCGGTCTGTAACTTTCGGTCTGGTCGCGTTGCTTCCCGGGTTTCAGGATCGGTACTACTACAGCACTTTTCCAGTGGCTCGGAAAGTGCTGCAGTTTCAGTATTGCGTTAATGACGTAAGTCAGTTGCACAACGGCTTTACGAGATAAGTTCCGAAGAAGTTTGTTTTGTATGTCGTCTTCTCCGGGGGCTTTTAGCGGGCCTTGCCTTTTTATTATGCGGAAGATCTCCCGGGGAGTCGCCAGCCGTAGCGGCTCTCCGTCGTCGTCAACATTGTCATCGCGGCGTGACAAGGAAGTCCTCACGGACTCCACAATGTCCGCCTGCGCATGCGTCAGTACGTCGAGCCCGATGTCATGTACCTTTTCGAACGTGCTGGCAAGGGCCTCCGCTTTCCCCTCGTCAGTCATCTCCGTCCTCCCCTCGTGGACAAGCGGCGGAACATTTTGGAATTTCTTCCTCAGTTTCGCCGCCATGCGCCACAAGGATCCGTCATTGGCGGTCAGTTCTGTCATTTTGCGGCTCCAAGTCTCGTTTCGGTGCGTCCAGATCTTTTCACGTATCTGTTGCGTCAGTGCGTTCATGTAACGTCTGTCTTGGTCAAGTCTGGTCCTTTGCCAAACTTTCCGATGTCTGTTACGGTCACGTATGTCCTGCAGAATGTGCCCGGGAAGAATGTCAGGTTTGTACGGGTCGATCATGCGAGTTTTAATCGCACGATCCTTCGCGTGTTTGATCGCCTCCGTCAGCTCGGTGACGGCGTCCTCGATCTTGTCCGGCGTGTCAAGGTCTCTGTTAATCAGTACCCGGCTGTTAAGATTTCTTCGGAACGACGGCCAGTCCGCGGTCCTGTAATCGACTATCCGGATTCGTCTGCGTTCGTGTCTGGCCCCGCCCACTTCAAAAGTGACCGGGTAATGGTCCGAGTTTAGGTCATCCACCGTGAAGAGGTCCGAGAGGTTTCCCACGTTCCTCACCACGGCGATTGACGTCGTCGTTGCCGTCGCTCCATTTGTCGGATGATGCGTCGGCGTGTCTGGAAAAGCCACGAAACAATTGTGCCTCTGAGTGTGGCGGAAGACCACGTTCCCATTGACATTGTTCCGATGGCAATTCCAAGTTGAGTGTTTAGCGTTGAGGTCACCCAACACTATTGTCCTTGCAGAGATACCCAGGAGCGCCTGGAGGTCTCGTTGCGTGATACGTGACGTCGGTTTGTTGTACCAGGCCGTCACTGTTAAGTCGTTCTGGAATTTGATCGAGATCAATTCCAGATGTCGCGTGGCATCGTCCCAGACGCGAAGGTAGGGTATGTCGTTCTTTATCAGAACGGCAACCCCACCCCCATGTCTGTCTCGGTCTTTTCTTTCAGTCACGTAACCCCGGAAGGTCACGTTGTCTTCGTCTGTCAGTTTCGTCTCGTTAATGCACATAACGTCTATGTTATGTCTGTCGAGGAACTGGATGAGTTCCCCGCGCTTGTTATTAAGTCCGTTTGCGTTCCACGTGCAGAACGACAGTCTATCCATCGAGTTCGGCGCAGAAATTAACCAAAACTTGGAATCTTTCCGATTCCGACCTAACAGCTTTTAATTTTTGATTTAAAATTCTAACTCGGCCAAGCATGAGGTTTACATTGATCAATGAATTTAATGTCTTCATTTCTTTGAATAAGTCCTGCAGCTCATTCACTCCCGGCTGGCTGTCTCGCTGCGGAAGGCGGTCCTCGTCCATCCTTCGGGGTGGGGCTGGATCTCTCCTCGGTGCTGGCTGGGGCTGCGTCCTCGTCCTCACTGTCGTAGGCGGAAGCGGCCACTCCTTCTCGTAGTTCTTGCTGGTCCTATCTTGGGTCCACGCGTTCACCCTTGGTTGCGGCGCTGGCACGAACATCTCCTTTTGTGGAGCTTGGTTTGCCGTCCTCTTCTGTATAATTTGCAGGTATGCGGGGCATTTCGTAAAGTTGGCTGGATGGCTCCCACCGCAATTGCAGCACAGTGCCGCCTCTGTCCTTGGTTTTTTACACTCCGGAGTGGGGTGCCCCTCACCGCACTTCAGGCATCTGTAGGCAGCGTTGCAATTTGAGGTGGCATGGCCCCACTCCTGGCATCTGTGGCACTGTACTGCATTTCTTTTGTTGATGTATTTCTCCCAGCTGATTTTTGTATAATACAGGAACTTACATGTGTTATTGAGGTCCTCCGTTGTTTTCTTGGACTCAAGTGTTACCAAAAAGAGAGGTCTTCGGGTGTTGCGCATTTTTATGACTTTCTTTGCTTCCAAATTATGTGTGTCTTTTAGTTCTTGCATCACTTCTTCCTCTGTAACTCCATCCGGTAATCCCCTGACGACATGGGCCTTTAGTTTTTCTCCCGCAGGGGTGAATGTATGAAATTCTACATTGCGTATGCTCTGTATTACTCTGTCATAGTCGGCTCTGCTGTATGT
Source organism: Geotrupes spiniger (assembly GCA_959613385.1). Taxonomy (NCBI): domain Eukaryota; kingdom Metazoa; phylum Arthropoda; class Insecta; order Coleoptera; family Geotrupidae; genus Geotrupes; species Geotrupes spiniger. The sequence goes on from OY390739.1 coordinate 5,076,874, forward strand.
GTGAATGCTCACACGTTCACCAGCATACCTGATGTAGAATTTTTTATGGTTGAGTGTGTCTTCTATGCCTTTTACGAAGGCGCTATGCTGTTTAGGCAGAGTGTGTATCACAATGGGGGGCGGCTTCTTGATTGAGACTGACTGGGTGGTGTTATTTTCGTCAGTCTCGGTCTGCTTAAGCGTTGATAGTATTTCGAATCTGTTTTTGATTGGGATAGCAGTGGCCTGTGCATTGGACATTAATGAATTTTCAATTGGACTTACTGCGTCAGTTTCCATTTCATTTACAATTTGTGATTTCCTTTTCGTCTCTGTGCTGCTTCCTGCAACGGCCTGCAGCTGTTTCGTTATATTTGACCGTTCCTCACCTTCAATGTGCACTGTAGCGCGCAGCACACCTATGCGCTTCTTTGCCTTCAGCAGCGCCGCCGAAGATACCGAGGGCGTGAAGGGGCTGTTAGGCCGCTTCACAGGTTTAGCCTTCTCAGCAATTTCTTCAATTTTTCGCTCCAAGCTGCGCAAAAACGTATACGATTGACAATTATAATTTGACAATTGTCAAAAATAACGAAAACTGAGTTTTTGGCCAAAAATGGACCAAAAACTTAACGAAACACGGTGAACTTACAAACAGGAACGATAAACAAGAAGAATGAATCAAAATGAACGCGAAATGAACTAAAAAACTGGCTTTTTATGATAATTTGAAGGGAGCGATGTGAACGCGACTGAGTGTAATGACAAGTCAAGGCACTCTGGCGATCGCCCGAAATCCCATTACGAAACCCAACCCAAAGTTTCTTTTTAAAAATCAATGCAACTTATCACACTTATCAACACCGATTTAAAACACACAACTCCGACGGATGGGCGAGAACCGGCGCATTCAACCACGCGCGCACACACTCGCTCTCTCTCTCTCTCACACACACACACACAGGGAGGGAGCGGAGGTGAAGTTAGAGCTAGGTATGAAAGCGTATTGGGGGGGGGGGGGGGGGGGGTAACTTTTGAAGCTAAAATGACGAAACTTTAACAACAACAATGATAGTACATTTATTTCCAAATTTAACATATTAAATATTACACTTATTATTATTAATTAATAGTGGGAACGACAACAACAAAACCACTTAAAAAATAAAAATAATAACAGGATTACATAAATATATTCATTTCCAAAATTTACGCATCCTCGATCGATCACAACAAAAGGAGTCACGGAGGCGCGGTGTTCCCGACCGGTCACCCTGCCAAGTACTGACCGCGCCCGACGTTGCTTAACTTCGACGATCGGCGGAAAACCAACTTCGAAATCGAATACAAAGTTTCTTTTTAAAAACCAATGCAACTTATCACAGTTATCAACACAACGCGGTATGAGGCGCGCCCACACACGCGGTGGGAGGGAGAGAGCGGGGGTCAAGTTAGAGAGGCAGAGCCGGGCACTACTCTTATCACCATTTTCCATATCTCGATAACGATAAGAGTTATCGAAAAAATGCACTTATGAAAGTTAAAGAAGATAAAATTCTAAGGAATTTTTATTTGAAAAGTTTTTTCGAAAAATCCATATTAATAGTATTGTTTATTTCAATTTGCGTCGCGCCGCTGTAGTATATGCTTTTGCGCGCCCTATCTCGAAAACGGTACGAGTTATCAAAAAATTGTTCGTTTATAAATATACAAATATAAAGATATTGAAATTCTAAACAACTTTTATTTGAAAAGTTTTTTTTTCGAAAAAAATGTCGCATAACTAAGTATAAGAAAGTTCAGTGCAGACCACTGCAGATTTTTGTTATTTTTATTAGTAATAGTGGGAACGACAACGAGAACAACAACAACTACAAAACCACTTATAACATAACTACTACTACTACTACTACTACTACTACTACTACCAATAATAATAATAATAATAATAATAATAATAATATCACAACAAAAGGAGGCAACGGCACGCGGTGTTCCCAAGCGGTCGCCCATCCAAGTACTGACCCCGCGCCCGACGTTGCTTAACTTCGGCGATCGGCCGGAATTCAAATTCAGAGTTTCTCTCATTAAAAGTCAACGCAATTTATCATAACGAGCGTTCAAGAAAAATCCTAATTTAGGTGGGTCTTGAAATTCAATTGGTGTTTAAAGGTACCTTACACACAACCAAAAGAAACTACAACAATGACACTATTGACAGACGAGATTCTAACCTCAAAAAACACATTACACCGTATGTCCCGGATTGAGTTTACAATGGGTATGACTGACCAAAAATTTTCTTATTGGAATTTCACGTTTTGGGATTCCGCCCTGCTCGGCCTGAAACTTATTACATTCTTACACATTACGTATAAGTAAGTATAGGAAGCATGAACATTTTCGAACTCGAGATTTCAACGGATATACACGTTTCGAGGTCCCCCGAATCGTGTCCAAACGATTATAGCTAGAGCTCTGAAACGTTAAACTTAACATTTGCATGTGGCAAGGAGGAAAACGTCCTATTTTGAACGCAATCTCTCGGCCGGAAGTGATGGTTTACTCTTATCACCTTTTTCCACATCTCGAAAACGGTACAAGTTACGGAAAAAGATATTCTTACATAAATTATAGATATTGATATTTTAAACAACTTTCATTTGAAAAGTTTCTTCGAAAAACGTAGTATAACTGAGTATAAGAGAGTTTCGTCCGGACCACCGCGGATTTTTTAAAATCAAGTAGGCCTCTACAATTGGTCAAACACTATTTTAGTTCTGGGTAAACTACCTTTTCCGTTCAAAGTGCGCCAAAGTGTAACTATAAAAGGTCGTTCAGAATGTAAAGTTACGACGTTATGCAACGATCGGCCTACTTTGATAAAATCCAGTATTGGTCAGTATTGCAGTTGAAACAGCAATAATAACACGATGTTGCTTAGTAAAACCGTCGATTACATGTCAAGTACTTATTGTAGTATGGTATGGGTCGTTATCTTTCACATCGTTAAAGGAACATCACAAAACTGATTTCATTGCGAAGTAATGACAATATTTTTACAATTTTACAATTTTCTGAAAATTGGCACAACGCCGTAACTTCACATTCTGAACATCTTTTCTTACTCACACTTTGACGTACTGTGAACGGAAAAGGTAGTTTACCTATTGTAAGCTCAATCCCGGGACATAGGGTATATTCTTCAGGGAAATCAGCAGCGTCCTAACTTCTGAAGCTAGAGGCTAAAAATACGAAACTTTAACAACAACGACAATGACAATACATTTATTTCCAAATTTTACATATTAAATATTACAGATTAACGATAAGGACAATAACACATAAGTACATTTATTTCCGACAAATATTCGTCCTCGGCCGATCACAACAAAAGGAGGCAACGGCACGCGGTGTTCCCAAGCGGTCACCCATCCAAGTACTGACCGCGCCCGACGTTGCTTAACTTCGGTGATCGGACGAGAACCGGTGCATTCAACGTGGTATGGCCGTTGCCGACAACTTAGGCGAGTGCCCGGGCTCAGGTGGCAGACTGACACGGACACATTGAAATAGGAGGCGGGGCGTCGAGAGGAGGGGGGTGGGGGAGGGCTCGAGGGAGGGAGACAGAAAGAGAGAGAGAGAGAGAGAGAGAGAGAGAGAGAGAGGAGAGAGAGAGAGAGAGAGAGAGTGAAATTAAAAAAAAATCTGGCCACCTCCTTGGAACATAATGGCGGCTTTCCGTTCCGAGAACGCCACCTAACCGATCAAGCTACGATAAATGATGACGTACGTTCGCAGGGCTAACTTCGACTTCGAACGTTGAAACGGCGTTACAAGGGCAGAATTCGCCACTCTTTAATGACCACTTGGCATTTTTTCTTTCGGGCGGCAGTCAGAGACCCACACAAAGGTAACAAAGAAGAAGGAGATGAAGTAGAACTAAAAAAGGGACGAGCGAACGCTCGCGGCAACGCCGTCTCCGACCGGGTACCGGGTTCAAACGCGGTACGGAACTCGTCGCCACATTAATCGCAACATAGACGCGAGTTCCGGCCAGTCGAGCGGCGATCGAGGGACGATTTGCGTCTCGAACGGGACTCGTCCGAGCGTCCGATCGAACACGTCGCCGCCGAACCGGCCGTTTCCGACGACCGTCGGAGTCGCACGCGTCCGCTTTCCGCGCGTCGGACGGCGGCCGCGCGACGTCCGGACGCACCGAGAACCATTCCCCCGCGTCCGCCGGGCTTCCGGTGCTCCGCGGAATAACCGCACGTCGCACGGCCACCCCTAAAAACGCACCTTTCGGCACGGCGGATAAGTCGCGTCCGCCAGGCGAGACCCGTCGCGTCGACGTTTCGCCACGTGGGGGTCGCGTCGCGTCGGAGCGTCCGGCTCGCTAGACGGCCGCAGCCGTCGCCGCGTTCGCCGAAGGGGCTTCGCGCTCCCGGGACGACACCGTCCGCCGAAAACATACGGGCGCGAACACGATAACGACCGTCGCAAGTCCGAAGCGCGATTAAATAAAATCCACGGAGTTTCGGCTTCGGTACGCGCGCGGCGGTCTACCTCTGACACTTGGCGTTGCCGACTTCATTTCGATCCGAGACACGGCCGCGCTCTCACTCGCTCGCTCGTTTCGGCGTTCGCCCGTTCGCAACATACAAGGTACATTTTCGTTCGTTCATTTCACGCGTCCGCACGACGAGATGACAGACGTCGTCGCCCCGCAACAGGCGACCTCATCGCCGCCGGCGCCCGCTCCCGCGAAAAAGGCCGTCGCCAAGAAACCGAAGAACCCCCGCGCGAAACCGTCGCACCCGCCCACCTCGGAGATGGTCAACGGCGCGATCAAGAGCCTGAAGGAGCGCGGAGGATCGTCCCTGCAGGCGATAAAAAAGTACGTCGCGGCCAACTACAAGGTCGACGCGGAGAAGATGGCGCCGTTCATAAAGAAGTATCTGAAGGCGGCGGTCGCGTCCGGCGCGTTGGTCCAGACCAAGGGCAAGGGCGCGTCCGGATCCTTCAAGCTGTCCGCTTCCGGCAAGAAAACCTCCGAGTCTGCCGTGACGGTCGCCCCGAAGGTCGCGTCGAGGAAGGCGCCGAAGGCGAGATCACCGAAGAGGGCCGTGGCGACGGCGGCCGTCGCCACCTCCTCGTCGGCGAAGAAAACGGCGTCGGACAGAAAGACCGCGGCCGTCGCCGCGAAGGCCAAGAAGCCCGCGGTCGAGAAGAAAACGGCGGCGGCGGTCGCGGCGAAGACGAAATCTCCGTCGAAGGCGAAGAGGGGCACGAAGGGACCGACGAAAAAACCGAAGGCGCCGAAACCAAAAACGGCCAAGAAGGCCGGAGCCGCTACCAAGGCGACCCCGAAGAAGGCCGCCTCGCCCAAGAAAAAGTGAGTTCCAGCGGACGACGCACCTTCACCGGTCGAGTCGTGCTACGACGACGTCGGCCCCGTGCCGTCGCCAAAATGGCCCTTTTCAGGGCCACAAAAAATACACTAACTCGAGTTCGCGGCAGAGAGAGAGAGAAAGACGCGCATACCACTTATCGAACGCCTCCCTTTATTACGTTCGATAATTAATTAATTAATTGCGGCCGCAACGACACCTTTTCGGAACGTGCCCCCCCCCCCCCCCCATTAAAATTTCAAACCCATTGAAAACCCCGGGTGCGAACCGCGCGCCAGGCGGATTTTTTTTTAACAATTCCGTGTCAGTCGTTAATTACGGATTAGCGATTCTCGCGATGCCTCTTAAAACACGATGGGTCTTTTGTGGTCCTGAAAAGAACCGGTCGATATGTATGCGGGCCTGCGCCGCTGCGATGCGGGCGTCCAGTTTAAGCGCGCTCGCCGCGGATTCTACGCGCCAACTGTATGTCCTTCGGCATGATCGTGACGCGCTTCGCGTGTATGGCGCACAGGTTGGTGTCTTCGAAGAGGCCTACGAGGTACGCCTCGCTGGCCTCCTGCAGCGCCATGACGGCGGAACTCTGGAACCGGAGGTCCGTCTTGAAATCCTGGGCGATTTCGCGCACCAACCGCTGAAACGGCAGTTTGCGGATGAGCAGTTCGGTGCTCTTCTGGTAGCGTCGGATTTCACGAAGCGCCACGGTACCCGGCCTGTAGCGGTGGGGTTTCTTCACGCCGCCGGTCGCAGGTGCGCTTTTCCGGGCTGCCTTCGTCGCGAGTTGTTTACGCGGCGCCTTGCCGCCGGTCGATTTGCGCGCCGTTTGTTTCGTACGTGCCATTTTGAAGCGTGATAACTGTCGCCCGTTCCGTCGGTGAATGAGCCGAATCGGCTCGACGCGGCCTTTTTACGGGAAACGGCCGACGCGCGTCCTCGCCACTCCATTGGCCGACGCGCGTTTCTGGGGGCGCGGCCGGTCGGCGCGTATAATACTTAAATTTTCGAGCGACGACCCGCAGTCACAAGAGGACCGCACGCACGTACGGTCGTCACACGGTTCGCTCCACCGAACAGCATCTCGCGTATTAGCGTAACGGCAATCTCGACCGACGAAAGATGACGGGACGCGGTAAAGGAGGCAAGGGACTCGGAAAAGGCGGTGCCAAAAGACATCGCAAGGTCCTGCGCGACAACATCCAGGGCATCACGAAGCCCGCCATCAGGCGTCTCGCCCGCCGCGGCGGGGTGAAACGTATATCGGGATTGATATACGAAGAGACACGCGGCGTGCTGAAGGTGTTCCTCGAGAACGTCATTCGCGACGCGGTCACTTACACGGAGCACGCGAAGAGGAAGACCGTCACCGCCATGGACGTCGTCTACGCGTTGAAACGGCAGGGTCGCACCCTTTACGGTTTCGGCGGCTAGGCTGCTCGCACCAACTCGATTTCCGACGGCGTCGCTCTCGGACAACACGACCGGTTCTTTTCAGAACCACAAAAGACGTTTCTAACGAAAGCAATTCGCCGAAAGACTTTGACAAAAGTTCGATTCACAGTTTAATCCGACATCGAGGGAAATGCCAGAAGGAGAGAAAGAAAATCCATCCGTAATCATAACGAGGAACTTTTCGCGCAGGTTACTGACCGTTCTCACGCATGCCGCGGGAAAACCGCGCCTGTGGTACGTTTTAGTTGCTTTAGTTAGTTGTTTTTAGTTAATTGTAAAGCCACCCGTCGAGACGTTCGTCAATCGGATCGGGATAAAAAAAAAAAAACCTTCGAATCGGGATTTAAAAAAAAAACCGACCGTTCTCACGACTGCCGCGGGAAAACCCGAGGCGTTCGAACGGCGACGCGTCCGATTGCCGACAATCATAATAACGGTCCGATTCCCCAACTCAAATTCGTCATCCGTTCGACACGTGTCTCGTTCGAGCAACTTAACTCAAACGTAGGTGAATTTTGTGGCCCTGAGAAGGGCCGTTGTTCAGTAGGCGCGCCAAGTTCCCGATTCGGCCCGCGACTTAAGGCTTCTTTTCGGTCTTCTTCGGCAACAGGACGGCCTGGATGTTCGGCAGAACGCCACCCTGGGCGATCGTCACGCCGGACAGGAGTTTGTTCAGTTCCTCGTCGTTACGAATGGCCAGCTGAAGATGGCGCGGAATGATGCGAGTTTTCTTGTTGTCTCGGGCAGCGTTGCCGGCCAATTCGAGAACTTCCGCGGCCAGGTACTCCATGACGGCGGCCAGGTAGACCGGCGCGCCGGCGCCGACGCGTTCGGCGTAGTTGCCCTTGCGGAGTAGACGGTGAATGCGACCGACGGGAAATTGCAGTCCCGCACGACTGGACCGGGACTTCGCCTTTCCCTTCACCTTACCACCTTTACCGCGACCGGACATTTCTATTTTCTCTTAATTTAATCGGCGAAATCGACGTGCAGCACCAACGGAGGACGGTCGCAAAGTGAGCGCTCGAACCGGTCGCAGTTGGCTATTTGTGTCGGGCCGGTCGGAGATCGGGACCAATGAGCGACGCGCAACCTTCCGAGTCGCGCTGGGCGTGGTCCCGTCGCCGATCGCCCCACACCAAAACCGCGCGCTTCGCTTCGGCAAAGTCAAACTCCGCCGCGACCACTTCACGTTACGACGACGCCGCACGAGCACGAACGGAACACGAGATGCCACCGAAAACCAGCGGAAAAGCCGCAAAAAAAGCCGGAAAGGCACAGAAAAACATCTCGAAGGGCGACAAGAAGAAGAAACGCCGCAGGAAGGAGAGCTACGCGATCTACATTTACAAGGTGCTTAAGCAGGTGCATCCCGACACCGGAATATCGAGCAAGGCGATGAGCATCATGAACAGCTTCGTCAACGACATCTTCGAACGCATCGCCGCGGAAGCGTCTCGTCTGGCCCACTACAACAAGCGTTCTACGATCACCAGTAGGGAGATACAGACGGCCGTGCGCCTCCTGCTTCCCGGCGAGCTGGCGAAACACGCCGTCAGCGAAGGCACCAAAGCCGTCACGAAGTACACAAGCTCGAAATAAGCGACGACTGGCCGCTCTCCTCGACGCAAACGACCGGTTCTTTTCAGAACCACAACGCCGCTCGTAAAAAATAGTGACGCACAGACGACCCGACTACCTCTCGTCTACGGATCACTCTCGTAATAACGATTCAATTCAAAGTCCGATAAAAGTAAATCAATTTAAAAACACCGGCTACGGGCCACGCAAGGGCATCTTAACGTACACGCCCGTTAAAGTTTCACGGTACTTAATGTATTAATGGAGCACGGTGGTCTCGTCGAACCTTAAGGAGCGCGTGTACCTACATCAGTTAAGAAAAAGTTTCACCAACATATCGCCCACATAGATGCACATTATCCGAAGTATACCTTTCACACGCTAATTTATAAGAGTTAAGTCTTCGGCGCGCATTAACATTACACTTAACAGTGTCAACGCGCAAGAGCGCACGAGTCTTGCGTTTTACGAAGCACGCAAAAAAAAAACATTGTCAGTCACTGCCGTCGGCACTAACGAGGGGGGGGGGGCTCCGTTCGCCGTAACGCTAATTATTCTAACCTCTTCACTAGACTTTTTACAATCTACGCCGTTAGATTTAAAACGCACAAATCCCACGGATGCACGGGAACCGGCGCAATGAACGTGGTATATGACACTCAAACACACACGGAGGGAGAGAGCGAGCGGGGGTGACGTTAAAGAGGGAGAGCCGGGTAAAATTATGAAACTCTAAGAACAACATCAACAACATTTATTGTAAATTTATTTCCAAATTTAACATATTAAATATTACACATATTATTGTTATTAGTATTAGTATTATTATTATTATTATTATTATTATTATTATTATTATTATTATTATTATTATTATTATTATTATTATTATTATTATTATTATTATTATTATTATTATTATTATTATTATTAATAATAATAGGGTGATCGACAACAGCGAAACCACCCAAAAAATATAAACAGTACCAGTATTACACAAATATATTCATTTCCGAAAATTATACATCGTCGATCGATCACAACAAAAGGAGCCACGAAGGCGCGGTGTTCCCAGGCGTTCACCCTGCCAAGTACGGACCGCGCCCGACGTTGCTTAACTTCGGCGATCGCCCGAAATCCCATTACGAAACCCAACCCAAAGTTTCTTTTTAAAAATCAATGCAACTTATCACACTTATCAACACCGATTTAAAACACACAACTCCGACGGATGGGCGAGAACCGGCGCATTCAACCACGCGCGCACACACTCGCTCTCTCTCTCTCTCACACACACACACACAGGGAGGGAGCGGAGGTGAAGTTAGAGCTAGGTATGAAAGCGTATTGGGGGGGGGGGGGGGGGGGGGTAACTTTTGAAGCTAAAATGACGAAACTTTAACAACAACAATGATAGTACATTTATTTCCAAATTTAACATATTAAATATTACACTTATTATTATTAATTAATAGTGGGAACGACAACAACAAAACCACTTAAAAAATAAAAATAATAACAGGATTACATAAATATATTCATTTCCAAAATTTACGCATCCTCGATCGATCACAACAAAAGGAGTCACGGAGGCGCGGTGTTCCCGACCGGTCACCCTGCCAAGTACTGACCGCGCCCGACGTTGCTTAACTTCGACGATCGGCGGAAAACCAACTTCGAAATCGAATACAAAGTTTCTTTTTAAAAACCAATGCAACTTATCACAGTTATCAACACAACGCGGTATGAGGCGCGCCCACACACGCGGTGGGAGGGAGAGAGCGGGGGTCAAGTTAGAGAGGCAGAGCCGGGCACTACTCTTATCACCATTTTCCATATCTCGATAACGATAAGAGTTATCGAAAAAATGCACTTATGAAAGTTAAAGAAGATAAAATTCTAAGGAATTTTTATTTGAAAAGTTTTTTCGAAAAATCCATATTAATAGTATTGTTTATTTCAATTTGCGTCGCGCCGCTGTAGTATATGCTTTTGCGCGCCCTATCTCGAAAACGGTACGAGTTATCAAAAAATTGTTCGTTTATAAATATACAAATATAAAGATATTGAAATTCTAAACAACTTTTATTTGAAAAGTTTTTTTTTCGAAAAAAATGTCGCATAACTAAGTATAAGAAAGTTCAGTGCAGACCACTGCAGATTTTTGTTATTTTTATTAGTAATAGTGGGAACGACAACGAGAACAACAACAACTACAAAACCACTTATAACATAACTACTACTACTACTACTACTACTACTACTACTACCAATAATAATAATAATAATAATAATAATAATAATATCACAACAAAAGGAGGCAACGGCACGCGGTGTTCCCAAGCGGTCGCCCATCCAAGTACTGACCCCGCGCCCGACGTTGCTTAACTTCGGCGATCGGCCGGAATTCAAATTCAGAGTTTCTCTCATTAAAAGTCAACGCAATTTATCATAACGAGCGTTCAAGAAAAATCCTAATTTAGGTGGGTCTTGAAATTCAATTGGTGTTTAAAGGTACCTTACACACAACCAAAAGAAACTACAACAATGACACTATTGACAGACGAGATTCTAACCTCAAAAAACACATTACACCGTATGTCCCGGATTGAGTTTACAATGGGTATGACTGACCAAAAATTTTCTTATTGGAATTTCACGTTTTGGGATTCCGCCCTGCTCGGCCTGAAACTTATTACATTCTTACACATTACGTATAAGTAAGTATAGGAAGCATGAACATTTTCGAACTCGAGATTTCAACGGATATACACGTTTCGAGGTCCCCCGAATCGTGTCCAAACGATTATAGCTAGAGCTCTGAAACGTTAAACTTAACATTTGCATGTGGCAAGGAGGAAAACGTCCTATTTTGAACGCAATCTCTCGGCCGGAAGTGATGGTTTACTCTTATCACCTTTTTCCACATCTCGAAAACGGTACAAGTTACGGAAAAAGATATTCTTACATAAATTATAGATATTGATATTTTAAACAACTTTCATTTGAAAAGTTTCTTCGAAAAACGTAGTATAACTGAGTATAAGAGAGTTTCGTCCGGACCACCGCGGATTTTTTAAAATCAAGTAGGCCTCTACAATTGGTCAAACACTATTTTAGTTCTGGGTAAACTACCTTTTCCGTTCAAAGTGCGCCAAAGTGTAACTATAAAAGGTCGTTCAGAATGTAAAGTTACGACGTTATGCAACGATCGGCCTACTTTGATAAAATCCAGTATTGGTCAGTATTGCAGTTGAAACAGCAATAATAACACGATGTTGCTTAGTAAAACCGTCGATTACATGTCAAGTACTTATTGTAGTATGGTATGGGTCGTTATCTTTCACATCGTTAAAGGAACATCACAAAACTGATTTCATTGCGAAGTAATGACAATATTTTTACAATTTTACAATTTTCTGAAAATTGGCACAACGCCGTAACTTCACATTCTGAACATCTTTTCTTACTCACACTTTGACGTACTGTGAACGGAAAAGGTAGTTTACCTATTGTAAGCTCAATCCCGGGACATAGGGTATATTCTTCAGGGAAATCAGCAGCGTCCTAACTTCTGAAGCTAGAGGCTAAAAATACGAAACTTTAACAACAACGACAATGACAATACATTTATTTCCAAATTTTACATATTAAATATTACAGATTAACGATAAGGACAATAACACATAAGTACATTTATTTCCGACAAATATTCGTCCTCGGCCGATCACAACAAAAGGAGGCAACGGCACGCGGTGTTCCCAAGCGGTCACCCATCCAAGTACTGACCGCGCCCGACGTTGCTTAACTTCGGTGATCGGACGAGAACCGGTGCATTCAACGTGGTATGGCCGTTGCCGACAACTTAGGCGAGTGCCCGGGCTCAGGTGGCAGACTGACACGGACACATTGAAATAGGAGGCGGGGCGTCGAGAGGAGGGGGGTGGGGGAGGGCTCGAGGGAGGGAGACAGAAAGAGAGAGAGAGAGAGAGAGAGAGAGAGAGAGAGAGGAGAGAGAGAGAGAGAGAGAGAGATGAAATTAAAAAAAAATCTGGCCACCTCCTTGGAACATAATGGCGGCTTTCCGTTCCGAGAACGCCACCTAACCGATCAAGCTACGATAAATGATGACGTACGTTCGCAGGGCTAACTTCGACTTCGAACGTTGAAACGGCGTTACAAGGGCAGAATTCGCCACTCTTTAATGACCACTTGGCATTTTTTCTTTCGGGCGGCAGTCAGAGACCCACACAAAGGTAACAAAGAAGAAGGAGATGAAGTAGAACTAAAAAAGGGACGAGCGAACGCTCGCGGCAACGCCGTCTCCGACCGGGTACCGGGTTCAAACGCGGTACGGAACTCGTCGCCACATTAATCGCAACATAGACGCGAGTTCCGGCCAGTCGAGCGGCGATCGAGGGACGATTTGCGTCTCGAACGGGACTCGTCCGAGCGTCCGATCGAACACGTCGCCGCCGAACCGGCCGTTTCCGACGACCGTCGGAGTCGCACGCGTCCGCTTTCCGCGCGTCGGACGGCGGCCGCGCGACGTCCGGACGCACCGAGAACCATTCCCCCGCGTCCGCCGGGCTTCCGGTGCTCCGCGGAATAACCGCACGTCGCACGGCCACCCCTAAAAACGCACCTTTCGGCACGGCGGATAAGTCGCGTCCGCCAGGCGAGACCCGTCGCGTCGACGTTTCGCCACGTGGGGGTCGCGTCGCGTCGGAGCGTCCGGCTCGCTAGACGGCCGCAGCCGTCGCCGCGTTCGCCGAAGGGGCTTCGCGCTCCCGGGACGACACCGTCCGCCGAAAACATACGGGCGCGAACACGATAACGACCGTCGCAAGTCCGAAGCGCGATTAAATAAAATCCACGGAGTTTCGGCTTCGGTACGCGCGCGGCGGTCTACCTCTGACACTTGGCGTTGCCGACTTCATTTCGATCCGAGACACGGCCGCGCTCTCACTCGCTCGCTCGTTTCGGCGTTCGCCCGTTCGCAACATACAAGGTACATTTTCGTTCGTTCATTTCACGCGTCCGCACGACGAGATGACAGACGTCGTCGCCCCGCAACAGGCGACCTCATCGCCGCCGGCGCCCGCTCCCGCGAAAAAGGCCGTCGCCAAGAAACCGAAGAACCCCCGCGCGAAACCGTCGCACCCGCCCACCTCGGAGATGGTCAACGGCGCGATCAAGAGCCTGAAGGAGCGCGGAGGATCGTCCCTGCAGGCGATAAAAAAGTACGTCGCGGCCAACTACAAGGTCGACGCGGAGAAGATGGCGCCGTTCATAAAGAAGTATCTGAAGGCGGCGGTCGCGTCCGGCGCGTTGGTCCAGACCAAGGGCAAGGGCGCGTCCGGATCCTTCAAGCTGTCCGCTTCCGGCAAGAAAACCTCCGAGTCTGCCGTGACGGTCGCCCCGAAGGTCGCGTCGAGGAAGGCGCCGAAGGCGAGATCACCGAAGAGGGCCGTGGCGACGGCGGCCGTCGCCACCTCCTCGTCGGCGAAGAAAACGGCGTCGGACAGAAAGACCGCGGCCGTCGCCGCGAAGGCCAAGAAGCCCGCGGTCGAGAAGAAAACGGCGGCGGCGGTCGCGGCGAAGACGAAATCTCCGTCGAAGGCGAAGAGGGGCACGAAGGGACCGACGAAAAAACCGAAGGCGCCGAAACCAAAAACGGCCAAGAAGGCCGGAGCCGCTACCAAGGCGACCCCGAAGAAGGCCGCCTCGCCCAAGAAAAAGTGAGTTCCAGCGGACGACGCACCTTCACCGGTCGAGTCGTGCTACGACGACGTCGGCCCCGTGCCGTCGCCAAAATGGCCCTTTTCAGGGCCACAAAAAATACACTAACTCGAGTTCGCGGCAGAGAGAGAGAGAAAGACGCGCATACCACTTATCGAACGCCTCCCTTTATTACGTTCGATAATTAATTAATTAATTGCGGCCGCAACGACACCTTTTCGGAACGTGCCCCCCCCCCCCCCCCATTAAAATTTCAAACCCATTGAAAACCCCGGGTGCGAACCGCGCGCCAGGCGGATTTTTTTTTAACAATTCCGTGTCAGTCGTTAATTACGGATTAGCGATTCTCGCGATGCCTCTTAAAACACGATGGGTCTTTTGTGGTCCTGAAAAGAACCGGTCGATATGTATGCGGGCCTGCGCCGCTGCGATGCGGGCGTCCAGTTTAAGCGCGCTCGCCGCGGATTCTACGCGCCAACTGTATGTCCTTCGGCATGATCGTGACGCGCTTCGCGTGTATGGCGCACAGGTTGGTGTCTTCGAAGAGGCCTACGAGGTACGCCTCGCTGGCCTCCTGCAGCGCCATGACGGCGGAACTCTGGAACCGGAGGTCCGTCTTGAAATCCTGGGCGATTTCGCGCACCAACCGCTGAAACGGCAGTTTGCGGATGAGCAGTTCGGTGCTCTTCTGGTAGCGTCGGATTTCACGAAGCGCCACGGTACCCGGCCTGTAGCGGTGGGGTTTCTTCACGCCGCCGGTCGCAGGTGCGCTTTTCCGGGCTGCCTTCGTCGCGAGTTGTTTACGCGGCGCCTTGCCGCCGGTCGATTTGCGCGCCGTTTGTTTCGTACGTGCCATTTTGAAGCGTGATAACTGTCGCCCGTTCCGTCGGTGAATGAGCCGAATCGGCTCGACGCGGCCTTTTTACGGGAAACGGCCGACGCGCGTCCTCGCCACTCCATTGGCCGACGCGCGTTTCTGGGGGCGCGGCCGGTCGGCGCGTATAATACTTAAATTTTCGAGCGACGACCCGCAGTCACAAGAGGACCGCACGCACGTACGGTCGTCACACGGTTCGCTCCACCGAACAGCATCTCGCGTATTAGCGTAACGGCAATCTCGACCGACGAAAGATGACGGGACGCGGTAAAGGAGGCAAGGGACTCGGAAAAGGCGGTGCCAAAAGACATCGCAAGGTCCTGCGCGACAACATCCAGGGCATCACGAAGCCCGCCATCAGGCGTCTCGCCCGCCGCGGCGGGGTGAAACGTATATCGGGATTGATATACGAAGAGACACGCGGCGTGCTGAAGGTGTTCCTCGAGAACGTCATTCGCGACGCGGTCACTTACACGGAGCACGCGAAGAGGAAGACCGTCACCGCCATGGACGTCGTCTACGCGTTGAAACGGCAGGGTCGCACCCTTTACGGTTTCGGCGGCTAGGCTGCTCGCACCAACTCGATTTCCGACGGCGTCGCTCTCGGACAACACGACCGGTTCTTTTCAGAACCACAAAAGACGTTTCTAACGAAAGCAATTCGCCGAAAGACTTTGACAAAAGTTCGATTCACAGTTTAATCCGACATCGAGGGAAATGCCAGAAGGAGAGAAAGAAAATCCATCCGTAATCATAACGAGGAACTTTTCGCGCAGGTTACTGACCGTTCTCACGCATGCCGCGGGAAAACCGCGCCTGTGGTACGTTTTAGTTGCTTTAGTTAGTTGTTTTTAGTTAATTGTAAAGCCACCCGTCGAGACGTTCGTCAATCGGATCGGGATAAAAAAAAAAAAACCTTCGAATCGGGATTTAAAAAAAAAACCGACCGTTCTCACGACTGCCGCGGGAAAACCCGAGGCGTTCGAACGGCGACGCGTCCGATTGCCGACAATCATAATAACCGATAGGCGATACACATGGACCAGGGGCGGCGCAAAGGGACCAGGGGCGACCCCGGGCGATACACATGGACCAGGGGCGGCGCAAAGGGACCAGGGGCGACCCCGGGCGAGACACATGGACCAGGGGCGGCGCAAAGGGACCAGGGGCGACCCCGGGCGATACACATGGACCAGGGGCGACCCCGGGCGATACACATGGACCAGGGGCGGCGCAAAGGGACCAGGGGCGACCCCGGGCGATACACATGGACCAGGGGCGGCGCAAAGGGACCAGGGGCGACCCCGGGCGATACACATGGACCAGGGGCGGCGCAAAGGGATCAGGGGCGACCCCGGGCGATACACATGGACCAGGGGCGGCGCAAAGGGACCAGGGGCGGCGCAAAGGGACCAGGGGCGACCCCGGGCGATACACATGGACCAGGGGCGGCGCAAAGGGATCAGGGGCGACCCCGGGCGATACACATGGACCAGGGGCGGCGCAAAGGGATCAGGGGCGACCCCGGGCGATACACATGGACCAGGGGCGGCGCAAAGGGACCAGGGGCGGCGCAAAGGGACCAGGGGCGACCCCGGGCGATACACATGGACCAGGGGCGGCGCAAAGGGACCAGGGGCGACCCCGGGCGAGACACATGGACCAGGGGCGGCGCAAAGGGATCAGGGGCGACCCCGGGCGATACACATGGACCAGGGGCGGCGCAAAGGGATCAGGGGCGACCCCGGGCGATACACATGGACCAGGGGCGGCGCAAAGGGACCAGGGGCGGCGCAAAGGGACCAGGGGCGACCCCGGGCGATACACATGGACCAGGGGCGGCGCAAAGGGACCAGGGGCGACCCCGGGCGAGACACATGGACCAGGGGCGGCGCAAAGGGATCAGGGGCGACCCCGGGCGATACACATGGACCAGGGGCGGCGCAAAGGGATCAGGGGCGACCCCGGGCGATACACATGGACCAGGGGCGGCGCAAAGGGACCAGGGGCGACCCCGGGCGATACACATGGACCAGGGGCGGCGCAAAGGGACCAGGGGCGACCCCGGGCGATACACATGGACCAGGGGCGGCGCAAAGGGACCAGGGGCGACCCCGGGCGATACACATGGACCAGGGGCGGCGCAAAGGGACCAGGGGCGACCCCGGGCGATACACATGGACCAGGGGCGGCGCAAAGGGACCAGGGGCGACCCCGGGCGAGACACATGGACCAGGGGCGGCGCAAAGGGACCAGGGGCGACCCCGGGCGATACACATGGACCAGGGGCGACCCCGGGCGATACACATGGACCAGGGGCGGCGCAAAGGGACCAGGGGCGACCCCGGGCGATACACATGGACCAGGGGCGGCGCAAAGGGACCAGGGGCGACCCCGGGCGAGACACATGGACCAGGGGCGGCGCAAAGGGACCAGGGGCGACCCCGGGCGATACACATGGACCAGGGGCGACCCCGGGCGATACACATGGACCAGGGGCGGCGCAAAGGGACCAGGGGCGACCCCGGGCGATACACATGGACCAGGGGCGGCGCAAAGGGACCAGGGGCGACCCCGGGCGAGACACATGGACCAGGGGCGGCGCAAAGGGACCAGGGGCGACCCCGGGCGATACACATGGACCAGGGGCGACCCCGGGCGATACACATGGACCAGGGGCGGCGCAAAGGGACCAGGGGCGACCCCGGGCGATACACATGGACCAGGGGCGGCGCAAAGGGACCAGGGGCGACCCCGGGCGATACACATGGACCAGGGGCGACCCCGGGCGATACACATGGACCAGGGGCGGCGCAAAGGGACCAGGGGCGACCCCGGGCGATACACATGGACCAGGGGCGGCGCAAAGGGACCAGGGGCGACCCCGGGCGAGACACATGGACCAGGGGCGGCGCAAAGGGACCAGGGGCGACCCCGGGCGATACACATGGACCAGGGGCGACCCCGGGCGATACACATGGACCAGGGGCGGCGCAAAGGGACCAGGGGCGACCCCGGGCGATACACATGGACCAGGGGCGGCGCAAAGGGACCAGGGGCGACCCCGGGCGAGACACATGGACCAGGGGCGGCGCAAAGGGACCAGGGGCGACCCCGGGCGATACACATGGACCAGGGGCGACCCCGGGCGATACACATGGACCAGGGGCGGCGCAAAGGGACCAGGGGCGACCCCGGGCGATACACATGGACCAGGGGCGGCGCAAAGGGACCAGGGGCGACCCCGGGCGATACACATGGACCAGGGGCGGCGCAAAGGGACCAGGGGCGACCCCGGGCGAGACACATGGACCAGGGGCGGCGCAAAGGGACCAGGGGCGACCCCGGGCGATACACATGGACCAGGGGCGACCCCGGGCGATACACATGGACCAGGGGCGGCGCAAAGGGACCAGGGGCGACCCCGGGCGATACACATGGACCAGGGGCGGCGCAAAGGGACCAGGGGCGACCCCGGGCGATACACATGGACCAGGGGCGGCGCAAAGGGACCAGGGGCGACCCCGGGCGAGACACATGGACCAGGGGCGGCGCAAAGGGACCAGGGGCGACCCCGGGCGATACACATGGACCAGGGGCGACCCCGGGCGATACACATGGACCAGGGGCGGCGCAAAGGGACCAGGGGCGACCCCGGGCGATACACATGGACCAGGGGCGGCGCAAAGGGACCAGGGGCGACCCCGGGCATGGACCAGGGGCGGCGCAAAGGGACCAGGGGCGGCGCAAAGGGACCAGGGGCGACCCCGGGCGAGACACATGGACCAGGGGCGGCGCAAAGGGACCAGGGGCGACCCCGGGCGATACACATGGACCAGGGGCGGCGCAAAGGGACCAGGGGCGGCGCAAAGGGACCAGGGGCGACCCCGGGCGAGACACATGGACCAGGGGCGGCGCAAAGGGACCAGGGGCGACCCCGGGCGATACACATGGACCAGGGGCGACCCCGGGCGATACACATGGACCAGGGGCGGCGCAAAGGGACCAGGGGCGACCCCGGGCGATACACATGGACCAGGGGCGGCGCAAAGGGACCAGGGGCGACCCCGGGCGAGACACATGGACCAGGGGCGGCGCAAAGGGACCAGGGGCGACCCCGGGCGATACACATGGACCAGGGGCGACCCCGGGCGATACACATGGACCAGGGGCGGCGCAAAGGGACCAGGGGCGACCCCGGGCGATACACATGGACCAGGGGCGGCGCAAAGGGACCAGGGGCGACCCCGGGCGATACACATGGACCAGGGGCGGCGCAAAGGGATCAGGGGCGACCCCGGGCGATACACATGGACCAGGGGCGACCCCGGGCGATACACATGGACCAGGGGCGGCGCAAAGGGACCAGGGGCGACCCCGGGCGATACACATGGACCAGGGGCGGCGCAAAGGGACCAGGGGCGACCCCGGGCGATACACATGGACCAGGGGCGGCGCAAAGGGATCAGGGGCGACCCCGGGCGATACACATGGACCAGGGGCGGCGCAAAGGGACCAGGGGCGGCGCAAAGGGACCAGGGGCGACCCCGGGCGATACACATGGACCAGGGGCGGCGCAAAGGGATCAGGGGCGACCCCGGGCGATACACATGGACCAGGGGCGGCGCAAAGGGATCAGGGGCGACCCCGGGCGATACACATGGACCAGGGGCGGCGCAAAGGGACCAGGGGCGGCGCAAAGGGACCAGGGGCGACCCCGGGCGATACACATGGACCAGGGGCGGCGCAAAGGGACCAGGGGCGACCCCGGGCGAGACACATGGACCAGGGGCGGCGCAAAGGGATCAGGGGCGACCCCGGGCGATACACATGGACCAGGGGCGGCGCAAAGGGATCAGGGGCGACCCCGGGCGATACACATGGACCAGGGGCGGCGCAAAGGGACCAGGGGCGACCCCGGGCGATACACATGGACCAGGGGCGGCGCAAAGGGATCAGGGGCGACCCCGGGCGATACACATGGACCAGGGGCGACCCCGGGCGATACACATGGACCAGGGGCGGCGCAAAGGGACCAGGGGCGACCCCGGGCGATACACATGGACCAGGGGCGGCGCAAAGGGACCAGGGGCGACCCCGGGCGAGACACATGGACCAGGGGCGGCGCAAAGGGACCAGGGGCGACCCCGGGCGATACACATGGACCAGGGGCGACCCCGGGCGATACACATGGACCAGGGGCGGCGCAAAGGGACCAGGGGCGACCCCGGGCGATACACATGGACCAGGGGCGGCGCAAAGGGACCAGGGGCGACCCCGGGCGAGACACATGGACCAGGGGCGGCGCAAAGGGACCAGGGGCGACCCCGGGCGATACACATGGACCAGGGGCGACCCCGGGCGATACACATGGACCAGGGGCGGCGCAAAGGGACCAGGGGCGACCCCGGGCGATACACATGGACCAGGGGCGGCGCAAAGGGACCAGGGGCGACCCCGGGCGAGACACATGGACCAGGGGCGGCGCAAAGGGACCAGGGGCGACCCCGGGCGATACACATGGACCAGGGGCGACCCCGGGCGATACACATGGACCAGGGGCGGCGCAAAGGGACCAGGGGCGACCCCGGGCGAGACACATGGACCAGGGGCGGCGCAAAGGGACCAGGGGCGACCCCGGGCGATACACATGGACCAGGGGCGGCGCAAAGGGACCAGGGGCGACCCCGGGCGAGACACATGGACCAGGGGCGGCGCAAAGGGACCAGGGGCGACCCCGGGCGATACACATGGACCAGGGGCGACCCCGGGCGATACACATGGACCAGGGGCGGCGCAAAGGGACCAGGGGCGACCCCGGGCGATACACATGGACCAGGGGCGACCCCGGGCGATACACATGGACCAGGGGCGGCGCAAAGGGACCAGGGGCGACCCCGGGCGATACACATGGACCAGGGGCGGCGCAAAGGGACCAGGGGCGACCCCGGGCGAGACACATGGACCAGGGGCGGCGCAAAGGGACCAGGGGCGACCCCGGGCGATACACATGGACCAGGGGCGACCCCGGGCGATACACATGGACCAGGGGCGGCGCAAAGGGACCAGGGGCGACCCCGGGCGATACACATGGACCAGGGGCGGCGCAAAGGGACCAGGGGCGACCCCGGGCGAGACACATGGACCAGGGGCGGCGCAAAGGGACCAGGGGCGACCCCGGGCGATACACATGGACCAGGGGCGACCCCGGGCGATACACATGGACCAGGGGCGGCGCAAAGGGACCAGGGGCGACCCCGGGCGATACACATGGACCAGGGGCGGCGCAAAGGGACCAGGGGCGACCCCGGGCGAGACACATGGACCAGGGGCGGCGCAAAGGGACCAGGGGCGACCCCGGGCGATACACATGGACCAGGGGCGACCCCGGGCGATACACATGGACCAGGGGCGGCGCAAAGGGACCAGGGGCGACCCCGGGCGATACACATGGACCAGGGGCGGCGCAAAGGGACCAGGGGCGACCCCGGGCGAGACACATGGACCAGGGGCGGCGCAAAGGGACCAGGGGCGACCCCGGGCGATACACATGGACCAGGGGCGGCGCAAAGGGACCAGGGGCGACCCCGGGCGATACACATGGACCAGGGGCGGCGCAAAGGGATCAGGGGCGACCCCGGGCGATACACATGGACCAGGGGCGACCCCGGGCGATACACATGGACCAGGGGCGGCGCAAAGGGACCAGGGGCGACCCCGGGCGATACACATGGACCAGGGGCGGCGCAAAGGGACCAGGGGCGACCCCGGGCGATACACATGGACCAGGGGCGGCGCAAAGGGATCAGGGGCGACCCCGGGCGATACACATGGACCAGGGGCGGCGCAAAGGGACCAGGGGCGGCGCAAAGGGACCAGGGGCGACCCCGGGCGATACACATGGACCAGGGGCGGCGCAAAGGGATCAGGGGCGACCCCGGGCGATACACATGGACCAGGGGCGGCGCAAAGGGATCAGGGGCGACCCCGGGCGATACACATGGACCAGGGGCGGCGCAAAGGGACCAGGGGCGGCGCAAAGGGACCAGGGGCGACCCCGGGCGATACACATGGACCAGGGGCGGCGCAAAGGGACCAGGGGCGACCCCGGGCGAGACACATGGACCAGGGGCGGCGCAAAGGGATCAGGGGCGACCCCGGGCGATACACATGGACCAGGGGCGGCGCAAAGGGATCAGGGGCGACCCCGGGCGATACACATGGACCAGGGGCGGCGCAAAGGGACCAGGGGCGACCCCGGGCGATACACATGGACCAGGGGCGGCGCAAAGGGATCAGGGGCGACCCCGGGCGATACACATGGACCAGGGGCGACCCCGGGCGATACACATGGACCAGGGGCGGCGCAAAGGGACCAGGGGCGACCCCGGGCGATACACATGGACCAGGGGCGGCGCAAAGGGACCAGGGGCGACCCCGGGCGAGACACATGGACCAGGGGCGGCGCAAAGGGACCAGGGGCGACCCCGGGCGATACACATGGACCAGGGGCGACCCCGGGCGATACACATGGACCAGGGGCGGCGCAAAGGGACCAGGGGCGACCCCGGGCGATACACATGGACCAGGGGCGGCGCAAAGGGACCAGGGGCGACCCCGGGCGAGACACATGGACCAGGGGCGGCGCAAAGGGACCAGGGGCGACCCCGGGCGATACACATGGACCAGGGGCGACCCCGGGCGATACACATGGACCAGGGGCGGCGCAAAGGGACCAGGGGCGACCCCGGGCGATACACATGGACCAGGGGCGGCGCAAAGGGACCAGGGGCGACCCCGGGCGAGACACATGGACCAGGGGCGGCGCAAAGGGACCAGGGGCGACCCCGGGCGATACACATGGACCAGGGGCGACCCCGGGCGATACACATGGACCAGGGGCGGCGCAAAGGGACCAGGGGCGACCCCGGGCGAGACACATGGACCAGGGGCGGCGCAAAGGGACCAGGGGCGACCCCGGGCGATACACATGGACCAGGGGCGGCGCAAAGGGACCAGGGGCGACCCCGGGCGAGACACATGGACCAGGGGCGGCGCAAAGGGACCAGGGGCGACCCCGGGCGATACACATGGACCAGGGGCGACCCCGGGCGATACACATGGACCAGGGGCGGCGCAAAGGGACCAGGGGCGACCCCGGGCGATACACATGGACCAGGGGCGACCCCGGGCGATACACATGGACCAGGGGCGGCGCAAAGGGACCAGGGGCGACCCCGGGCGAGACACATGGACCAGGGGCGGCGCAAAGGGACCAGGGGCGACCCCGGGCGATACACATGGACCAGGGGCGACCCCGGGCGATACACATGGACCAGGGGCGGCGCAAAGGGACCAGGGGCGACCCCGGGCGATACACATGGACCAGGGGCGGCGCAAAGGGACCAGGGGCGACCCCGGGCGAGACACATGGACCAGGGGCGGCGCAAAGGGACCAGGGGCGACCCCGGGCGATACACATGGACCAGGGGCGACCCCGGGCGATACACATGGACCAGGGGCGGCGCAAAGGGACCAGGGGCGACCCCGGGCGATACACATGGACCAGGGGCGGCGCAAAGGGACCAGGGGCGGCGCAAAGGGACCAGGGGCGACCCCGGGCGAGACACATGGACCAGGGGCGGCGCAAAGGGACCAGGGGCGACCCCGGGCGATACACATGGACCAGGGGCGGCGCAAAGGGACCAGGGGCGGCGCAAAGGGACCAGGGGCGACCCCGGGCGAGACACATGGACCAGGGGCGGCGCAAAGGGACCAGGGGCGACCCCGGGCATGGACCAGGGGCGGCGCAAAGGGACCAGGGGCGGCGCAAAGGGACCAGGGGCGACCCCGGGCGAGACACATGGACCAGGGGCGGCGCAAAGGGACCAGGGGCGACCCCGGGCGATACACATGGACCAGGGGCGGCGCAAAGGGACCAGGGGCGGCGCAAAGGGACCAGGGGCGACCCCGGGCGAGACACATGGACCAGGGGCGGCGCAAAGGGACCAGGGGCGACCCCGGGCATGGACCAGGGGCGGCGCAAAGGGACCAGGGGCGGCGCAAAGGGACCAGGGGCGACCCCGGGCGAGACACATGGACCAGGGGCGGCGCAAAGGGACCAGGGGCGACCCCGGGCGATACACATGGACCAGGGGCGGCGCAAAGGGACCAGGGGCGACCCCGGGCGATACACATGGACCAGGGGCGGCGCAAAGGGATCAGGGGCGACCCCGGGCGATACACATGGACCAGGGGCGACCCCGGGCGATACACATGGACCAGGGGCGGCGCAAAGGGACCAGGGGCGGCGCAAAGGGACCAGGGGCGACCCCGGGCGAGACACATGGACCAGGGGCGGCGCAAAGGGACCAGGGGCGACCCCGGGCGATACACATGGACCAGGGGCGGCGCAAAGGGATCAGGGGCGACCCCGGGCGATACACATGGACCAGGGGCGACCCCGGGCGATACACATGGACCAGGGGCGGCGCAAAGGGACCAGGGGCGGCGCAAAGGGACCAGGGGCGACCCCGGGCGAGACACATGGACCAGGGGCGGCGCAAAGGGACCAGGGGCGACCCCGGGCGAGACACATGGACCAGGGGCGGCGCAAAGGGACCAGGGGCGACCCCGGGCGATACACATGGACCAGGGGCGGCGCAAAGGGACCAGGGGCGACCCCGGGCGATACACATGGACCAGGGGCGGCGCAAAGGGACCAGGGGCGACCCCGGGCATGGACCAGGGGCGGCGCAAAGGGACCAGGGGCGGCGCAAAGGGACCAGGGGCGACCCCGGGCGAGACACATGGACCAGGGGCGGCGCAAAGGGACCAGGGGCGACCCCGGGCGATACACATGGACCAGGGGCGGCGCAAAGGGACCAGGGGCGACCCCGGGCGAGACACATGGACCAGGGGCGGCGCAAAGGGACCAGGGGCGACCCCGGGCGATACACATGGACCAGGGGCGGCGCAAAGGGACCAGGGGCGACCCCGGGCGATACACATGGACCAGGGGCGGCGCAAAGGGACCAGGGGCGACCCCGGGCATGGACCAGGGGCGGCGCAAAGGGACCAGGGGCGGCGCAAAGGGACCAGGGGCGACCCCGGGCGAGACACATGGACCAGGGGCGGCGCAAAGGGACCAGGGGCGACCCCGGGCGATACACATGGACCAGGGGCGGCGCAAAGGGACCAGGGGCGACCCCGGGCATGGACCAGGGGCGGCGCAAAGGGACCAGGGGCGGCGCAAAGGGACCAGGGGCGACCCCGGGCGAGACACATGGACCAGGGGCGGCGCAAAGGGACCAGGGGCGACCCCGGGCGATACACATGGACCAGGGGCGACCCCGGGCGATACACATGGACCAGGGGCGGCGCAAAGGGACCAGGGGCGACCCCGGGCGATACACATGGACCAGGGGCGGCGCAAAGGGACCAGGGGCGACCCCGGGCGAGACACATGGACCAGGGGCGGCGCAAAGGGACCAGGGGCGACCCCGGGCGATACACATGGACCAGGGGCGACCCCGGGCGATACACATGGACCAGGGGCGGCGCAAAGGGACCAGGGGCGACCCCGGGCGATACACATGGACCAGGGGCGGCGCAAAGGGACCAGGGGCGACCCCGGGCGATACACATGGACCAGGGGCGGCGCAAAGGGACCAGGGGCGACCCCGGGCGAGACACATGGACCAGGGGCGGCGCAAAGGGACCAGGGGCGACCCCGGGCGATACACAT
This sequence comes from Geotrupes spiniger, assembly GCA_959613385.1. Classification (NCBI taxonomy): domain Eukaryota; kingdom Metazoa; phylum Arthropoda; class Insecta; order Coleoptera; family Geotrupidae; genus Geotrupes; species Geotrupes spiniger. The sequence continues at coordinate 5,102,660 of OY390739.1, forward strand.
GGACCAGGGGCGACCCCGGGCGATACACATGGACCAGGGGCGGCGCAAAGGGACCAGGGGCGACCCCGGGCGATACACATGGACCAGGGGCGGCGCAAAGGGACCAGGGGCGACCCCGGGCGAGACACATGGACCAGGGGCGGCGCAAAGGGACCAGGGGCGACCCCGGGCGATACACATGGACCAGGGGCGACCCCGGGCGATACACATGGACCAGGGGCGGCGCAAAGGGACCAGGGGCGACCCCGGGCGATACACATGGACCAGGGGCGGCGCAAAGGGATCAGGGGCGACCCCGGGCGATACACATGGACCAGGGGCGACCCCGGGCGATACACATGGACCAGGGGCGGCGCAAAGGGACCAGGGGCGACCCCGGGCGATACACATGGACCAGGGGCGGCGCAAAGGGATCAGGGGCGACCCCGGGCGATACACATGGACCAGGGGCGACCCCGGGCGATACACATGGACCAGGGGCGGCGCAAAGGGACCAGGGGCGACCCCGGGCGATACACATGGACCAGGGGCGGCGCAAAGGGACCAGGGGCGACCCCGGGCGAGACACATGGACCAGGGGCGGCGCAAAGGGACCAGGGGCGACCCCGGGCGATACACATGGACCAGGGGCGACCCCGGGCGATACACATGGACCAGGGGCGGCGCAAAGGGACCAGGGGCGACCCCGGGCGATACACATGGACCAGGGGCGGCGCAAAGGGACCAGGGGCGGCGCAAAGGGACCAGGGGCGACCCCGGGCGAGACACATGGACCAGGGGCGGCGCAAAGGGACCAGGGGCGACCCCGGGCGATACACATGGACCAGGGGCGGCGCAAAGGGACCAGGGGCGGCGCAAAGGGACCAGGGGCGACCCCGGGCGAGACACATGGACCAGGGGCGGCGCAAAGGGACCAGGGGCGACCCCGGGCATGGACCAGGGGCGGCGCAAAGGGACCAGGGGCGGCGCAAAGGGACCAGGGGCGACCCCGGGCGAGACACATGGACCAGGGGCGGCGCAAAGGGACCAGGGGCGACCCCGGGCGATACACATGGACCAGGGGCGGCGCAAAGGGACCAGGGGCGGCGCAAAGGGACCAGGGGCGACCCCGGGCGAGACACATGGACCAGGGGCGGCGCAAAGGGACCAGGGGCGACCCCGGGCATGGACCAGGGGCGGCGCAAAGGGACCAGGGGCGGCGCAAAGGGACCAGGGGCGACCCCGGGCGAGACACATGGACCAGGGGCGGCGCAAAGGGACCAGGGGCGACCCCGGGCGATACACATGGACCAGGGGCGGCGCAAAGGGACCAGGGGCGACCCCGGGCGATACACATGGACCAGGGGCGGCGCAAAGGGATCAGGGGCGACCCCGGGCGATACACATGGACCAGGGGCGACCCCGGGCGATACACATGGACCAGGGGCGGCGCAAAGGGACCAGGGGCGGCGCAAAGGGACCAGGGGCGACCCCGGGCGAGACACATGGACCAGGGGCGGCGCAAAGGGACCAGGGGCGACCCCGGGCGATACACATGGACCAGGGGCGGCGCAAAGGGATCAGGGGCGACCCCGGGCGATACACATGGACCAGGGGCGACCCCGGGCGATACACATGGACCAGGGGCGGCGCAAAGGGACCAGGGGCGGCGCAAAGGGACCAGGGGCGACCCCGGGCGAGACACATGGACCAGGGGCGGCGCAAAGGGACCAGGGGCGACCCCGGGCGAGACACATGGACCAGGGGCGGCGCAAAGGGACCAGGGGCGACCCCGGGCGATACACATGGACCAGGGGCGGCGCAAAGGGACCAGGGGCGACCCCGGGCGATACACATGGACCAGGGGCGGCGCAAAGGGACCAGGGGCGACCCCGGGCATGGACCAGGGGCGGCGCAAAGGGACCAGGGGCGGCGCAAAGGGACCAGGGGCGACCCCGGGCGAGACACATGGACCAGGGGCGGCGCAAAGGGACCAGGGGCGACCCCGGGCGATACACATGGACCAGGGGCGGCGCAAAGGGACCAGGGGCGACCCCGGGCGAGACACATGGACCAGGGGCGGCGCAAAGGGACCAGGGGCGACCCCGGGCGATACACATGGACCAGGGGCGGCGCAAAGGGACCAGGGGCGACCCCGGGCGATACACATGGACCAGGGGCGGCGCAAAGGGACCAGGGGCGACCCCGGGCATGGACCAGGGGCGGCGCAAAGGGACCAGGGGCGGCGCAAAGGGACCAGGGGCGACCCCGGGCGAGACACATGGACCAGGGGCGGCGCAAAGGGACCAGGGGCGACCCCGGGCGATACACATGGACCAGGGGCGGCGCAAAGGGACCAGGGGCGACCCCGGGCATGGACCAGGGGCGGCGCAAAGGGACCAGGGGCGGCGCAAAGGGACCAGGGGCGACCCCGGGCGAGACACATGGACCAGGGGCGGCGCAAAGGGACCAGGGGCGACCCCGGGCGATACACATGGACCAGGGGCGGCGCAAAGGGACCAGGGGCGACCCCGGGCGAGACACATGGACCAGGGGCGGCGCAAAGGGACCAGGGGCGACCCCGGGCGATACACATGGACCAGGGGCGGCGCAAAGGGACCAGGGGCGACCCCGGGCGATACACATGGACCAGGGGCGGCGCAAAGGGACCAGGGGCGACCCCGGGCATGGACCAGGGGCGGCGCAAAGGGACCAGGGGCGACCCCGGGCGAGACACATGGACCAGGGGCGGCGCAAAGGGACCAGGGGCGACCCCGGGCGATACACATGGACCAGGGGCGGCGCAAAGGGACCAGGGGCGACCCCGGGCGATACACATGGACCAGGGGCGGCGCAAAGGGACCAGGGGCGACCCCGGGCATGGACCAGGGGCGGCGCAAAGGGACCAGGGGCGACCCCGGGCGAGACACATGGACCAGGGGCGGCGCAAAGGGACCAGGGGCGACCCCGGGCGATACACATGGACCAGGGGCGGCGCAAAGGGACCAGGGGCGACCCCGGGCGAGACACATGGACCAGGGGCGGCGCAAAGGGACCAGGGGCGACCCCGGGCGATACACATGGACCAGGGGCGGCGCAAAGGGACCAGGGGCGACCCCGGGCGATACACATGGACCAGGGGCGGCGCAAAGGGACTAAAACTAAACAATCAACTTTGTAAATTTGTGTTGAATATATCGGGATAATTCATGTATTATTTATTAGAATCATAATTTTCGATAGTTGGTCTTCATACAGGTTGCAGATCGCTTGGATATTACATAATCTATTACGTATTTATGATAATTATAATTAAACAATTTCTACAAAAAGTAAAAATAAGAATAATTGAGCAAAATTCTAAAATATTAAAAACAAATGCATTACCAACATTTGTTTATTTTAAACAGTCACTTTTCGATTAATTAATTAATTGCATCATTGTGATATTGTAAATGTTTTATGGTTTGATATTTTTAGTAAAGTTTATTAATACCGTTAACAAGAACAACTTAAATTCTCAAATAATAAAAGAATTATGTATTAGTTGCAAACATAAAGTAATGATGCCCGCAAGGACCGGCCATTATCTGTAAAGATATTACTAGAAATCGATAATAAAACCTCCGAAAATGTTATTAAAGCTATAATAATTCATTTTGAAAGTATCCACTAATTATATGCATTTGTGCGCCCAGAAATGGAAAGAAATTATATGTTGACGCAAATCACAATTCAAAGAATCAATTAACAATCAATTCTCTGATACCAGAGCATAATTTACACATGTGGCCCAAATGCCCATATTCTGATACATAGCTCATAATAGTAATGACAAATTTAATGTTCATTACCTAAAAAATATCACTTGGTCAATTGCACTTTCGATCTATTAATACACCACCTATACTACTTCAAATATATCAGTTGGTCGATTTAACTAATTTTAATTAAAAATCTAGCCACAGGCAACCGGATTTAGTGAACCTTGATTATAATACACAAGCCAACTTAATTGCCTGTATATTTAGTTTGGTGTTTTCAGTCAAAGATTTTGACACTGTCACAACCTACGGAAATGAACTCGAAATATCGGTTTGCCACTACAACTTTGTCTGAAATTGACAATAAAATATCGGAAAATAAACCAAAGAACATAGTGAAGACTTACAAATACGCGTGGAAACAATTTATGGACTTTTGTAACGAGCAAAATTATACGTTCGACGAAAACAGCATGGACCACCACTTGGCAGAAATACTCAACAACTGGGCTTATAATATGAGCTTGCGCGACGTGGAGGCGAAGCGGCAAATTGCAAATTACACTATTGCAAGGAAGAAATTAATAACAATTGGAGTTTCAGCGATAGAATTGAATATAATTCATTTTTCTCAAAAACTTCACAAGGAGGTGATAAGCGTTGGCTGAGAGCAACTATCTGACGTGAAATCAAGAGAATCCTAAAGTTTGTCTCGTCAGATTATTCAAAAAACTTATTTCTAAGACGACCTTCGATATAAAAACTGTTAACAATGCTTGGAAAAAGTAGTACTCGGTTTAAAAATATGCCCATTGGTAAAAGCGAAATAAGTAAACGGACCAAAACTTCCGCATAATAATAATAATAATAATAATAATTTTTTTTTTATTTTTTATTTTTTTTTGCCCCAACTCCTCCTTCACTCCTTGCTTCCCCTCAATGACTTCACACCCCATAGGCTGTAGAGCCACCAAGAAGGAAGACTAACCTCTTATAATCATTATTATTTTATTGAAAGTTAACAAAAATATCACTAATTACTACCAAAATATAAATAAAAATAATAATTCAATACAATACATAATAATGCAAAACCAATACCAAAATTTAAGAGAAGTTTTAAGAAAAATAAAAGCTAAAATACAACTAAAGTACAAACAAAGGGTATAATTTTCGCAATTTAACTCAGCCACTAAGCAAAAGCTTATCAGTGGCAATGTTCGATTCGTTCCGATTTCCTGTCAACCTATAGTTTCAGTCTTCATAAGTAACCAGCTTTTTATACATTCCTTCGCTTTTCGAAGTTTTTCTAAATTCCTAATTTCTTCAGGCATCTGGTTAAAAATGTGTGGTATCACATATGACATAGTTCTAGCTCCATAGTTATTAGAATATCGAGGCAATTTGTAGAGCGCTCCGGACCTGGCCCTAGTCCCATGAGAGTGATCTATTTTTTCTCTATAACTAAGGTCGTAGTAATTAATCACAATAATTTTGTACTTGTATAAGTTCCTAAAATTTAGTATATTTAACGTTTTATACATTTCATCTGTACTTGTACCTGCTGGTGCAATGTGTTTTACAATCCTGTCTTGTAATGATTGTATACGGTCCAGTAGATATGCCGAAGCTGAGCCCCAAACTGTTATTGCATACGCCATAACTGATTCTACTAATGCATGGTAAGCAATTTTCAAAACTTCTTTCGGCACCATATCCTACAGATAACAGAAACTGCCAGCAAAGTGCCTGAGTCTTTTCACCAAATTTCCTATATGCTGATTCCATAGGAAGTTCTTGTCTATTTCTATTCCAAGATATTTATGGGATTGCACTTCATCTATTATCGTTGTACAGTCGCATTGTGTAGGTTCTACTTGTGCTATGTCATGTATACACTCCAAATTATGATTAATTATCTTCACTGGCCTTCTGTTAGCTAGTTTTGGAGGGGACACATGTAGTAATTTAGTTTTTTTTTCATTTATTACCAGCTCCTTATAATGAGCCCAGCATTGAAATCTATGATATTCTTTTTGTAAATTTTCCTCCGCTATATCCAAGTCTTTATGTATTGAGACGATCACTGTATCGTCTGCATACAACCAGTATCGACAGTTATCAAAACACTGACCAATCTCACTAACATAAAGCAAATATAGCATCGGGCCCAAAATACTTCCCTGCGGTACCCCTCTCGGAGCAAATGCTACCTTACCAAATTGGTTTCCAATTTTTAACACCAAGTCTTTTCAGAGATATATCTTTCCATGACTTTCTCAATTACAGATAGTATTGATATGGGTCTGTAATTGTTATATACGTTGTGTTTTCCATTCTTATAAATAGGCCTCACTATTGCCGTTTTCATTCCTTTTGGGATAGTTCCAGATTTTAAAGATTTGTTTATGATTTCTTTTATCGGAGAACAGAATAATTCTTTAAACTCCTTTACGTCTCTTGTTTTTATAGTGTCAATCCCTGCTGATTTTGATATATCCAAACTCTGTACAATAACCTCTACTTCACGAATAGTGATGTCATCTATTACCATAGATTGTATTTGTCTCCCGGTATTTCCTTTGAATAGAGTTTTCCCACAGGTGTGTACAATATCATCCACTTGACTACTAAATACATCCGCAAAATTGTTAGCTATCTGCACCTCTGGTAACCCGAAGTGTTTTGTAATTTCATCTACATCTTTTTTACTCGCTCTTCCTAATATTTCATTAATGTTCTTCCAAGTCTTCTTCATGTCCGCTTTGGAATTGGTCAAAATCTTTTTGAAATATTCTCTTTTAGCCAATTTTATTTTATAAGTGACTACATTTCTTGCGTTATTGTAGCATTCTCTTAGTCTCCTCATATGCAACATGCTATCTCTCGACCTTTTCCATGTCTGGAATAGTTTATCTCTTTTTTATATCATCTAGAATATTTTGCGTAATCCAAGGCTTAAGTGGACGTCTCTCTTTTCTATAATGTGTTGTTGTGGTTTCATTACAGGCTTCTTTGTATAGTTTGACTATTGTGTCATATATTACTTCAGCCTGTGGTATTTCTTCAATAGCATCTACGTGCAAAACGTCTTTTAATATTGAAGCTAATAATAATATATCTGTAATTCTGAACATAAATATACATAAATTTGGAAATTCTAATTTAATGGCCAAATCAAATGCGCCATTAGTTAGAGTCATAATCAGACTATTGGTTTTTCATTAGATAGTGTTCAAAATAATTATGTACTTGTCTGGTAAATACTACATTCCCCATTGAAGAAATTTAGAAACAAATTCCTGTAGAGCACATCTTAAATTGCTCGATAATAGTGCCATAAATAATCAACTGGTAATTTGTTGTACATCAATTTTTACCGATTGCATTTTAACTTTCGGTCGAAACAAAATTGTAAACTGGAAATCAATCTTCCAGTTATGGCGCTTTATAATTGCTATGCACAAAATACGGTATTCATATAATTGCAGTGCCCTTAATCGCCAAGTAAAATCATTGGGTTGGGCTTTTTACAATATACGAAAATACAATCTACGAATTTATCATTTAAACGGGCTCTACGTTATTAGTGATACCTAATTTTTTCTTGTGATTTGCTAATATTTCTTATTTGTGCGCAACAGATTCACAGAAATAATATATTATTACCTACATGACAACAACAAACACGACTATACGATTACAATTATATTACTCCATAATAATAAGTTACTTAAGTTAAGCAAATCAAGAATGTTAACAGTAAAATAATAATAAAAATTAAATAACTGGACATTTCTTTAGTATTAATTGACTGGAATCTTTACCATTCATTAACTGGACCTTTCACCAAGTACATGATAAACTGGTTTCATTAGCAGTAAATAATTACCTGGAATCTTTATCGCTCCCGATAATCGATTTACCTATTTATCACCTACTGTATAACTACTACGCTTTCCGTCTCGCGTTTAACACTATATTGATTACGCTGCTATACGTTATTTTTATCGAAGATGATAAAAATATGATGCAAATTATTTCATTTCAGTTTGAGGATAAACAACATTATATGCATTTGCAGATTAAATTTCGAAGTAAAAGTATTAGTGTTCGAACTTGTCGTCCGATTGGCACATATGATCTTCCCATAGACATCCCAAAAAAACACTTTAAGTCGTTATTGAAATTATAAGAGCAAAGCGGCCTCATAAAATATAATCTAACGTGTCCACTAAAAGCAATGAAACGTATTTTGTTAAAATGTCTTCCACGAATGTCATAAATTAACATAAATAACAGCATTGAGTGAGGGATTATTTTTGTCCATTCAGTAATTGCTATTACAATTGAACAAATTAAACAATGTTTCTCTAATGAGTTTTTAGAACAAATTTTTAATTTTCTAATCGAGCTACATTTGTAAAACTTGTAAAAATTACGTCTCGAAAGCGAACATTCCATAATTGGCTACTAGTAGAGGTCTAAAGTTTGCAGATATCCCTGAATGTATACATTTGCCGCCTCTCGAAGAGAGAATGGTGGCTTGTATTAACTTCATGCAACTTAGTCCGATAAAATCGTTCATGTTAAATGCCCAATTAGGAATGAAAGGGAGTGTTGTAAATATTCTAGTTGAAATCATTGATATGCTGTTTTGCCATGAACTTTTGATAATGTGGCAACGATACAGCTTAGACTAAAATGACATATGCTTCACAAGTCAGATTATGTTTAAAACAATTTGGCCAGCAATAGTTTGTGATGCGTTAAAACATTTGCTTAATACCCCGCTCTACAAGCAATATGATACACAAATTGATCAGAAATATTTTGAAAAATATGGAAGCCGATACAACGAAAATGTTGAGTTTGTTATTGATGAGGTGGGCGTAGAAAGCTCTGATAATACCGTTTCCCCACATTCACTTAATCAATATTTTAATTAGTGATGGGAATAATCGAGATATTTCAATAATCGATTATTAGTAATCGATATAATTTAATAATCAACTAATATTAGTAGTTAAAATTAGTAGTGGTAGTACTAGTACTAATTAATGCAACGTACAACATTAACGTTGCCGGGCAACTTACAAATTTACGTCGAAACAGACTATCGTCTAAAAATTTAGATCAAATTATATTCCTTAATACCACATTGGAGTTGTTATGAATAGTTTGCATTTTATTCGGTTAATTATTTTGACTAATAAGATGGTACCTACTTTTTGTAAATTTGTTTTATTAATTTTTATTAATATTGTTTAATCGCACGTTATTAATTTATTATATAGGTACCTTTGTTTTTATTGAGAATTATACTGTCGTTGTTATTTGCTCATATTTTTTATATATTAATGTGGCAATTTATAAATATTATTGTAAATTTTGAAGCGTTTTATTTACTAACGCAATATCATCAATTGTACTTATTTAAATTACTGTATTCTTCAATCCGACAATGACCATCGTACTTGTAATTGAGAGTACAAAAAATAATTGAAAGAGAATCGCATAGCGATATGACTAATATTAGTTGCCATAATCGAATGAGTAATGTTAAAATAAAATATCTCGAACCTCGAACAGTACTAATATTGTGGTGGGAATATATCGAGATATCGAGGTTCTCGGTGCTCGGGCCCGCTCACACACATTCCGTGATCGACGTTCCACAACTAATTTAGTACTACTAATTTTCAGAGTGCAGTCGAACCCGAGATATCGAGATTCTCGGTGCCGCTCGCAACTACTAATTAGTAGTACTAATTTTCGGAGTGCATAGTCGATTATCTCGAGAGATTTTAATAATTGACTAATTTGTATATCGCATCTCGATTATTTCCATCACTAATTTTAATGAACATTGATGAGGTTGAAATTGAATTAAATAATGTTAAAATAATGGCACCAGGTCAAGGAAAAACTCCCGTTGCTTGGCATTTAGTTGAAGATTTGGATGAGTTACGTTTCCCTAGTATTCTTGCCGGTCACAAGTTAAACATTCCCAAGAATATTACCTACAATGATCGAGCAAAATCTGAAAGTAGACAACACAATCGCAGATCCTGCATCCATAGCAGAATATTATTTATGGCAAAGAAAAAGTTAGAAAAGTCTTGTATTGCCAGTTTAAAGATGTGTCGATGCAAAACTAAAATAACGTACAGTGTTTCGATTGGTAACGCATTAAATACAGATTTCATTAACAATTTAACCAAATTGGACGAAAGTTTTAAAATTTTAAAACAAATTTGTTCGTCACCTTCCTACTGGGAAAATAGAAAAAACAGAATTAATAGCAATGATACGGCAAATGGAAAAGCCATGGTATATTACAGTACGAGTGGAGAAACTAAAAGTTTCACCCACACGTGTGTCGGATTTACACACAAGACAAAGCCGAGTGTGGAATGACACACAAGTGGGTGAATTAGTTTCCCACGAGTGCTGTATAGCTTTTTGTACAATTCTGCCAATGAATTTTGGAACAAAATTGAAATTTGTAATTTGTGCAATTTATATCATAAAACATAGCCGGCACTTTTGTTGTCACGATCAACAATTGCAACAGTAAATAAACTTGAGAGAAATTACAATTTGACGTTCTTTCTCACAAAACTTACAATTAATTAACCAAGATGGAGCAACAAAATGATTTCATTGTTCCTGATGATATATTAGAAGAGGCCGACGCCGCTATGAAATTAGGACACTGATGAATGATTTGGTAAAAAAACAGGAATTAATAAGTTTACGAACATCATTACAAAGAACGAGCATGATTTTGCATCGTAACAGTTTAGAAACAGACATTAATGTAAACAACAAAGATGTCTTGCACTTGTTCGAATCTAACATAGTTTATGTTTGTAAAGTAGATGCAGGATTGTCCAAATTATCAAAGTTGCTGAAATTAATGTATAATTTAAACTCATCACAACCAGAATTTGTAATGCATATTTTAAAGATTCAAAATTAAAAATCTTGCGTTGCGAATATTTTTGAGCGGATCTGCTGGCGTTGGAAAGAGTACCGTTATTAATTGTTTGCATCAGTTAATAACTCATTACTTTAACAATATTCCTGGTGCTCATAAAGTTAAGTTGGTTTTATTGTGATCTCCATAAAAAAAAGCTGCCTTTTTAATAAGTGGCGTGACATTGCATACCGCATTGGCTCTACCAGTATCTCAGTTCGATGGTAATATGCCGGAATTGTCAACAGATTCAGCAAAGAGTATTCGCAAAAAGTTGATCGATATAATGTTAATATAATATTAAGGGGACCGGAAAGTAATGCGTTTCTGGACATGTCGATATTTGAGTGACTTGTTTACTCGTAAATATTTAATTCTTAAATTTTTCATTGCAATTTGTGGTGAAATGGCCAGCCAAATACAAGATGAGGTACATATCCGGATTGTATGCTTTTTGAGTCTCGCAAGGCTACTAATGCAACAGTTGCTACCAAAAACGTTTGTGATATTTATCCAAATGCATTAGACGTTCGTAAATGCCGAACGTGGTTTTTTAAGTTCAAATCCGGTAATTTTAATCTTTACGAATCGTATCGATCAGGAACATCAACAATGACGTGTTAAGGGCGGAAGTGGAAGCAAATCCATGACAGACGAACAAGGAACTGTCAGACTGGTAAAGTAAGGAGAGCAGGTGTTTGGGTTTCGCATAATTTGTCCGAAGTAAACAAAGCTGACCAATCCATCATATGCAAATTATTGCTGAAGAGACACAATACAGAAGGATTTTTTCATCGCTTAATCACTTCTGTTTGATAATCCAAAACGCAAAAGGCAGTGGTTACAACATTTTCTATGTGACAAAAAAAAAATCAAATTTGGATTATGTCAAAAATGCGCTCTCTAGATATTTTGCGCAAAAATCAATTAACTTTTATCGATCTGGCATTGAAAATTTGCAAACTAGATGGCGAAAGGTTGTTGATAACGAGGGTGATAACATCATTGATTGAAAATAAAAACTTCTTTAAATTGTATGTTTTTGAATGTAATGTAAAAAACATTACTTTCCGGTCCCCCTATTGATGGGGGTACACTTTTGAGTGGCATTGATACTAGGTTAAGGCAAATAATGGGAATTAATGCAACATTTGGCGGCATATCTGTAATTATTGTTGGAGATTTGAACCAATTACCTCCAGTTATAGAATTTTGAAAATAGCTACAAATAATGCAATGGGCGTATTCTTCGACACAAGTCCATTGTGGTGTGAGTTTAATTTTTATGAGTTAACCGAAATAATGAGGCAAAAAGATGAAACAGATGCAAAAAGATGAAATTTAGTCTCTAAGTAACTAAGCCATTGGACAAATGACTGTTGAAAATATAGACCTAATAAAAAGTAAAAAGGTTGGTGAAGTAGGTGTTCCTGATGGTGCAATTAGGTTATTTGCTGAAAATGCTATGGTTGATTTATTTAATTGCGAGAAAATAGCAAAATTCCCGCGTACTGATTAACAGTACAAGATGTAAATGTTCCTTTAAACATCAGAATGTAAATGTACTACTACCAACATGATGAAGCTCCTGCACATTTCGCTCGTCAGGTCAAGCAACATTTGGACGAAATGTGTCCAGGCCATTGGATTGGTCGCGGTGGTCCTATTAGTTAGCCTCCAAGATCTCCAGACCTCACAGCACTAGATTATTGCTTATGAGGCTGGTTCAAAGATGAAGTATACAAAGTACAAGTGGACACTCGGGATGCACTAATTCAACGTATTAGAAATGCTGCAGCCGATCTTAAACAAAGACATGACTCAATCAGGAGAGCAACAGGCGCCCGTCGTAGTCGAAGCAAAAATTGTTTAGAGGTGAATGGCGGTATTTGTGAACATTTATTATAAGAACCCTATGATTACCAAAATATTAATATGTGAAATTTTGTTTATGTTTAATTACGCTATAACTTGAAAACAAATAAAAATCGGATAATAACAATTGAGTTTTTTTACATTATTTTCACGTGTACAATACACTCCTGGAGCTTGGTCCGTTCCTCCCCACTCAACCTGTACATATTAGGAGAATTCCGACCACCCAAATGAAAACAAAAAGATTAAAAGAACAACTATTTGGACAGTTGCCCACGTTTGAGAGCTACGAAATGTATTGTTATTGTCGTTGTGTAAATGTGTACCTATTTTATACAGTGCGTTTTACTTAAGTATGGCCATAGAGATTTACATGGTAAACATTTTACCCAATGTTAACTTTTGTTGTCGTACAAATTTGAAATAATTTTTTGTTTTTATCAATAAATCAAACATTTTTCTACAAAATGTACATTATTTGCAGGACATAAGCGTGTTAGAATTCTTCATTTTCGCTTTCAAAGTTGAAATTAATGACACAAATAATTAAGACAAAAGATCAACTTGGCGTAAATGTCATAATGCTTATTGACAACTAAAGGAGGAATAGGACGATTTGGATGTGCCGCAGTGAAGTTATCCACAATTTCACATGCCTTTTATGTATGCAGTTACAATTGCCACTCGTTCTTTACTATTATAAACAGACATTTTCTTCAAAAATTCACATTAACAAACTTTCGTGCGATTTTATAACCTTTAGTTGTCAATAAGCATTATGACATTTACGCCAAGTTGATGTTTTGTCTTAATTATTTGTGTCATTAATTTCAACTTTGAAAGCGAAAATGAAGAATTCTAACACGCTTATGTCCTGCAAATAATGTACATTTTGTAGAAAAATGTTTGATTTATTGATAAAAACAAAAGATTGTTTAAAATTTAAACGGCAACAAAAGTTAACGTGGGGTACAATTTTTACCATGTAAATCCCTATGGCCATACTTAAATAAAACACACGGTATTATTAATTTTTATGTATTTATCCTATTTATACTCAATATTATTTATATGGAATGAGAGCACCTTGCGAGATCTCTTTTTCTCAGGGAATGCCATGGGTGGTAAAGGTGTGGGTAAGTGTTTATAGGGTAGTTAAAAGCTTAACTATGGACGGTAACGAAATATTTTATTCAAATTCTAATTGAGTTTCATTGCAGCCACGAAACGTATTAGGTGACTTCTTATACCAGGGTGAACGCATCATCGAAGTATATAATGTTATTATATTATATTATATTCACACTATTCGTTTCCGGTTGTTCATGATTCTAGAGTTCTTTTTTAATACCAGTGGTACTGTTGTATGGGAGTAGGTGTGGTATTACGGGCAATATTAGTGTTTAAGTAATAGGTGTGCAATCTTAAATTTATCTAACCTTTTATTTGTAATTATGATCGAATCGTTTTGGAAAACACCTGTAGGACTGAAGATCTGGATCGTTATAACAGGAGCCTGGATTTGAATATCGGCTTCATCGAATGGGGATTTTTTCTCAATCTTAATTTTTTCCGACAACACGCGGTTTTTCTCAGGGTTATGGTATGCTTGTTTATTAGAACATTGCATTAATTTTTATTCAGGTTTCTCAGCTTTTTCCGCATGAAAACTGGATTTTCTACAGACACACTTTCGTTACTAAATATGGCGAATTGACGATCTAACTTCCACTGTTGTTTTTATTTATACAAATCTGACTCTAGATGGATGCTATCATGGCATTCTGTATATTTATTTGATGTTTACAACTTCAAATTTCTAATTATTTTTATTTATTACTATTTACTGCGATGTAAACCCAATCCAAATTCATTTAATATATCGTTATCCATTTTTAATTTGCTTCATATAGCTTTTGTACCCTATATGTGTGTTTAATTGTAAATTTCATATAACTTTGCTTCCGGAGCTTGCGGAAAGTTGTTATTTTTGGAGTGTTATTTTAGATATCATATAACTGAGAGGATAGTTGGTGGGAGGGTAATTTTTTAACCGGGGACTAAGGGATCTTCAATGTAAAGTATTAATACTACCAAGAATCCCCTTCTGTATACAGGGTGTTGTCAGTGAATTTTCAATCCTTTAAAAGGCAAAATATATATTTTTTTTCAAATGACACCTATCGAATTTACCAACACTAGATTCAAAATCAAATTCTGCGTTGACTAATGCTACATATTAATATACCTATGCATACTAGAGAACATATTGATTTGTGAAATCAAACGAAATAAGCTTGTTGGGGAGGAATTTTTAATAGCAAATTTTGGTTTAAATGTAGTACGTTCGTTTATTAATGTGATTTTTGTAAGGAGCTTTTACATACAAAATTACGGGAAGTATGGGTCTCTTTTGTTTATGTAATTTAATTAACTTAATTGTAGTAATAAACCTTGCTATTAAAAATTCCTCGGAATGAATGAATAAAATATCAACTTTTAAAATACTTAACAGCAACCTTATTTCATTTGACGTCACTTAATTACTTTAAAACTCAAGAAGATTATCACTAACCCCATCAAAAACGAGAAGATTAGTGATGGGAAACCCTTTAAGCCCGTACACACTGTGTTTATTGGTTTAAGTATGTATGTCAATGATACATTAATTTGTTTTACCGCGACAATTACAATCCTTACACAATTATAGTAATACCATAGCACCATAGCATAAAATTTTCAAATTTCCTACAATTAACTATATCACACAACAATAATAGTAAACTTGAATTCTCAATTTATCACTGACATACACATATAGACACTACAATACATGAACGTTCTTTTCACCCAATAACATATAAATTAACAGCTTATCAACCTATAATGCACAGACTAATTAGCATTCATCTGACTAAAGATAACTTTGGTTTAGAAAAAGACAGAATATTTAACAAAACATCAAAAATAAAAAATACTCTCTTTAATTTATCCTTTAACAATCATGACCTCAACACGTATATTGAGAACATTTCATTAAACAAACAAACAATTAACAATTCCATACAAAATGCCATTAATTATTAGATAAAATGACTAAACCTTGAACTCTGGTGTGAACAAGTTGACCTGATGTAGATTGTAAAAGAAAGTCTACAAGGAACATATGGGGAGGAGGTTTGAAACAAGAACAAAAGAACATGAAAGGAGCTACAACACATAAACAACTGACGCTTCCAACTACTGCTTTGAATCATAGGTTTAATAATAAACTTGAAAATGTACATATACAGTAAAAGAGCAAAAACCTTAATTTATTAGAAAACTTGAAAATTAATAAATGCTATAAGATCAGTTAGACTTAAATATTTACTTGCATTGCATTCTGGATAAGAAGAATTAAAAATTGCATCACCACAGAATATAAAACAACCAAGGTCTCAACCCCTCTACTTTTAAAACGATACACAACACACACTTCTTACCAATATTTGAACTGCGTATTAATACAAATGTATAATTTTTCTCTTTGACATTTTTGTAACCAAATAGTTTGTTTATTTAATATGTAACAATTTTGCAGTACGCTTTGTATTCAATTTTTGTATTTCTTAGTAAATTTCAGAAACAGAAACGAAGAAATATATCATTAACTCGAAACAATGTACGTTTCAATTAAAATAAGTTAAAGATACAAAGGTTTTTTCGCTTTGTCTATTGAAGTTTGTAATTTTCTATTTAATCGATCTACCATAATCGTTATTATGTATACTAATTGTGAACGTCGGCTCTTCGACGGTGTCTCAATTCATCACGAATATGTATTTATGATAACTAAACTTTTTTGTGTTAATTCAATACAAGCGTAACTAAATAACTTTTAAGTATATTAAATTTTAATAGTACTAATTTTCGGAGTGCATAGTCGATTACCGCGAGAGATTTTAATAATCGACTAATTCGTGTATCGCATCTTGATTATTCCCATCACTATTCAATACCATACAATATTTAATCAAACTTGCGCTTAACTGATAACTGAATAATCTTGATTAGTTCTCAAGAATTACAAGTAATATTTGTCAAATACCAAGATTTATTTTGTATCGTAAAATAAATGTATTTAAATACTCCTATCACATAACAGTGTCCAGATAAGTTCACAATCATGGGAATGGTTAATGCCCATTAATAATAATAATAATAAGTACATTTTTTTAGTGCACTTTTTCAAAATATGTGCTGGTGTCCAATAAATGCAATTACGAATGTATTCAATAAAATTAAAATGCTTTAAATAAAATATACGAACCCAATCTTAACCAATGTGGATGAGCATCAGATGTGTCCTTGACGTGTTACTGCAGCGCATACGGGACTTCCCCGCAAAGACGCAACGTGTAAAATCACCTACAAAGTAAATATATCGATAGAAATCACAAACAAACTACTGCGAACGATGTTTAAAGCGCCAATAATTAATTTTAAACGAATAAATTAGTTATACGTACTCGTGCGTGACGAGAACTTATATACGACGCAAATCACAATTCGAAGGCATTTATCGGAAGAATTTAATTTAAGCTTCAACCACTATAAATAACTCGATCATTAACGAAAAATTAAATTGTTCCTTGCAATCGAAATTAATTAACCGAAACATAAAAATTAAATTAAATTTCCACAACGCGTTCAACTACGGCGCACATTAAAATGGCGGCCCGTTAGGTCGTGTTCACGAAGCGAATAAAGGAATTTTTACCCCCACTATACCCCCCACATATAATGCAATTTTGGTTGCGAAAATAAACGACATAATTTAAGTTTGGAAAGAAATAAGTTTAACTTATAACTGAATTACTCTTGATTAGTTCTGAAGAATTTCAAGTAATATTTGTCAAATACAAAGATTTATTTTGTATCGTAAAATAAATGTATTAATTAATAGATACTTGTTAGATACATTTTCTAACACATATAAATAAAGTGGTGAACGTATGCTATTAATTTTTAAGGTTCTAAATTTTACACTTCATTAGATTTACGTGTTTTATGATTTTTCAAATATTTTTCGAATTTTACAATTTAGATTTCGTCAATTTCTTTTTATAGACGACGATTTCTACAAGTTTTCCATATATTTCCATTTATATTGAATTTATACGTTTCGATTTACTTTTTTACAAGATTTCTATACAGTTGTCCCAAAATTCGCGGAACACCTCGATGGTACGTTATTATATGAGGTCCAATGATTACGAGAAAAATATGAAAAAAATTCCATTGCTGTTAATTTCCCAGAAATAAATATTTAAAGTTAACACTTTTGATGTCGTTTAACTAAATTACTGGAAAACATATCAAAGATTGGTTTTAATATGGTGAATGGAATAACAATTTTGAACAATTACAACCAAGTTTGTGATTAATCACTATTTTAATTATACCATTTCCAGAAAATGATTTTATGGTAATTTTACCTGAAAAAACTTAAGGCAACGTTGACGTGAAGTTACACTTTTTTTAACGTAAAAAATATGACAATCAAGATTGTCATCGTCACATCCTGCTTGTATCAACCCTAATGCTACCTTACTAAGTTTCGTTACATTTTGGATTTTAAATTCTTCGTTGTATTTTCCATTGATTAGTTCTTCAATGTTTGTGATAATTTTCGAATTCTGTTGGTTTGTTTTAAATTAATGTTGAAATGTTTTCAAATGACAAATATACAGACATGCATTTGCTGCTGCCGGAATGCGGAAACAATGTTGCTGCTGCTGCCAGAGTCTAGCACGAAAGGTGTCCTCTGAGAAGACATCCTAGTAGTAATGTCTTTAGACGTTTAGACCGAAGAATACGAGAAACAGGAAGCATAGCATAAACAGGTGCCTTTTATCGGGACAGAGGTCGTCCAAAAACTGCAAGGACTCCTCAAGTAGAGGACGCCGTCTTAAATTTATTAGAAGACAATCCAACATCAACACGTGCAATCGCTAATATGGTAGACGTATCGCACAGTTCAGTTGGCCGAATTATTAAGGATGAGCGGTTGCACCCTTATCATTACAGAAAAGTTCAAGCTTTAATACCTGAAGATTTTCCACGTCGTGAGAATTATTGTAACTGGTTTTTAAAACAAACACAAAGAGATCCTCAATTTTGCCGAAATATCTTGTGGACGGACGAAGCTAATTTTTCATGAGATTTACAATCATTGAAATTCACATGTTTATGCTTTGGAAAATCCTCACGTATTTACACCTTCTAAACATCAGCATAGATTTAGTGTAAATGCCTGGGTAGGTATTATCGGGAATCGGTTAATCGGCCCAGTCATTATTCCTAACAGGCTCGGCGGTGACAACTTTTTAGAATTCCTGGCAAATGATTTACAAAATTTGATAGATGAACTACCATTAGCGGTAATGAATAATATGTAGTTACAAATGGATGGTGCTCCTGCTCATCATGCGGCACCGGTGAGAAACTGGTTAAATGAGCAATTTCCCAAAAGGTGGATAGGAAGACTGTTCCGTTGGTCAGCTTTAGACTTTTTCTTTTGGGGTCACATTAAACAATTAGTGTACAGAACACCAGTTTTAAATGAAGCAGATTTAACTAACCGAATATTTGAAGCAGCTCGTTCAATAGATGGGGAAATGCTAGAAAGGGTGCAGGGGAGCATAATTAGAAGAGCGGAGCAGAGATCAACAAGGACACAATTTTGAACATCTGTCATAAATTTATTATTATTATTTCATCTCGTTGACAATTCTATTATTAGGATAAATTAAACGTGTTGCCAAATTTACTTTCAGAAAAACGCCAGTATCTTCTAAAATAAGCAACGTGAAATTTTTTAAATATTTTTGCCGTGTAGCTATATCCCTACTTTATTTTTACAGTATTTATTATCGTTTTTAATGACCTTTTTCAATTCTTAAATATTGCAACATTTTTTCGGAATTTATATTTTTTGATTATTTAATAGTGAACGATTTAACATTTATAATTTATTCTTAACGATTTTGTGTGGATAATTTTGTTTTAGATTTTTAAAAATTTTCGATATAATAGATTTTAATGAGTTTTCCGAACTTTTCTATTTTGTTTCACAAGTTGAAGCCAATTTCGATTTTTAATAATTTAGTTTTAATTTTTTTCTTTGACTTTTAACGATTTTCAATGATCATCAAATGATTTCAACAATTTTCACGATTTTAACTTTTTTTGATGTTTTGATTTTTGAATTTTTCAATTTATAACGATTTTCAATCATTTATTTTATTGAAGGCATTATTTCATTAATATGATTAATCGTTGTAATTATTATAATATTTAAGTATTAATTCGCAATAATCATAATACTAATAACATCCATCATAAAAATTATTCATTAATATCATTAATTGTTTTGATTTTAATTTTATTAAAATTATTATTAAATGAAATTGAGCTTCAGTATTCAATTTTTTTAACAATGAAGCCATTATCGTCCCAAATATATATTCTGCCCTGTAATTTACAACAATACTAACTATTCATAGAAATAATTTGAAAATTTTAAAATAAATTGATTCACTTACTTAGATTACTTAGGCAACCCGCTCTTAAGTTTGCACGCCTGTCCCAACATCTCCGCTCCTCGTCGTCATTTTGGGCTTGCCCAGTGTTGTGTTGTGTTGCTCGGCCTCCTGAATCTCTGGGTGTTGTATGCGGAAGAGAGGGAGTTTGCTCAGCATGTGGAGGGACACCCAAGAGAATGCTTTTTGTCACGGGGGTACCACGTGACTGGCAGTGTTTCATCTTCCGTCTTGCCTCCTTAAGACTTCTCAAGCCTATCGGTGCTTCATACACGACACACAGCCGTGTGGATTCTTCACTCCCGACATCATCCGAATGTCATCTTGGTCCAGCTGCTGTTTGTGCTGGTGGTAGATAATGGAGCCGACAAGGCATTTCTCGATAGTGGCTTGGGCGATGCGGTACTGCTCGGCAAGATCCTTGCTGAGGGACTAAGTGTGCTGTCCATAGCTGAGACAGGGGAGAACTGTCGATTCAAACAGTTGGGTTCTGTGTCGCATTGATGGCAGCGTGCCAACTCCCGCTTCAGTTGATTCAGTGGGGTGACGAGTCCGCCCAAGTTGATGTATGCCTCCACACCTTCCAGAATCATCGGTCCAACTGACACAAGCCCAGTGTCAATGAAGCGGTTGCAGAGTCTTTTAAAAAAATATTTTAAATATGTGGTAAGTGGTAACAAAAATAGAACCAATAGGCAGAAAACAAAATATAAAGGGAGATATTGATAAAAAACAATATAATAAACGTCCAAACAAAAAGCACATCATACAATATTTTCTCTTCAAAACAAAAAACATAAAAACCAATCCCACAAGAAAGCGTTCACTTGAAAATGACGAATCTGGTTAATTAAAATTAAAAATAATTGTGCATCGTCATGGGAAATAAAACAACAAAGATCTTCAAGATGGAACACGGATTAAAACAAATTGAATACATAATATATAGAGACACTGGAACTATCCGGTAAAACGAAATAAAGATTATATATATATATATATATAGAGATAAATTAATTCACTTACTTACAAACATCTCTGTCGATTCAAACAGTTTGGGTTCTGAGGGAGGTGTCTCTTGTCGCATCGATGGCAGCGTGCGAACTCCGGCTTCAGTTGATTCTGTGGGGTGACGAGTCTGCCCAGGTAGACGTATGCCTCCACATCTTTCAGAATCACCGGTCCAACTGATACAGGCCCAGTGCCGACGAAGCAGTTGCAGAGCCTTTTAAAAAAAAATTTTGAATATGCCTGAAGTGATTTTATATGATATCAAAAATTACCTTGGTCAAGGGTGGTCATTGATTTTAAAATGATTGTCGCAGCTCACATCTATCATTTATGTCAATCATGTCAAAATCTGCCAAGTCATTGTGCCGAAGTTACAATTACTGTAATTTTGATTTGTTGTCAATAAAAACGTTTCATAACTTGTAGTTCATTACTATCTTACAGCTGAAATAAGTAGGTAACACATTTGTAAGTTATTGATGATGTCAGTATAGCTTGACAGTGACAGAATTATTTCAAAAGGATGATTTAAGCTAAAACTACCGTATTACATTCCATGGCAACCTTTGACCAAGATAATTTTTGATACCACGGTATAGGATAAACGGGCATAAAAAGACGACTCCAACTATGCCACACATTTAATATAAAACTACCACGAAGCAGGAACCATAGAAAATATAATGAAAATAGTAATAAAAATACAACCAAAAGCCAGAAAAGAAAACATAAACGAAAACGGAAATATAAATATAAACAATATAATAAACACCCAAACAAAAGCACATCAGACACTATTTTCTCTCCACTACTTCTTCAAAACAAAAAACAAGAAAGAGGGCACTTGAAAATGACGGCATCGTGGATAATTAAAATTAAAAATAATTGTGCATCGTCACGGAAAGTAAAACACCCAAGATCTTCAAGATGGAACACGGATTAAAACAAATTGAATACATAATATACCGTATGTCCCCGGAGTTTACAATAGGAATGATTGACCAAAAATTTTCGAATTGGAATTTCATATTTTGGGGTTCCGCCCTGCTTGGTCTGAAACTTATTTTTAGTTTACTTTCGTTTTTTTTTTAATCAATTAGACCTTTACAGGTTTGTTCTATTTTAGTTCTAGGTTAATCTACCTTTTCCGTTCACAGTACGTCAAAGTGTTACTAAGAAAAGTTGTTGAGAATGTAAAGTTATGGCGTTATACAAATTTTCAGAAAAAAATATAAGAAGTTTTTAAGTAAATTATTAAATCAAAAAACAACTATTAAGTTATTCTATTAACCCTCCACCTTCGTCGCTGCATAATTCAATCCGCCATCGCAGTTCCTTACTAACGGTAACTTTAACCCTAACACTGTACTAAATGTATCTTCTGTTCTAACGTTAGCATTTAATTGTGAAAATATTGTCGTTACTTCGCAATGATAATCAATTTTGTGATATTGCTCTAGCGATATGAAAGATAAAGACCCATATCATACTACAATAAATACTTGACATGTAATCGATGGTTTTATTAAGCCACCTCATGTTATTATTGCTGTTTCAACAGCAACACTGACCAATACTTTATTTTATCAAACTAGGCCGATCATTGTGAAAACTGCATAACGTCATAACTTTACATTCTGAACAACTTTTCTTAATCACTGGCGTACTGTGAACGGAAAAGGTAGTTTACCTAGAACTAAAATAGTGTTTGCCCAACTGTAAAAGCCTACTTGATTAAAAAAAGAAAGTAAACTAAAAATAAGTTTCAAACAAAGCAGGACGGAATCCCAAAACATGAAATTCCAATTCAAAAACTTTTGGTCAATCATACCTATTGTAAACTCAATCCGGGAACATACGAGATAAATTAATTTACTTACTTAGATTACTTCTTAGGCGACCCGTTCTTAAGTTTGCGCGCCTGTACCAACATCTCCGCCCCTCGTTGCCATTTCGGGCTTGCCCAGTGTTGTGTTGTTCGGCGTCCTGCATCTCTGGATGTTGTAGGCGGAAGAGAGGGAGTTTGCTCAGCATGTGGGGGACACCAAAGAGGATGCTTCTTGTCACGGGGATACCATGTGGCTGTGCTTCATCTTCCGTTTTACCTCGTTACGACGTCTCCGGCCCATCGGTGCTTCATACACGACACAGGTGCGTGGATTCTTCACGCCCGACATCTTCTGAACATCCTCGTGGTCCAGCTGTTCATGATGGTGGTAGATCGCGTCAATGGCTGGCCTGATGGAGGCAAATGCGACACATACTGTCTTGCAGCGCGTCAGCTCTGGCTTCAGTTGAGATTCTGTGGGGGTGACGACTGGGATTTCCAATCCCGGGATTGCGGGATCCAGGCGAATAAAGATCACTTTTAAGAACCCGCGATCCCGAGAGTACTGATATATATCCCGGTATTACTGATATAAATTTCGGGATTTTACTATTAAGAGCCGTTCTAGTTTTGGGGTAACTAATACATATTAGACTAGTTCTTGCCACCAGTTTTCTTACGTTATATAAAAACATAATTAGTACTAGTTCTGGGATAAACTTAACATTAAAAAAGTATTTGATTGATCTGATACCCATACCCTATTGGCATCAAATTGAGATAAGATTTGTTATTGGTTCTATAGTATAAATATTAATGTATCAAATCAATATAACGTGTTTATTTATTTTATTACGTTTCGAAATATAATTACAATATTGAGATAAAAAAAACTGAAAGAGTAAATTTTGTTGGATATGTTTGTCTTTTACCCGCCCGAAAAATACATATTTGCACAACCCGTTCTAAAGTGTGCCATGTTAGACACATGTAACTATCGGAAAATGACGAATTTCCGTCCGACTAATTCCGAACTCGGAGCGGGCGAACAAGAGCTTGTTCGCCCGGCACAGCGGGCTGAAATGTTGATTGCTATGGTTTGTATCGTAGTTTCTACTTTGTGAATTGACATTACTAGTGAATTGTAATATAAACATTCATAATTATTATTAAATACAAACAAAGGGGTTCGAATTTTTGTCATTATTGGATTGTGCAAAAAATAATATGTTCACCACTGACGTAAAACGATTTCAACTCGGGCAGCTAACTCTGCCCTCGTTGAAATCTTCATTGTTCCGCCCTTGATAAATAATATACTATTTCTAAAAATATTGCTCAATTTAAAAAAATTACCGTCTCATACCGAAGTTGAATATGTTTGTGATAAAAAATGCAGTTAAAATATTTCATAAAAACGGAAGCAGTTTTAAAACATTACTGCTCCTAATTCTTGAAATTATATAAAAAAATACATCGGCATGGGTTCATTTATGAAAAGAATTTTTTTTAAGAGCTTTTCTAGAAATTATTGTAGAAACGGAGTATTGACGGAATATTGGCCATATTTAATTAAACTAAAAGTATGAATAAAATATATGATAACAACTAGATGTAGATGTTGACGATGGCTTAGTGGGGCTTGTGGTACTTTGAAATTAATTACTTTTGAAACGAATTCCACACAACCAAATAAATTATGGCTAGATTTTAACTCTTAACTTGTTGGTAATAAAGCCAGGTTAGCTTTCATGGAATTCAAGAAATCAGAAAATATCGAGCGTCAATTGACACCGATCGTCAAAAGTGGAAATGGCCACACGAACTAAACTAAAAATATACCAAATGTCCACAGAACAATAAAGAAGTAAATATTTCAGAAATATACAAAATTCTGAAGTAGTCCGCACTGAACTTTCTTATACTTACTTATGTATATATCATTTTTCTGAAGAAATTTTCAAACAAAAGTTATTTAAAATTTCACTATCTTTATTTTTACTTTCTATACTTCTGACTATTTTCGGAATAATGTATGTGTGTCTGTGCGCCCATACTGCCCAACTGCTGAAGATGAGATATTTAAACTTAAACTTAATATTTGTATATAGTAAGGAAGAATACGTCCTATTTTGAAAGCAATATTTCAAACGGAAGTGATCGAAAAAAAATATAAAAGTATAAATTGTATTTGAAAAGTTCTTTCGAAAAATGAAGAGTAAGTAAGTATAAGAAAGTCAGTGCGGACCACTGCAAATTTTATACTATTGCAATCGGGCGGCTAAAAGTATGTGTGTGTCTTTGCGCAATATCTACATCAGAAATAATGGTTTACTCTAATCACATTTTCCATATTTTGAAAACGATCTGAGTTAGCAAAAACATTGTTCCTATAAAAGTTAAACATATTGCAATTTTAAAACTTCTATTTGAAAACCTTTTTCTAAAAACGGAGAATAAGCAATGTACGATGTATAAATTCCGATCGCTGCAAAGGTTTTCTTTGACATATTGCTCCACCCGCTTACTCGACACTGAATTCAGAATCACCGGTGATTTCAAACATGCATAAAGGACCAGCGAATCAGGTTTTGGCGCACCGGGTTCTTCAAATGTGACGGATTTCCTCCCCACTAACTAGCGGACCTGGTCCGGCAGTGATTTAATCCGTTGGATTCTTAAAACTTCAATTTTACGTTAGTGGGCATGGCGACGGACCGAGTCTGCCGGATCAAGTACCACGGACCTGGCCCGGCAAAAAAGTCCATTCGTGTATGGCAGGCTATAGTTAAAGATTAAAAAAATCTGCAGTGGTCCGCACTAAACTTTCTTATACTTATTGCACTTTGTGTGCAATTTAGCTCCCAAACAATTATAGCTAGATCTATGAAACTATAAACTTAAGATTTTTATATAGCAAGAAAGTAAACGTCCTATTATCTCAACTCGAAGTAATCGTTTACTCTTACCACTATTTTCCTCATCAAAAACATTGTTCTGGTATAAGTTAAACATATTAAAATTTTAAACAAGTTTCATTTGAAAAGTTTTTTCGAAAAATGTATAAATCCATATAGGAAAGTTCAGTGCGGACCACTGCAGATTTCACTTTATGCATAAGTATAGGAATCATGAAAATGTTCGAACTCGAGATTTTAACGGAAATATACGGTTTGAGTGTGCGTGCGTGCGTGA
This sequence comes from Geotrupes spiniger, assembly GCA_959613385.1. Lineage (NCBI taxonomy): Eukaryota > Metazoa > Arthropoda > Insecta > Coleoptera > Geotrupidae > Geotrupes > Geotrupes spiniger. Next base: position 5,128,880 of record OY390739.1, read on the forward strand.
GTGTGTGCGTGCATCGTGTGTCTGTGCGCGCTCTAGCGTCCAAACGATTATAGCTAAAGCTATAAAACTTTAATGGCCGGTTTCACAAACGATTGTCAAATGGTGAATTAGTTAACAAGCCTTTAGAAACTCGTTATTGTTTGTCAAATCCAAAACAATGGTAATTTTGCTTTTAACGGTTCGTCAAGGCAATCAATCGTCAAATATTTGACGATTGATTAAAGACTTGTTAACGAATCGTCATAAGTTTAATATTTGTATGTAGTAAGGAGGAAAACGTCCTATTTGTGGTGGTTTAATCTTATCGCATTTTGTGAAAACGGTACATGTTATCGAAAAAATTATTCTTACAAAAGTTAAAGATATTGATATTTTAAACAACTTTTTTAGGCGACCGACACGAAAAATTGAAATTTCAGTCGTCAAACGCGGACGAAAAGTAACAGTTTTTCGTCCGCAATAGGGTGGCGCCATCTACCGACAGTTACAGAAATTGTATAAAAATAACCACATTGCCGTCAGTGTCAAACTGTACATCTTGTTTACATTAGTAAATACGTGTTGGTAATAGACTTTTTAACTGATTATTGGGTAATTATTGTTTATAAAGCCGAAATAACTTCGAATGTAGACAAAGAAAACATAAACATGTCTGAAGGTTTCACAAATATGTACAATTGTTCAGTTGTTATAAATGAGTATGTCAATAAATTATAAGTAAATGTTGCAATAAATTTGAAAATTTTATGAGGGTCGCCTAAAAAATTTTGTGTGCACCACGGCCAAAAAGTGTTTTTTTCGTCCTCGTTTGCTTTCCGACCTCGGCTCCGCTTTGGTCGTAAAGAAAACTCGGACGAAAAAACAGTACTTTTTGGCCTAGATACACAAAATACTATAATTTGAAAAATGGAATAAGAAACTTCAGTGCGGATCCCTGCAGATTTTTTTATGTAAAGATGCTTCTTCCGCCTGTTGCCGTGGTTGTTCAAACAATTTTTACGATTCGCTGATCATACTGTCAGTTCCTTCAAAAGTTTTCTAAAGAGCAATACTCTTTTGCTCCTCGTTATATACCCAGCCGCTGCGTCGATGCGTATCTATTATGTTCCGTTGTTCCGTATCAGTTATCGTCCGCCGATACGCGCATCCGATGCAGAAGAACGGTTACAAACCACAAGAGATTCGAAAACTAACCGGGAAAGAAAGGTGACGCAGAACAAATACCAATAGGATACACGTACACCTGCCATATATTGCTGGGGTTACGGATATGCTGAGGAAAACCTTAAAACAACCTCTTCCACCCAACAAGCTCTCGACTATGAGTGAAATAAATCTACGAACTTCAATGCCAATGTGGAAAATCGTATATTGGACAAACCGAACGCCGTATACTCGAGATGTCGAACAAGGAAATACTGGAAAATAAACGGGTAGCAGTCACATAATCGACTGCGACGAAGTGAAGGTACTCGCCAGAAACCATCATTACTACCCACAGATAGCAAGAGAATCCTTGGAAATAATATAGAACCCGAACTGAGGTGGACGGACCAAGTAAGGGTTGTAAGGGCACTAAAAGAACCATCAATGCTACAGCAAGGATGAATGCAGGAGAAGTATCGGATACGGATCAGCAGACCGATAACGGATACGGATCAATGGAACACAACGGAAACGCATCAATGAAACGAAGCTGGGACTGGGTATATAACGAGGAGCAAACGTCAACATCAGTATTTACAAATCTTCTGAAAAAGGTGACAGTTTGATCAGGGCAACGCCAAGAACAATGGAATAACAAAAATAATGAATAACAACTTTGAAACGAACATTGCACAAATCTAAATTATAATATAAATTAAATATAAAAATATAAACTACATGTAAAATATAAAATACAAATCTGCAGTGGTCCGCTAAAATATAGAGTTAATATAAGAAAGTTTAAATGAGCAAATAAAAAACATTAAAAATATTGATACCAAAGAAACAATATGTGAAGAAAGTTTGCGCAAAATAAAACAATAATTTGAGATGTTTTAGAATGTGCTTTGACCATTTTTACTTTCTTATACTTTATGTATAAGTAAGGAAAATGGAAATAAAAATTTTCCAACTAGAGATTTTAACGCATATACACGTTTTGAGGTCCCCTGTATCTAATCTGACTATTTTCGGAATGACGTCTGTGTGACTGTATGTCTGTGCGCGCTCTACCACCCAAACAATGAAACCTAGAGCTACGAAACTTTAACGTGCATGTTAAGAAACCATCCTGTAACAAATATTTATGAAAGTCCACTGAATTTGTTTTATTACCTTTTATGATATATACAGTGTGTTTCACTTAAGAGTGTAACACCATAATATCTTTTTTATTTTTAATCCAATTTTAGTAATTTGTTTCCAAACGTAGAATACTTATTACTCTATTTACTACAAAAAAAAAATTGTGGCGGCGCAAAATCCAGGAGCGGTGGATAGGGGCCAAGTGGCGGCGCAAAATCCCGTGGCGTCGCACAGGGAATAATCGGCGGCGCAAAATCGCGGGGCGGCGGCGCAAAATCGAGGGGCGCCGCACAGAGATCAAGTGGAGGCGCAAAATCGCGGGGCGGCGCAAATGGACCAAGCGGCTGCGCAAAATCCCGGAGCGGCGCCCATGGACCAAGTGGCGGCACCCACGGACCAAGTGGCGGCGCAAAATCCAGGAGCGGCGCTCATGGACCAAGTGGAGGCGCAAAATCCAGGAGCGGCGCCCAGGGACCAAGTTGCGGCGCCCATGGACCAAGAGGCGGCGCAAAATCCAGGAGCGGCGCCCATGGACCAGGTGGCGGCGCAAAAAATCGCGGGGCGGCACTAGGGACCAAGCGGTGGCGCAAAATCGAGGGGCGCGCATAGGGACCAAGTGGAGGCGCAAAATCGCGGGTCGGCGCCCATAGACCAAGTGACGGTGCAAATTCTAAGAGTGGCGCCCATGGACCAAGTGGCGGCGCAAAATCCAGGAGCGGCGCCCATGGACCAAGTGGCGGCGCAAAATCGCGGGGTGGCGCCCAGGGAGCAAGTGACGACGTAAAAAATCGCGGGGTGGCGCACAGGGACCAAGTGGCGTCGCAAAAAATCGCGGGGTGGCGCACAGGGACCAAGTGGCGTCGCAAAAAATCGCGGGGCGACGCAAGGGACAAAGTGGCGGCGCAAAATCGTCGAGGCGGAACACAGGGACCAAGTGGCGGCCCAAAACCGCAGGTTATTATATCACCTGTGAAAACAGGTGATATAATTGGACCATCATACATTTTAATAGTAAATTTGAGACTGGTTAGCAGATAAACAAACTTACCCTTACCACACAGTAATAGTGTGGTAAAGGTAAGTTTGTTTCAATCATACACTTTAATAAAAACGGTGGTGCAGCATTGTTTTGGGTGTTGCATGGGTACTATATACTATGTAAGCCTCTTTCACTGTCATATTGTTTTTCAGGTCTCGTCTTTTTTGTCTCGTCTCTCTTCTGTATCGCCTATCTTCTGGCTCGTCGTACCTCGTTGCTCGCCTTTCGTTTGTCTGATCTCTCGCGCCTCTCTTCTGTCTCGTCTCGCGTGCTTCTCTTTTGCATCGTCTCTGTCGCCTCTCTTCTGTCTCGTATATCTTCTGCTTCGGCTATGTTCTGCCCCACCGATCCTCTGTATTGTCTCTCTTCAGTCTCGTCTCTCTTTTGCCAAGTCTCCTCTTCTGTCTTCTGTCGTCTCTCGCCACGTCTCTCTATTATCACGCCTCTTCTTCTGTCTCGACTCCTTTTTGCCACGTCTCTGGTCTCGTCTCCCCTTTGTCACGTCTCTCTTTTGTCACGTCTCTTATGTCTCGCCTCTCTAGTGTCATGTTTCTTCTGTCTCGTCTCCTGTCTCTCTTAGGTCTAGTCTATCATGCCATGCCTCATTGATTAAAATAAATTTATTGAAACTTTTTTAAAGTATATATTTTATCTGAACACCTACAAATCGGGCAATCCATAGTAATAATATTGTGTTATAGTGTATAATGTTAAATCAGCGTTTACAAATAAATGTATCTGAATCCAGAATTTAAATGTTTTTATTTTCATTTTGAGAAGTTAAAAATAATATATTTTAATTAATTTAATTTTATTATTTAACAAACTAAATCAATAAATGTTTGTATTAGTTATAATGCATTCATTAATAAATAGTATGAACAAAATTGATGAAATAATAATTAAAATTAAATTCAATAAAATTGTAATGCATAGACACATCGAACTATGTGAAAAAGAACGAGGGACAGTAAGAGAAAAATAAGGAGAATATCTAGAGGAGAGGATACGAGCTGAATGAGTAGAATACTTTTAAAGAATATTGAACGTGGACAATGAGAGCAATATGGCAATAGAAAATAGCAGAGGTGGCATAGGTATTCCAATGCCAACATATAAAGAATATAATTGGACCATCATACATTTTAAATTTGAGACTGTGGTTAGCACATAATATGAAACAAACATACCCTTACTACACAGCAATAGTGTGGTAAACGTAAGTTTGTTTCAGCCATAAATTTTAATAAAAACGGTGGTGCAGCATTGTTTTGGGCGTTGCATGGGTACTAGTGTATGTAAACCTGTTTCACTGTCGTATTTCTTTTCAGGTCTCGTCTCTTTTGTCTCGTCTCTCTTATGTGTAGTATGTCTTCTGTATCGTCTATGTTTTGGCTCGTCGCGTCTCTCGCGCCGCTCTTCTGCATCGTCTTTTGCGCTTCTCTATTGTGTCGTTTCTCGCGCCTATCTTCTTCTGTCTCGACTTTCGCGACTCTTCTGTCTCGTCTCTCGCGACTCTCTTCTGTCTCGCCTCATGTGACAACTCTCTTCTGTCTCGTCCATCTTCCGCTGCGGCTATTTTCTGCCTCATCGATCATGCATCGTCCCTCTTCAGTCTCGTCTCTCTTTTGCCAGGTCTCTTCTGTCTCGTCTCTCTTTTGCCACGTCTCTTGTCTCGTATCTCTTTTGTCACGTCTCTTCTGCCTCGTCTTTCTATTGTCACGTCTCTTCTGTCTCGTGTCCCTTTTGCCACGTCTCTTCCGTCTCGTCTAGATTTTGTCACGTATTTTCTGTCACGTCTCGTCTACCTTTTGTCACGTATTTTCTGTCCCGTCTCTTCCGACTCGTCTCTCTTTTGCCACGTGTCCTGTCTCGTCTCTTTTTTGCCATGTCTCCCTTCTGTGTAGTCTACCTATCCATGCCGTATTGAGACAGGAGGGACAGTAAGAGAAAAATAAGGAGAATATCTAGAGGAAAGGATAAGAGCTGAATGAAGAGAACATTTTGAAAGAATATTAAACGTGGACAATGAGAGCAATATGGCAATAGAAAAATAGCAGAGGATGACATTGTTATTCCAATACTAACACATAAAGAATATTTGTATATCTCGTTTAACAGATGCAAAAAATGCGTGGTCTCTGCGTCAACAGCCAGTTTCACACGCTACATACAAATTAATAAAATCCGCGGTGGTCCGCACGAAACTTTCTTATACTTTATTTCTGAGAACTTTTCAAACAAATGTTTTTTTTTTTAATTCAAGAAATAACCTTTATACGAACAATGTTTGCTATAACGCGAACCGTTTTCGAGATATAGATAACGTTGATTTGATTAAACCATCAGTTTGAGATATTGCGTTTTTTTCTACGCTATATACTATTCCTAAGCTTAAAGTGTTATAGTGTGACCTTCAATAGTTAGGCGCTGGAGCGCGCACAGCCACACGTATGTTTAGCCGCCCGATCGTGGTCCGCACGAAACTTTCTTATACTTTATTGCTGAAAGAACTTTTCAAACAAATGTTTTTTTTTTAATTCCAATATATATCCTTTATACGAAAAATTGCTATAACGCAAACCGTTCACGAGATATAGAAAACGTTGATTTGATTAAACCATCAGTTTGAGATATTGCTTTCAAAATGTGTCAGAGTGTGACCTTCAATAGATAGGCGCTGGAGGGCGCACAGCCACACGTATGTTTAGCCGCCCGATCGTAATATTATAAAATCTGCAGTTGTCCGCACTGAACTTTCTTATACTTAGTTATACTACATTTTTCGAAAACACTTTTCAAATGAAAGTTGTTTAAAATATCAATATCTATAATTTATGTAGGAATATTTTTTTCCGTAACGTGTACCGCATTCGAGATATGGAAAAAGGTGATAAAGAGTAAACCATCACTTCCGGAAGAGAGATTGCGTTCAAAATATGAAATATGAAATTTTCCCTCCTCGCTACATACAAATGTTAAGTTTAAAGTTTCAGAGCTCTAGCTATAATCGTTTGGACGCTAGAGCGCGCGCGCGCGCGCACGCACACACACACACACACACACACACACACACACACACACACACACACACACACACACACACACACACACACACACACACACACACACACACACACACACACACACACACACACACACACACACGGCATTCCGAAAATAGTCAGAAACGATTCAGGGGACCTCAAAACGTGTATATCCATTGAAATCTCGAGTTCGAAAATTTTCATGATTCCTATACTTACTTATACCTAATGTATAAGAAAGTAAAAATCTGCAGTGGTCCACACTGAACTTATACTTAGTTATAACACATTTTTCGAAAATCCTTTTCAAATGAAAGTTGTTTAAAATATTAATATCTATAATTTATGTAAGAATTTTTTTTTCCGTAACGTGAAGAAGGTGATATGAGTAAACCATCACCTCCGGTTGAGCAATTGCTTTCAAATAGGACGTTTTCCTCCTTGCTGTATACTAATCTTAAGTTTAAAGTTTCATAGCTCTAGCGTTCATCGTCTGGGCGGTAGAGCGCGCACAGACGACATTCCGAAAATAGTCAGAAACGATTCAGGGGACCTCAAAACGTGTATATCCGTTGAAATGTCGAGTTCGAAAATTTTCATGATTCCTATACTTATACATAAAGTATAAGAAAGTAATTAAATATAAAAATATAAACTACATGTAAAATATAAAACACAAATCTGCAGTGGTCCGCTAAAATATAGAGTTAATATAAGAAAGTTTAAATGAGCAAATATAAAACATTAAAAATATTGATACCAAAGAAACAATTGCGCAAAATAACAAAAATGAAACAATAATTTGAGATGTTTTAGAATGCGCTTTGACCATTTTTACTTTCTTATACTTTATGTATAAGTAAGGAAAATGGAAATAAAAATTTTCCAACTAGAGATTTTAACGCATATACACGTTTTGAGGTCCCCTGTATCTAATCTGACTATTTTCGGAATGACGTCTGTGTGACTGTATGTCTGTGCGCGCTCTACCACCCAAACAATGAAACCTAGAGCTACGAAACATTAACGTGCATGTTAAGAAACCATCCTGTAACAAATATTTATGAAAGTCCACTGAATTTGTTTTATTACCTTTTATGATATATACAGTGTGTTTCACTTAAGAGTGTAACACCATAATATCTTTTTTATTTTTAATCCAATTTTAGTAATTTGTTTCCAAACGTAGAATACTTATTACTCTATTTACTACAAAAAAAAAATTGTGGCGGCGCAAAATCCAGGAGCGGTGGATAGGGGCCAAGTGGCGGCGCAAAATCCCGTGGGGTCGCACAGGGAATAATCGGCGGCGCAAAATCGCGGGGCGGCGCATAGGGGCCAAGCGGCGGCGCAAAATCGAGGGGGGCCGCACAGAGATCAAGTGGAGGCGCAAAATCGCGGGGCGGCGCAAATGGACCAAGCGGCTGCGCAAAATCCCGGAGCGGCGCCCATGGACCAAGTGGCGGCACCCACGGACCAAGTGGCGGCGCTCATGGACCAAGTGGAGGCGCAAATTCCAGGAGCGGCGCCCAGGGACCAAGTTGCGGCGCAAAATCCAGGAGCGGCGCCCATGGACCAAGAGGCGGCGCCCATGGACCAAGCGGTGGCGCAAAATCGAGGGGCGCGCATAGGGACCAAGTGGAGGCGCAAAATCGCGGGTCGGCGCCCATGGACCAAGTGACGGTGCAAATTCTAAGACTGGCGCCCATGGACCAAGTGGCGGCGCAAAATCCAGGAGCGGCGCCCATGGACCAAGTGGCGGCGCAAAATCGCGGGGTGGCGCCCAGGGAGCAAGTGACGACGTAAAAAATCGCGGGGTGGCGCACAGGGACCAAGTGGCGGCGCGAAATCCAGGGGTGGTGCCCATGGACCAAGTGGTGGCGCAAAGGGACCCATTGGCGGCGCAAAATCGCGGGGTGGCGCCCAGGGATCAAGTGGCGGCGCAAAATCCAGGAGCGGCGCCCATGGACCAAGTGGCGGCGCAAAATCCAGGAGCGGCGCCCATGGACCAAGTGGCGGCGCAAAGTCTATGAGCGGCGCCCATGGACCCAGTGGCGGCGCAAAAACGCGGGGTGGCGCCTAGGGACCAAGTGGCGGCGCCCAGGAACCAAGTGGCAGCGCAAAAAATCGCGGGGCGGCGCCCAGGGTTCAATTGGCGGTGCAAATATCGCGGGGCGACGCACAGGGACCAAATGGCGGCGCAAAATCCAGGAGCGGCGCACATGGACCAGGTGGCGACACCCATGGACCAAGTGGCGGCGCAAAATCGCGGGGTGGCGCCCAGGGACCAAGTGGTGGCGCACATGGACCAAGTGACGGCGCAAAATCCAGAAACGGCGCCCATGGACCAAGTGGCGGCGCAAAATCCAGGAGCGGCGCACATGGACCAAGTGACGGTACAAAATCCAGGAGCGGCGCTCATGGACCAAGTGGCGGCGCAAAATCGCGGGGTGGTGCCCAGGGACAAAGTGGCGGTGTAAAATCCAGGAGCGGCGCCCATGGACCAAGTGGCAGCGTAAAATGCAAGGGTGGCGCACAGGGACCAATGGGTGGTGCATAATGCAGGGGCGGCGCGCAAGGACAAAGTGTAAAATCGCGGGCGGCGCACAGGGACCAACTGGCGGCGCAGAGGGACCAACTGGCGGCGCAAGATCGCGGGCGGGGCACAGGGACCAAGTAGTGCCGCAAAGTCTATGGGTGGCGCCCAGGGACGAAATGGCGGCGCAAAATCGCGGGGCGGCGCACAAGGACCAAGTGGCGGTGCCCATGGACCAAGTGGCGGCGCACAGGGACCATGTGGCGGAGCAAAATGCTGGGACCGCGCACAGGGACCATGTGGCGGCGCAAAATGCAAGGGTGGCGCACAAGGACAAAGTGCACAGGGACCAAGTGGCGCCGCATAATCGCGGGCGGCGCAAGATCCAAAGGCGACGCAAGGGACAATGTGGCGGCGCCCATGGACCAAGTGGGGGCGCACAGGGACCATGTGGCGGAGCAAAATGCAGGGACCGCGCACAGGAACCATGTGGCGGCGCAAAATGCAAGGATGGCGCACAGGGACCAAGGGGCGGCGCACAAGGACAAAGTGCAAAATCGCGGGCGGCGCACAGGGACCAACGGGCGGCGCACAGGGACCAAGTGGCGCCGCAAAATTCAAGGGCGACGCAAGGGACAAAGTGGCGGCGCAAAATCGTTGAGGCGGAATACAGGGACCAAGTGGCGGCCCAAAACCGCGGGGCGGCGTAAAATCGCGGGGCGGCACAAATTTGCGACTATATCGCAAAATCCAGGAGCGGCGCATATGGACCAGGTGGCGACACCCATGGACCAAGTGGCGGCGCAAAATCGCGGGGCGGCGCCCAGAGACCAAGTGGTGGCGCACATGGACCAAGTGACGGCGCAAAATCCAAAAGCGGCGCCCATGGACCAAGTGGCGGCGCAAAATCGAGGAGCGGCGCACATGGACCAAGTGACGGTACAAAATCCAGGAGCGGCGCCCATGGACCAAGTGGCAGCGTAAAATGCAAGGGTGGCGCACAGGGACCAATGGGTGGTACATAATGCAGGGGCGGCGCACAGGGACAAAGTGTAAAATCGCTGGCGGCGCAAAATTCAGGGGCGGCGCTCAGGGACTAACTGGCGGCGCAAGATCGCGGGCGGGGCACAGGGACCAAGTAGTGCCGCAAAGTCTATGGGTGGCGCCCAGGGACCAAGTGGCGGCGCAAAATCGCGGGGCGGCGCACAGGGACCAAGTGGCGGTGCCCATGGACCAAGTGGCGGCGCACAGGGACCATGTGGCGGAGCAAAATGCAGGGACCGCGCACAGGGACCATGTGGCGGCGCAAAATGCAAGGATGGCGCACAAGCACCAATGGGCGGCGCACAAGGACAAAGTGCAAAATCGCGGGCGGCGAAAAATCCAGGGGCGGCGCACAGGGACCAACAGGCAGCGCAAAATCGCGGGCGGCGCAAAATCCAAGGGCGACGCAAGGAACAATGTGGCGGCGCCCATGGACCAAGTGGGGGCGCACAGGGACCATGTGGCGGAGCAAAATGCAGGGACCGCGCACAGGGACCATGTGGCGGCGCAAAATCGCGGGGTGGCGCCCAGGGACCAAGTGGCGGCGCACATGGACCAAGTGACGGCGCAAAATCCAGAAGCGGCGCCCATGGACCAAGTTGCGGCGCAAAATCCAGGAGCGGCGCACATGGACCAAGTGACGGTACAAAATCCAGGAGCGGCGCCCATGGAACAAGTGGCGGCGCAAAATCGCGGGGTGGTGCCCAGGGACCAAGTGGCGGAGTAAAATCCAGGAGCGGCGCCCATGGACCAAGTGGCGGCGCAAAATCGCGGGGTGGTGCCCAGGGACCAAGTGGCGGAGTAAAATCCAGGAGCGGCGCCCATGGACCAAGTGGCAGCGTAAAACGCAAGGGTGGCGCACAGGGACCAATGGGTGGTGCATAATGCAGGGGCGGCGCACAGGGACAAAGTGTAAAATCGCGGGCGGCGCAAAATTCAGGGACGGCGCACAGGGACCAACTGGCGGCGCAAGATCGTGGGCGGGGCACAGGGACCAAGTAGTGCCGCAAAGTCCATGGGTGGCGCCCAGGGACCAAGTGGCGGCGCAAAATCGCGGGGTGGCGCCCAGGGACCAAGTGGCGGCGCACAGGGACCAAGTGGCGGCGCCCATGGACCAAGTGGCGGCGCACAGGGACCATGTGGCGGAGCAAAATGCAGGGACCGCGCACAGGGACCATGTGGCGGCGCAAAATGCAAGGGTGGCGCACAAGGACCAAGGGGCGGCGCACAAAGACAAAGTGCAAAATCGCGGGCGGCGCACAGGGACCAACAGGCAGTGCAAAATCGCGGGGCGGCGCACAGGGACCAAGTGGCGCCGCAAAATCGCGGGCGGCGCAAAATCCACGGGCGACGCAAGGGACAATGTGGCGGCGCCCATGGAACAAGTGGGGGCGCACAGGGACCATGTGGCGGCGCAAAATGCAAGGGTGGCGCACAGGGACCAAGGGGCGGCGCACAAGGACAATGTACAAAATCGCGGGCGGCGCACAGGGACCAACAGGCGGCGCAAAATTGCGGGGCGGCGCACAGGGACCAAGTGGCGCCGCAAAATCCAAGGGCGACGCAAGGGACAAAGTGGCGGCGCAAAATCGTCGAGGCGGAACACAGGGACCAAGTGGCGGCCCAAAACCGCGGGGCGGCGTAAAATCGCGGGGCGGCACAAATTTGCGATTATATCAACAGGTGATATAATTGGACCATCATACATTTTAATAGTAAATTTGAGACTGGTTAGCAGATAAACAAACTTACCCTTACCACACAGTAATAGTGTGGTAAAGGTAAGTTTGTTTCAATCATACACTTTAATAAAAACGGTGGTGCAGCATTGTTTTGGGTGTTGCATGGGTACTATATACTATGTAAGCCTCTTTCACTGTCATATTGTTTTTCAGGTCTCGTCTTTTTTGTCTCGTCTCTCTTCTGTATCGCCTATCTTCTGGCTCGTCGTACCTCGTTGCTCGCCTTTCGTTTGTCTGATCTCTCGCGCCTCTCTTCTGTCTCGTCTCGCGTGCTTCTCTTTTGCATCGTCTCTGTCGCCTCTCTTCTGTCTCGTATATCTTCTGCTTCGGCTATGTTCTGCCCCACCGATCCTCTGTCTTGTCTCTCTTCAGTCTCGTCTCTCTTTTGCCAAGTCTCCTCTTCTGTCTTCTGTCGTCTCTCGCCACGTCTCTCTATTATCACGCCTCTTCTTCTGTCTCGACTCCTTTTTGCCACGTCTCTGGTCTCGTCTCCCCTTTGTCACGTCTCTCTTTTGTCACGTCTCTTATGTCTCGCCTCTCTAGTGTCATGTTTCTTCTGTCTCGTCTCCTGTCTCTCTTAGGTCTAGTCTATCATGCCATGCCTCATTGATTAAAATAAATTTATTGAAACTTTTTTAAAGTATATATTTTATCTGAACACCTACAAATCGGGCAATCCATAGTAATAATATTGTGTTATAGTGTATAATGTTAAATCAGCGTTTACAAATAAATGTATCTGAATCCAGAATTTAAATGTTTTTATTTTCATTTTGAGAAGTTAAAAATAATATATTTTAATTAATTTAATTTTATTATTTAACAAACTAAATCAATAAATGTTTGTATTAGTTATAATGCATTCATTAATAAATAGTATGAACAAAATTGATGAAATAATAATTAAAATTAAATTCAATAAAATTGTAATGCATAGACACATCGAACTATGTGAAAAAGAACGAGGGACAGTAAGAGAAAAATAAGGAGAATATCTAGAGGAGAGGATACGAGCTGAATGAGTAGAATACTTTTAAAGAATATTGAACGTGGACAATGAGAGCAATATGGCAATAGAAAATAGCAGAGGTGGCATAGGTATTCCAATGCCAACATATAAAGAATATAATTGGACCATCATACATTTTAAATTTGAGACTGTGGTTAGCACATAATATGAAACAAACATACCCTTACTACACAGCAATAGTGTGGTAAACGTAAGTTTGTTTCAGCCATAAATTTTAATAAAAACGGTGGTGCAGCATTGTTTTGGGCGTTGCATGGGTACTAGTGTATGTAAACCTGTTTCACTGTCGTATTTCTTTTCAGGTCTCGTCTCTTTTGTCTCGTCTCTCTTATGTGTAGTATGTCTTCTGTATCGTCTATGTTTTGGCTCGTCGCGTCTCTCGCGCCGCTCTTCTGCATCGTCTTTTGCGCTTCTCTTTTGTGTCGTTTCTCGCGCCTATCTTCTTCTGTCTCGACTTTCGCGACTCTTCTGTCTCGTCTCTCGCGACTCTCTTCTGTCTCGCCTCATGTGACAACTCTCTTCTGTCTCGTCCATCTTCCGCTGCGGCTATTTTCTGCCTCATCGATCATGCATCGTCCCTCTTCAGTCTCGTCTCTCTTTTGCCAGGTCTCTTCTGTCTCGTCTCTCTTTTGCCACGTCTCTTGTCTCGTATCTCTTTTGTCACGTCTCTTCTGCCTCGTCTTTCTATTGTCACGTCTCTTCTGTCTCGTGTCCCTTTTGCCACGTCTCTTCCGTCTCGTCTAGATTTTGTCACGTATTTTCTGTCACGTCTCGTCTACCTTTTGTCACGTATTTTCTGTCCCGTCTCTTCCGACTCGTCTCTCTTTTGCCACGTGTCCTGTCTCGTCTCTTTTTTGCCATGTCTCCCTTCTGTGTAGTCTACCTATCCATGCCGTATTGAGACAGGAGGGACAGTAAGAGAAAAATAAGGAGAATATCTAGAGGAAAGGATAAGAGCTGAATGAAGAGAACATTTTGAAAGAATATTAAACGTGGACAATGAGAGCAATATGGCAATAGAAAAATAGCAGAGGATGACATTGTTATTCCAATACTAACACATAAAGAATATTTGTATATCTCGTTTAACAGATGCAAAAAATGCGTGGTCTCTGCGTCAACAGCCAGTTTCACACGCTACATACAAATTAATAAAATCCGCGGTGGTCCGCACGAAACTTTCTTATACTTTATTTCTGAGAACTTTTCAAACAAATGTTTTTTTTTTAATTCAAGAAATAACCTTTATACGAACAATGTTTGCTATAACGCGAACCGTTTTCGAGATATAGATAACGTTGATTTGATTAAACCATCAGTTTGAGATATTGCGTTTTTTTCTACGCTATATACTATTCCTAAGCTTAAAGTGTTATAGTGTGACCTTCAATAGTTAGGCGCTGGAGCGCGCACAGCCACACGTATGTTTAGCCGCCCGATCGTGGTCCGCACGAAACTTTCTTATACTTTATTGCTGAAAGAACTTTTCAAACAAATGTTTTTTTTTTAATTCCAATATATATCCTTTATACGAAAAATTGCTATAACGCAAACCGTTCACGAGATATAGAAAACGTTGATTTGATTAAACCATCAGTTTGAGATATTGCTTTCAAAATGTGTCAGAGTGTGACCTTCAATAGATAGGCGCTGGAGGGCGCACAGCCACACGTATGTTTAGCCGCCCGATCGTAATATTATAAAATCTGCAGTTGTCCGCACTGAACTTTCTTATACTTAGTTATACTACATTTTTCGAAAACACTTTTCAAATGAAAGTTGTTTAAAATATCAATATCTATAATTTATGTAGGAATATTTTTTTCCGTAACGTGTACCGCATTCGAGATATGGAAAAAGGTGATAAAGAGTAAACCATCACTTCCGGAAGAGAGATTGCGTTCAAAATATGAAATATGAAATTTTCCCTCCTCGCTACATACAAATGTTAAGTTTAAAGTTTCAGAGCTCTAGCTATAATCGTTTGGACGCTAGAGCGCGCGCGCGCACGCACACACACACACACACACACACACACACACACACACACACACACACACACACACACACACACACACACACACACGGCATTCCGAAAATAGTCAGAAACGATTCAGGGGACCTCAAAACGTGTATATCCATTGAAATCTCGAGTTCGAAAATTTTCATGATTCCTATACTTACTTATACCTAATGTATAAGAAAGTAAAAATCTGCAGTGGTCCACACTGAACTTATACTTAGTTATAACACATTTTTCGAAAATCCTTTTCAAATGAAAGTTGTTTAAAATATTAATATCTATAATTTATGTAAGAATTTTTTTTTCCGTAACGTGAAGAAGGTGATATGAGTAAACCATCACCTCCGGTTGAGCAATTGCTTTCAAATAGGACGTTTTCCTCCTTGCTGTATACTAATCTTAAGTTTAAAGTTTCATAGCTCTAGCGTTCATCGTCTGGGCGGTAGAGCGCGCACAGACGACATTCCGAAAATAGTCAGAAACGATTCAGGGGACCTCAAAACGTGTATATCCGTTGAAATGTCGAGTTCGAAAATTTTCATGATTCCTATACTTATAAATAAAGTATAAGAAAGTAATTAAATATAAAAATATAAACTACATGTAAAATATAAAACACAAATCTGCAGTGGTCCGCTAAAATATAGAGTTAATATAAGAAAGTTTAAATGAGCAAATATAAAACATTAAAAATATTGATACCAAAGAAACAATTGCGCAAAATAACAAAAATGAAACAATAATTTGAGATGTTTTAGAATGCGCTTTGACCATTTTTACTTTCTTATACTTTATGTATAAGTAAGGAAAATGGAAATAAAAATTTTCCAACTAGAGATTTTAACGCATATACACGTTTTGAGGTCCCCTGTATCTAATCTGACTATTTTCGGAATGACGTCTGTGTGACTGTATGTCTGTGCGCGCTCTACCACCCAAACAATGAAACCTAGAGCTACGAAACTTTAACGTGCATGTTAAGAAACCATCCTGTAACAAATATTTATGAAAGTCCACTGAATTTGTTTTATTACCTTTTATGATATATACAGTGTGTTTCACTTAAGAGTGTAACACCATAATATCTTTTTTATTTTTAATCCAATTTTAGTAATTTGTTTCCAAACGTAGAATACTTATTACTCTATTTACTACAAAAAAAAAATTGTGGCGGCGCAAAATCCAGGAGCGGTGGATAGGGGCCAAGTGGCGGCGCAAAATCCCGTGGGGTCGCACAGGGAATAATCGGCGGCGCAAAATCGCGGGGCGGCGCATAGGGGCCAAGCGGCGGCGCAAAATCGAGGGGGGCCGCACAGAGATCAAGTGGAGGCGCAAAATCGCGGGGCGGCGCAAATGGACCAAGCGGCTGCGCAAAATCCCGGAGCGGCGCCCATGGACCAAGTGGCGGCACCCACGGACCAAGTGGCGGCGCAAAATCCAGGAGCGGCGCTCATGGACCAAGTGGAGGCGCAAATTCCAGGAGCGGCGCCCAGGGACCAAGTTGCGGCGCCCATGGACCAAGAGGCGGCGCAAAATCCAGGAGCGGCGCCCATGGACCAAGCGGTGGCGCAAAATCGAGGGGCGCGCATAGGGACCAAGTGGAGGCGCAAAATCGCGGGTCGGCGCCCATGGACCAAGTGACGGTGCAAATTCTAAGACTGGCGCCCATGGACCAAGTGGCGGCGCAAAATCCAGGAGCGGCGCCCATGGACCAAGTGGCGGCGCAAAATCGCGGGGTGGCGCCCAGGGAGCAAGTGACGACGTAAAAAATCGCGGCGTGGCGCACAGGGACCAACTAGAGATTTTAACGCATATACACGTTTTGAGGTCCCCTGTATCTAATCTGACTATTTTCGGAATGACGTCTGTGTGACTGTATGTCTGTGCGCGCTCTACCACCCAAACAATGAAACCTAGAGCTACGAAACTTTAACGTGCATGTTAAGAAACCATCCTGTAACAAATATTTATGAAAGTCCACTGAATTTGTTTTATTACTTTTTATGATATATACAGTCTGTTTCACTTAAGAGTGTAACACCATAATATCTTTTTTATTTTTAATCCAATTTTAGTAATTTGTTTCCAAAGGTAGAATACTTATTACTCTATTTACTACAAAAAAAAAATTGTGGCGGCGCAAAATCCAGGAGCGGTGGATAGGGGCCAAGTGGCGGCGCAAAATCCCGTGGGGTCGCACAGGGAATAATCGGCGGCGCAAAATCGCGGGGCGGCGCATAGGGGCCAAGCGGCGGCGCAAAATCGAGGGGGGGCGCACAGAGATCAAGTGGAGGCGCAAAATCGCGGGGCGGCGCAAATGGACCAAGCGGCTGCGCAAAATCCCGGAGCGGCGCCCATGGACCAAGTGGCGGCACCCACGGACCAAGTGGCGGCGCAAAATCCAGGAGCGGCGCTCATGGACCAAGTGGAGGCGCAAATTCCAGGGACCAAGTTGCGGCGCAAAATCCAGGAGCGGCGCCCATGGACCAAGAGGCGGCGCAAAATCCAGGAGCGGCGCCCATGGACCAAGCGGTGGCGCAAAATCGAGGGGCGCGCATAGGGACCAAGTGGAGGCGCAAAATCGCGGGTCGGCGCCCATGGACCAAGTGACGGTGCAAATTCTAAGAGTGGCGCCCATGGACCAAGTGGCGGCGCAAAATCCAGGAGCGGCGCCCATGGACCAAGTGGCGGCGCAAAATCGCGGGGTGGCGCCCAGGGAGCAAGTGACGACGTAAAAAATCGCGGGGTGGCGCACAGGGACCAAGTGGCGGCGCGAAATCCAGGGGTGGTGCCCATGGACCAAGTGGTGGCGCAAAGGGACCCATTGGCGGCGCAAAATCGCGGGGTGGCGCCCAGGGATCAAGTGGCGGCGCAAAATCCAGGAGCGGCGCCCATGGACCAAGTGGCGGCGCAAAATCCAGGAGCGGCGCCCATGGACCAAGTGGCGGCGCAAAGTCTATGAGCGGCGCCCATGGACCCAGTGGCGGCGCAAAAACGCGGGGTGGCGCCTAGGGACCAAGTGGCGGCGCCCAGGAACCAAGTGGCAGCGCAAAAAATCGCGGGGCGGCGCCCAGGGTTCAATTGGCGGTGCAAATATCGCGGGGCGACGCACAGGGACCAAATGGCGGCGCAAAATCCAGGAGCGGCGCACATGGACCAGGTGGCGACACCCATGGACCAAGTGGCGGCGCAAAATCGCGGGGTGGCGCCCAGGGACCAAGTGGTGGCGCACATGGACCAAGTGACGGCGCAAAATCCAGAAACGGCGCCCATGGACCAAGTGGCGGCGCAAAATCCAGGAGCGGCGCACATGGACCAAGTGACGGTACAAAATCCAGGAGCGGCGCTCATGGACCAAGTGGCGGCGCAAAATCGCGGGGTGGCGCCCAGGGATCAAGTGGCGGCGCAAAATCCAGGAGCGGCGCCCATGGACCAAGTGGCGGCGCAAAATCCAGGAGCGGCGCCCATGGACCAAGTGGCGGCGCAAAGTCTATGAGCGGCGCCCATGGACCCAGTGGCGGCGCAAAAACGCGGGGTGGCGCCTAGGGACCAAGTGGCGGCGCCCAGGAACCAAGTGGCAGCGCAAAAAATCGCGGGGCGGCGCCCATGGTTCAATTGGCGGTGCAAATATCGCGGGGCGACGCACAGGGACCAAATGGCGGCGCAAAATCCAGGAGCGGCGCACATGGACCAGGTGGCGACACCCATGGACCAAGTGGCGGCGCAAAATCGCGGGGTGGCGCCCAGGGACCAAGTGGCGGCGCACAGGGACCAAGTGGCGGCGCCCATGGACCAAGTGGCGGCGCACAGGGACCATGTGGCGGAGCAAAATGCAGGGACCGCGCACAGGGACCATGTGGCGGCGCAAAATGCAAGGGTGGCGCACAAGGACCAAGGGGCGGCGCACAAAGACAAAGTGCAAAATCGCGGGCGGCGCACAGGGACCAACAGGCAGTGCAAAATCGCGGGGCGGCGCACAGGGACCAAGTGGCGCCGCAAAATCGCGGGCGGCGCAAAATCCACGGGCGACGCAAGGGACAATGTGGCGGCGCCCATGGAACAAGTGGGGGCGCACAGGGACCATGTGGCGGCGCAAAATGCAAGGGTGGCGCACAGGGACCAAGGGGCGGCGCACAAGGACAATGTACAAAATCGCGGGCGGCGCACAGGGACCAACAGGCGGCGCAAAATTGCGGGGCGGCGCACAGGGACCAAGTGGCGCCGCAAAATCCAAGGGCGACGCAAGGGACAAAGTGGCGGCGCAAAATCGTCGAGGCGGAACACAGGGACCAAGTGGCGGCCCAAAACCGCGGGGCGGCGTAAAATCGCGGGGGCGGCACAAATTTGCGATTATATCAACAGGTGATATAATTGGACCATCATACATTTTAATAGTAAATTTGAGACTGGTTAGCAGATAAACAAACTTACCCTTACCACACAGTAATAGTGTGGTAAAGGTAAGTTTGTTTCAATCATACACTTTAATAAAAACGGTGGTGCAGCATTGTTTTGGGTGTTGCATGGGTACTATATACTATGTAAGCCTCTTTCACTGTCATATTGTTTTTCAGGTCTCGTCTTTTTTGTCTCGTCTCTCTTCTGTATCGCCTATCTTCTGGCTCGTCGTACCTCGTTGCTCGCCTTTCGTTTGTCTGATCTCTCGCGCCTCTCTTCTGTCTCGTCTCGCGTGCTTCTCTTTTGCATCGTCTCTGTCGCCTCTCTTCTGTCTCGTATATCTTCTGCTTCGGCTATGTTCTGCCCCACCGATCCTCTGTCTTGTCTCTCTTCAGTCTCGTCTCTCTTTTGCCAAGTCTCCTCTTCTGTCTTCTGTCGTCTCTCGCCACGTCTCTCTATTATCACGCCTCTTCTTCTGTCTCGACTCCCTTTTGCCACGTCTCTGGTCTCGTCTCCCCTTTGTCACGTCTCTGGTCTCGTCTCTCTTTTGTCACGTCTCTTATGTCTCGCCTCTCTAGTGTCATGTTTCTTCTGTCTCGTCTCCTGTCTCTCTTAGGTCTAGTCTATCATGCCATGCCTCATTGATTAAAATAAATTTATTGAAACTTTTTTAAAGTATATATTTTATCTGAACACCTACAAATCGGGCAATCCATAGTAATAATATTGTGTTATAGTGTATAATGTTAAATCAGCGTTTACAAATAAATGTATCTGAATCCAGAATTTAAATGTTTTTATTTTCATTTTGAGAAGTTAAAAATAATATATTTTAATTAATTTAATTTTATTATTTAACAAACTAAATCAATAAATGTTTGTATTAGTTATAATGCATTCATTAATAAATAGTATGAACAAAATTGATGAAATAATAATTAAAATTAAATTCAATAAAATTGTAATGCATAGACACATCGAACTATGTGAAAAAGAACGAGGGACAGTAAGAGAAAAATAAGGAGAATATCTAGAGGAGAGGATACGAGCTGAATGAGTAGAATACTTTTAAAGAATATTGAACGTGGACAATGAGAGCAATATGGCAATAGAAAATAGCAGAGGTGGCATAGGTATTCCAATGCCAACATATAAAGAATATAATTGGACCATCATACATTTTAAATTTGAGACTGTGGTTAGCACATAATATGAAAACATACCCTTACTACACAGCAATAGTGTGGTAAACGTAAGTTTGTTTCAACCATAAATTTTAATAAAAACGGTGGTGCAGCATTGTTTTGGGCGTTGCATGGGTACTAGTGTATGTAAACCTGTTTCACTGTCGTATTTCTTTTCAGGTCTCGTCTCTCTTATGTGTAGTATGTCTTCTGTATCGTCTATGTTTTGGCTCGTCGCGTCTCTCGCGCCGCTCTTCTGCATCGTCTTTTGCGCTTCTCTTTTGTGTCGTTTCTCGCGCCTATCTTCTTCTGTCTCGACTTTCGCGACTCTTCTGTCTCGTCTCTCGCGACTCTCTTCTGTCTCGCCTCATGTGACAACTCTCTTCTGTCTCGTCCATCTTCCGCTGCGGCTATTTTCTGCCTCATCGATCATGCATCGTCCCTCTTCAGTCTCGTCTCTCTTTTGCCAGGTCTCTTCTGTCTCGTCTCTCTTTTGCCACGTCTCTTGTCTCGTATCTCTTTTGTCACGTCTCTTCTGCCTCGTCTTTCTATTGTCACGTCTCTTCTGTCTCGTGTCCCTTTTGCCACGTCTCTTCCGTCTCGTCTAGATTTTGTCACGTATTTTCTGTCACGTCTCGTCTACCTTTTGTCACGTATTTTCTGTCCCGTCTCTTCCGACTCGTCTCTCTTTTGCCACGTGTCCTGTCTCGTCTCTTTTTTGCCATGTCTCCCTTCTGTGTAGTCTACCTATCCATGCCGTATTGAGACAGGAGGGACAGTAAGAGAAAAATAAGGAGAATATCTAGAGGAAAGGATAAGAGCTGAATGAAGAGAACATTTTGAAAGAATATTAAACGTGGACAATGAGAGCAATATGGCAATAGAAAAATAGCAGAGGATGACATTGTTATTCCAATACTAACACATAAAGAATATTTGTATATCTCGTTTAACAGATGCAAAAAATGCGTGGTCTCTGCGTCAACAGCCAGTTTCACACGCTACATACAAATTAATAAAATCCGCGGTGGTCCGCACGAAACTTTCTTATACTTTATTTCTGAGAACTTTTCAAACAAATGTTTTTTTTTTTAATTCAAGAAATAACCTTTATACGAACAATGTTTGCTATAACGCGAACCGTTTTCGAGATATAGATAACGTTGATTTGATTAAACCATCAGTTTGAGATATTGCGTTTTTTTCTACGCTATATACTATTCCTAAGCTTAAAGTGTTATAGTGTGACCTTCAATAGTTAGGCGCTGGAGCGCGCACAGCCACACGTATGTTTAGCCGCCCGATCGTGGTCCGCACGAAACTTTCTTATACTTTATTGCTGAAAGAACTTTTCAAACAAATGTTTTTTTTTTAATTCCAATATATATCCTTTATACGAAAAATTGCTATAACGCAAACCGTTCACGAGATATAGAAAACGTTGATTTGATTAAACCATCAGTTTGAGATATTGCTTTCAAAATGTGTCAGAGTGTGACCTTCAATAGATAGGCGCTGGAGGGCGCACAGCCACACGTATGTTTAGCCGCCCGATCGTAATATTATAAAATCTGCAGTTGTCCGCACTGAACTTTCTTATACTTAGTTATACTACATTTTTCGAAAACACTTTTCAAATGAAAGTTGTTTAAAATATCAATATCTATAATTTATGTAGGAATATTTTTTTCCGTAACGTGTACCGCATTCGAGATATGGAAAAAGGTGATAAAGAGTAAACCATCACTTCCGGAAGAGAGATTGCGTTCAAAATATGAAATATGAAATTTTCCCTCCTTGCTACATACAAATGTTAAGTTTAAAGTTTCAGAGCTCTAGCTATAATCGTTTGGACGCTAGAGCGCGCGCGCGCGCGCGCGCGCGCTCGCACACACACACACACACACACACACACGGCATTCCGAAAATAGTCAGAAACGATTCAGGGGACCTCAAAACGTGTATATCCATTGAAATCTCGAATTCGAAAATTTTCATGATTCCTATACTTACTTATACCTAATGTATAAGAAAGTAAAAATCTGCAGTGGTCCACACTGAACTTATACTTAGTTATAACACATTTTTCGAAAATCCTTTTCAAATGAAAGTTGTTTAAAATATTAATATCTATAATTTATGTAAGAATTTTTTTTTCCGTAACGTGAAGAAGGTGATATGAGTAAACCATCACCTCCGGTTGAGCAATTGCTTTCAAATAGGACGTTTTCCTCCTTGCTGTATACTAATCTTAAGTTTAAAGTTTCATAGCTCTAGCGTTCATCGTCTGGGCGGTAGAGCGCGCACAGACGACATTCCGAAAATAGTCAGAAACGATTCAGGGGACCTCAAAACGTGTATATCCGTTGAAATGTCGAGTTCGAAAATTTTCATGATTCCTATACTTATACATAAAGTATAAGAAAGTAATTAAATATAAAAATATAAACTACATGTAAAATATAAAACACAAATCTGCAGTGGTCCGCTAAAATATAGAGTTAATATAAGAAAGTTTAAATGAGCAAATATAAAACATTAAAAATATTGATACCAAAGAAACAATTGCGCAAAATAACAAAAATGAAACAATAATTTGAGATGTTTTAGAATGTGCTTTGACCATTTTTACTTTCTTATACTTTATGTATAAGTAAGGAAAATGAAAATTTTCGAACGAGAGATTTTAACGGATATACACGTTTTGAGGTCCCCTGTATCTAATCTGACTATTTTCGGATATGTATATGTGCGCCCAAACTATTGAAGCTAAGGTTATGAAACTTTGAACTTAACATTTGTATGTAGCGAGGTAGAAAACGCATACAATGTGCCATAATCCCAACCGGGAAACGAGCCGATCGAGAAACTCATTTCGTGCCGAAATATGCCCCAAACTAAACTGAGCTTACTCTCAGTAGTAATTCTAAAAGTTCTTGGACATTATTTCATACATAAATTTCATGTCAAGATGAATGGTATGTATAGAATTGTGTAAATATGTTAATTGTATGTCGGCACATGTAAAACAAACTAATACATCTTCGACATACCTAAACCATTAATTACTATTGATATTTTCTAAACTATTCATAAATATTTCGGCTAATTACGGGCTTACGAGATTTCCCATCGATAATCTTATCGTTTCTCGGTAACATTCTTATTTCAATATGAAGAAATTGACAATAGTTTTGTTCTTAGCAAATTTATAGACAATTTAAAAATTCCGTTTTTACGACGGGGTTAGTTTATTGTTTTAGAGTTTTATGGCCGGTTTCACAAACGATTGTCAAATGGTGAATTAGTTAACAAGCCTTTAAAGACTCCTTATTGTTTGTGAAATCCAAAACAATGGTAATTTTGCTTTTAACGGTTCGTCAATGTAATCAATCGTCAAATATTTGACGATTGATTAAGGACTCGTTAACGAATCGTCAAACTTTTGACGATTCGTTAACAAGCTGTTAACGACTGATTAGCGTTTGTGAAACCGGGCATTAATGTACTCAAGTTTATTACATCATAGAAAATGTGCTTCGAAGAAAATTATTATATATTTCAATATATTACAAACAAAAGACAGGATTAGCAATGAAAAACTCTTTAAGTCCCTTATTTACCGAAATATCTGTGGATAATTTAGAAATCATAGTAGAGACTGTCTTTATTGGTTTAGGCATGTCGATAATATGTTAGTTTGCTTTGTAGGTCCTGATAGGCAATTAAAATCTTTACACAATTATATTAATACCATTTATTTCATAGTGTCCTGTAAATTCAATTTTTCCATTCCGTTTTGAGCCCGGTAAATGAGCTATGGCGGTATCAGAGTCTGTAAGTGTTGCTAAGTAACACTTCCCGAACTGATATTTTTAACTTGATAAAACATCATATTAAACCTTTTTGATACATTTTATTTTCAAGAAAACATGGAACTACATGCACTACTTACACAACCGAAGGGTTTAACTGATTATTTACAAATTTTATTATAGTAATTTTATATTGCGAATTTCCTGAAACTGTCGTTCCAGGACTATCTGCCGATACATATGTTGCTGTAGAAAAACTGGAACCCATTATTCACAGCATGAAATAAAATAAAAAACGACATACGTCCGTGAGCTCTTTTAACAGTACCCTTTTTCTATTTTCAACTTCTCACTCGTACCGTTAAATACGAGTTCCCAGACTTGTAACGTTAATTACTATAACCGTAACATAAACAAAGCATAAATAAAGCCATAAATGTGCTAGAATTAACCATATCACACAACAATAATAAATACGAATTCTCTATTTACCACAGACCTGTATACTTAGACACTACCGATATATGTCCTTTTCATCCCATAACACATAATATCAGCTTATCAATCAATGATCCAAAAACTAATTAGCATTCCTCCTATGAGTAAAGTTTCTTTGATTTAGAAAAGAACAGAATTTTACGATAGCTTTAAACAATGGTTATTAAAAATGGTTTTAACAAAACAACAAAAGTAAAAAATAATCTTTAATTTATCCCACAATAGAATACAAAACTTCTAACCATTATATCCTTATCACCCATTTTGGGAATATTTCAGATAAGGTAGGGACCGTCATTATAAATCTAACAACAAAGAAATCACATTTAAAACTAACAATTTCATACAAAATTCCATCAAAAATGACAAAGATAAAACGGACAAAAAGTTGAACTCAGGTGTGTACAATTTGACGTGTTGAGATTGTAAAAAAATAATTCTGGAAAGGACAGCCGGGAACGATGTTTGAAACATGAATAAAAGAACTGACTACCGTTCATAGGTTTAATAATTAATTTGAATTTTACATATATAGAAAAAGCGCAAAAACTTAATCTTAATTTATTTAATTTATAAGAAAGCTCGAAAATTAATAAATTCAATAAGATCAGTTAGACTTAAAAATTCACTTGAAAATGACGAAAGAATATAAAACAACCAATATCTTAAATAATCCCTCTACTTTTAAAGCGATACACAACACACACTTCTTAACAATATTTGAACTGCGTATTAATACAAATGTCTAATTTTTCTCTTTGACATTTTTGGAACCAAATAGTTTGTTTATTTAATATGTAACAATTTTGCAGTACGATTTGTATTCAATTTTTGTATTTCTTAGAAAATTTCAGAAACAGAAATGAAGAAATATATCATTAACACGAAAACATGTACGTTGCAATTAAAATAAGTTAAAGATAGAAAGGTTTTTTTTCGCTTAATTCATCGCGAATCAGGACACTGGCTATCCGTGTAAAATTAACCAAATAACAAAAAAACCGAGGAGATTTCCAGGAAAACGGTCACTAATGGTTTTCCTTTCAAAGAAGTAGGAATCTTTATTCCAGTGGGGTAGCATAGCCGATTCCTAGAGTCTTGGTGATTCAATCGCCTTGCTTTCCCAATCTTTCCAGTTAACCAATGACTTTTTATAAATAAATATAACATAATCCACATTTAAAATTCCCAAATCAATATAAGATATAAAAAAATGTAAAAAAATCTGCAATGGTTCGGCATGATTAGAAGTATATTGTAAACAAATGACGAAAATGTAAATCATTTGAAAAAGTAACATGTTGTTTTACATTTTTTAGTCAAAATTGAAAAAAAAAGTATGTTGCAATTGTCCTATTGTTAAATTGCAGTAAAATATTTTAGTAATAGAGGGTACCATTATTCCTTGTTAATGTTATTCTAATTTACCTGCTGCCTGTTCTAAAAAGGTTATGTTATTCATATATAAATTCAACTGCGTGTATCGTTCTTGACAGAAGGATATTGTAAATTATTTTTTACAATTTAGAATCAATATCACGACATTTTGTCATCATTTTGAGTGCTAAAATGAGCTACTTTTGCACACTAGTGCTAATATGGACTTTCATTTTGCAACGTTGTTTGTTGTCTCGTAAGCGACACGGGATTTCTGGGGGATTAAATTTGAGACGGCCTCTTGTGCAGCAGCTTCAATGCGCGCTCTAGAACGTTGTCTTCTTCTGAATCACTCATTTTTTTCCAAAAACATTTAAATAATCGCAAACTTATAAAAATGCGACAAACTTCAGATCGTTTTCGTTGTTTATTATAAAAATGACAGTAACCAACCAAATATTTTCACTTATGTTTTAAATTTAATTTATACGCAGTAAAAATTAATATTTTACTTAAATTTTGGCAAAATTGTAAAAAGCCTCGTATACGACTCATTGCAATAGTTCGCTTTTTTCGCACACGACTATTGCGAAAAAAGCCTTCCTATTGCAACTAGTTAAATAAATAGCTATTTAGCAAAATTTTTAATAAAATGTAAGAGTATGTATTCCTATTCTATTGTTTGGAAATTTTGATTATTTACGTCCACTGATAATATGTACAATGTGAACTGAACATAATATTTAAACATTTAACTGTATAATTTTTCAGAGAAAGATTTACGACAAAACCGGTTATGTTATGTGGTTGTTAACCGGTTTTGATTTTCAGCACCATTCGTAATTGCTGCACTCGATGTATATATTGTTCTGAGTAAGGCCCATATCTTTACACCGAAACCTGTATACTGTAACTTAGGCAAACTTATATCAGAATTCATTTGCTTTAATTATATGTATATTAAATTGGTTTATTTGTAACCCAGGCGTTTTGTTTAATTTATAACTGTAGGTTTATATTTTTTATTTTATGTCTTAAAGTAGATTATATCAAACAAAATTTTAATTTGGGAGGTCAGAAAGAATTTTAGAGAATGTTCGATAGAGTTGTGGTCTTCATTGGAACTTAAAACCAATTAAAATCGGAAATCTCAATAGTATATTGTAATACTAGTTGCACAAGACATTCGATTGTCACACGCATTGGTGAAACGAAGCGACGAGTGTTCTAAAGGAATAAGTGCGACAAGATATCTTGTACAACTAGTGTTGCATGCAATTTTTTCTATTTTGCTTTCATTAATATATTTAATTTAATATAAAGATATACAAAAACCATTTAGCGAGTTTTAATATCTTAGGTTGGGTATGACTGACATCCATAATATTTTGACAATTTAGTTTCAAAATACCGAATTTTCAGATTTTCGTTTCAAATATTCAAGTTCGCAACATGGAATAACTAGACCACAATGTTAACGCCTTTTTATTTTGCCAACATGAGATTTCTTCGGTGATCGGTGCCATTAGTCTATTAGCAACTATCTCACCGGAAAAGTCATTGAAAGCGATTGCACAAAATTCAATTTTGTCCAACTATTTTTTGTAAAAACAGTGTCACAAAATCGTCATTGTGATATCAAAATAGAGAAAATCAATTGTGCATTAACTAAAAACTAAAATAACTAAAATTTACATAGAATTATACAGATATTCCATAATCTATTATGTATTTATGATAATTAAACTTTTTTGTGTTAATTCAATACAAGCGTAACTAAATGAATATTTGAAATGAGTAACATGCATAAGCTACTTTTAAGTATATAAAATTTTAGTGGTACTAATTTTCGGAGTGCATAGTCGATTACCGCAAGAGATTTTAATAATCGACTAATTCGTGTATCACATCTCGATTATTTCCATCACTATTCAATACCATACAATATTTAATCAAACTTGCGCTTAGCAGATAATCTTGATTAGTTCTGAAGAATTACAAGTAATATTTGTCAAATACAAAGATTCATTTTGTATCGTAAAATAAATGTAATTAATTACTTTTTCACATAACTGTGTCCAGAGGAGTTCAAAATCATGAGAATGATTAACGCCCATTAATAATAAGTACATTTTTTTTAGCGCAAACGATTTCAGAATATGTGCTGGTGTCCAATAAATGGGATTACTAATGTATTCAATAAAATTAAAATGCTTTAAATGAAATATACGAACCCAATCTAAACCAATGTGGATGAGCATCAGATGCGTCCTTGACGAACTGTTACTGCAGCGTATACGGGACTTCCCCGCAAGGACGCTACGTGGTAAATCAACTGCAAAGTAAATATATCGATAGAAATCACAAACAAACTTCTGCGAACGATGTTTAAAGCGTCAATAATTAATTTTAAACCAATAAGTTAGTTATACGTACTCGTGTGCTCTAAGCGACGAGAACTTATATACGACGCAAATCACAATTCGAAGGCATTTATCGCAAGAATTTAATTTAAGCTTCAACCACTATAAATAACTCGATCATTAACGAAAAATTAAATTGTTAATTGCATTTTTATCGAAATTAATGAACCGAAACACATGCAAATTAAATTTAATTTCGACAACGATTTTAACTACGGCGTACAGTAAAATGGCGGCCCGTTAGGTCGTGTTCGTGTTCACGAAGCGGATAAAGGAAGGGCACATTTACCCCCACTATACCCCCCACTTATGATGCAATTTTGCTTGCGAAAATAAACGACATAATTTAAGTTCGAAAGAAGTAACTTTGATTTGATAAATGCAAACTAAAGGAAATTGTATTAATTAATAGATACTTCTTAGATACATTTCCTAACACATAAGAGAAGAAAAAAGAAAATAAACTGGTGAACGTATTCTATTAATTTGTATTATTATATTAATTTCATTTTCAATGTTTTTAATTCTTACACTTCATTAGAATTACGTGTTTTATGATTTTTCAATTTTTAACGCGAATGCGAATTTTCAAATATTTTTCGACTTTTACAATTTAGTCTTCTTCAATTTCTTTTTATAGACAACGATTTCTACAAGTTTTCGATATATTTCCATTTATATTGATTTTATTTATACGTTTCGATTAACTTTTTTACAAGATTTATATATAATTTCTATATTTACATTTATGTAAGTATTATTTACAATTTTTTTATATATTTGAATTTTTTACAGCACTTATTTTCAATTCTTAAAGATTGCAATATTTTTGATAGTTGTTAGAATTTATATTTTTTTATTATTTAATACTCAACGATTTTAAAATTTATAACGATTTCTTGTATCTATCTTAACGATTTTGTGTGGATAATTTCTTTTTAAATTTTTCAAAATTTTCGATAAAATAGATTTTAACGAGTTTTCCGACTTTTTCGATTTTGTTTTACATGTTTATGTTTAGATTTTGTAGGAATTTTTAACGATTTTCAATGATGGTTAAAATATGTCAACAATTTTCAGGATTTTACAATTTTTCGCGATTTTCAACATTTTTTACTATTTATTTTCGACTTATTCCCTTTTT
The DNA here is from genome assembly GCA_959613385.1 of Geotrupes spiniger. Classification (NCBI taxonomy): domain Eukaryota; kingdom Metazoa; phylum Arthropoda; class Insecta; order Coleoptera; family Geotrupidae; genus Geotrupes; species Geotrupes spiniger. Next base: position 5,158,472 of record OY390739.1, read on the forward strand.
AGTCAATTGAAGGAGCTTTAATAAATATTACAGATGCCACTATACACATATTAGAAAATGCCACAAGCAATATTGATGTAAATTAACCTCTCATCGTTTTCATTTGCAAATATTGGTTAATAAATATGTTTGAAATACAATCAACATATTAATAAAATTGTAGATAATTCAAAACCATACATCAATCTTGATTGACCATGGATGGTCAGTTTAAAAAAATTGATTAAATATACTCTCAGTTAACTGAGCCAGCAAATCACTGGAAATTGTGTCTTTCTTTGATAGAAATATTCGCAGTTTATAGTAAAGTTCAACTAGATTTGAATCGCATCGACAAACGCGCTGAGATTAGTTGAATCTTTTTGCTACATGTGTAATGGACAACAACTTTGGGGAGGCAGTCGAGTTCCAACCCAACCCAACCACTATAAACATTTTGCGTTTTGCATTTTGACTCTTTATATTGCTCATTTAGCTCATTTTTTTTAATATAGTAAGTTTTTAAAGTAAATCTGGCATGTACAAGTCAAGGAAGGTTGTTTCATGTGGATGTCATTGAATTGCCAATAATACTGTGCTTTTGCAGACATGTAGTTAGTTAGCAATTAGGAATATTACCTCCTCAAGTTTTTTTCAATTCTGTGGAAGTGTAGGGCTGTGCCGTATGACAGTCTGCTACAAGCATCTATGAGGCAAACGAGTTTGAACTTTTTTACAACCAATTTAAATAGACTGATATCTCTGACATAGAAGAAGTTGTTGTACATTGATATTGAAATTTTATTGAATTATTGTTGTATTATTATTTTATTGAACGCATTATTTCATTAAAATAATTTATTTAATATAAATTATGCACTATTTAATTAATATGAATAATCGTTGTAATTTATTATAATATTTAAGTATTAATTAACAATAATTACAATACTAATAACATCAACAACATCATAAAAATTATTCATTAATATTCGTAATATAATATCGTCAGATTTGCAGATTAGTTAATTAAAAATAAGATGTAAGCATGATGATCGACTGAAATGATAAAAGATTCTGTCAAAAAGAAGAAAGCAGCATTGGAGAAATATCTAACAATTAGAAGCAAAACTAATTGTGAAGTATACAAGAAATTCAGAAAAAGTGTTAAAGATCTAGTTATGAAGGCGAAACTTGATTGAATTTGCAGTATAGAGTAATCAGAAACTATTTCATAGATTTTTAAGATCATTCAGAAAAGATAAAAATGAGGAAACTTATTGATATAAAAAAATTTCAGAAATACTAACTGACGTAGAAAAGGATACAATGTGGGAATAAAGCATGGAACATGGACACAATACCAGCTAATTGGGAAACGGCATTGATACTGCCGATTTTCAAAAAGGGATACAAACATGCTGTAAAACTTACAGAAGAAACTATACAACACACAGAGCGGGTCCTGCGAAGGTCGAAGTATCTAGGATCATATGTTCACAGTAAAACAAGTAATGGAAAAAGTACTCGCAGAGAACAAGATTACGTCAGCTGAATCCACAGACTTAGAAAGTGCATTTGATAATGTGCCATGATGAAAAGTTTAAGAACTACAAGGAGGACAAATACATGTGAAAACAATATATTAAAAGTTTACACAAAAACTGTAGAACTAAAATTTCCACTCCCACCATCGAAAAATTACAAACAAGCTATAATATTAAGTATTTCATTACAAGTACATTACATACAACCTGATGTACTACTCAAATAGGAACAATCATAGTTATAGTAAAATCATTGTGCGTTTGATATATTTACAACATTTACATACAGAAATTAACCAGTGTGTTTTAGATACGATGATAATCCTTGCATGTTTATAGCTATTAATGTAACGAGAATATTATGCGATTTATAATAATCGAGGACGTTGCTACAGTGACGAGGCGGCGCTAGCCGCCGAGTCACTTAGGCAACGTCCGAGTGTGTTTAAATCGCTAATATTCGAGTTATATTCAAAGCTTTATCGTATCATCGATGAAGTGTGATCAGGGCGATGCAAAAACAATTAAACAAATCAACAATTTTCTGTCATAAAAAAATTCGTTAGTTTAAGTCACGTTTTTGTAATTTAGAAATATATCATGAAAGATTTCGATATTCCTGCAAATATTTTGGAAGCAGCAGATAGTGCACGATTAGACTTGCTTCCAGAAAAGTCGAAAATATGTTACGAAAAAGAATATCGTCTGTTTTGCGAGTGGCGAGTACGAGAACAAATTCAAGGTGCGTCGGAAACGGTCTTGCTGGCCTATTTTGTGAAACTCTCAAATGAATATTCTCCTTCATCTTTGTGGCCAAAGTACAGTATGTTGCGAGCTTGTTTGGAATTGAAGGAAAGAGTGGAAATCGACAAGTATGGTGCTTTGATAAGATTCATCAAGAAGAAAAATGTTGGACATCGAGTTAAGAAATCCAAAGTACTCACGAGAGAGCAAGTTAAAGAATTTGTGTGTACAGCTCCAGATAAAGAGTTTTTAATGATGAAAGTGGCCTTTTTGATTGGGCTAGGTGGAGCTTGCAGAACCAATGAATTAGTGAAAATGTCTACAGACGATGTTGAGATGTTAGAGAGTAAGATAGTTGTTACCATTCCCGACTCAAAAACTCACAAGAAAAGATTTTTTGCCGTTTTATCTGAAGGTGATATTAATGTAGTGGCGTTATTTCAGAAATATATAGCATTACGGTCGCGGCATGTTACACACAAAAGACTGTTTGTATCGTACAGAAATGGAAAGTGTACGATTCAACCTTGTGGTATTCATTTTTTCTCAAAAATTCCTGAGAAGATTGCGTCATATATCAAACTTGAAAATCCAGCTATGTACACCGGCCATTGTATTCGGAGATCTTCAGCAACTTTACTTGTTAATGCCGGTGGAGACATTTTACAGCTACAAGAACTGGGTGGTTGGGAATCGAGCAAAGTTGCAAAGGAATATTTAGAAGAAAACCTGACAAAGAAGGTTTCAATTGCGAAAAAGATTCAGGTCGGAAACGATTCAATAAGCAGTGGATCAAAAACTACAGAATCAATGGAATTTGCACGTACAAGTAAAACTTTGGAGGAAGTAAGAGGCTTGGATTTAATGTATGCTGAATCATCCCATCCGAATGATGCCAGTAAAGCTGCAGAAGACTTAACTATGATGATGGATACGAAATGCGTATCATTCAACTTTAACAATTGTGAAAAGATTGAAGTTCATGTTCATAAATAATTGTGTTCTAGAATTTGTATTATTGTATCTAACGTATTATGAGTATCTATGGTATTATGTGCCTTATAATTATCAATAAATGTTTAACATAAAACGATCATAATAATCGATGATACGATAAAATAAATAATCTTATTTGGCCAAATTATTTTGATTTACAATTAGGAATAGTTTAAATTCTCTTGTACATACCCCGCAATTTCAATTATATGCACAATGTTTGTCGATTACATTCTATGTTTAACTTCCCCACATTATAATTTTACAAGTAACAAGTAACAAGTACATATCTTAAAAAAACTTTGGTGATGTTTCAGTACTAGCGGTACTTCCTTCCTATCCTTTCAAGTTAATAAAAATTGCGGATCAAGGGGATAATTTTTGCTAAGCGCCCCTAAATTGAAGAAATTGCTATAAAGTCAGCAACATAAATTTAGGTTCCAAAAAAAACTCAAAACTTTAATGCTGCATAGCTCTGCTACAGCTAAACATTACTGAATAAGAAATATGGTGCACAAGTTTACACCATATGGCTATCTGTGAAATTATATTTTTAACTCCCCAGTTCGTTTCAATATAAAACAAGTTGAGACTAAAGTTGGTGATTATTGAAAAAATGTTAAGTATGATGTTTTTTGTTGATAACCAAAATCAACTATGTTTAATTGCATCGACAAACGCTTTACTCTGAAGTATTGAAATTTCTAGTAATATTTAATAATAATATATGACGTATTATGCATCACCAAAAAAAAATTCCGATGAAATATTAAATTATATAAACAACATAAACGAGAAAACCCAATTCACCAAAGAAGACGAACAATGTACTAACATCAATTACTTAGACATAACAATCACAAAAAGTAGCAACAAACAAGCATATGTAGAAAACACACAAACTAGCATGGTAACATAATATGCAAATCAATACATCCAAAACAACACAAATTAGCAACGTACAGAAGCCTACAGATAAGAATCTATACCAACAACAAAACGAATCACTATAAAGAACCAAACATCATAAAACCAATACACGACAACGCTTGCAATGAAAACACCATCAACAATATACATAAAAGTGTAATATACATAAAAGAATACAACCTCAGTACAACGAAGACAGAGCATCGCAATCAGAAACAAACAAAAATTGGACAACATTCGCATATACAGGAAACACATTCCATTCACAGAATAACAAAGCTCTTCAAAAACGAAATCATCAAAATACTCATGTGAAAAAACATATATAGGATAAACGGACAGAAAATTCAGATAGATATAAAACAAACGAGTCCAATTACACAACACATTTACTATAAAACTATCACGAAGCAGGAACCATAGAAAATATAATGAAAGTGGTAACAAAAATAGAACCAACAGGCAGAAAATAAAATATAAACAGAAATATGGATAAAAACAATATAATAAACGTCGAAACAAAAAGCACATCATACACTATATTCTCTTCAAAAGAAAAAAACATAAAAACACACCTCACAAGAAAGCATTCACTTGAAAATGGATAATTAAAATTAAAAATAATTGTGCATCGTCACGGGAAATAAAACAACAACGATCTTCAAGATGGAACACGGATTAAAACAAATTGAATACATAATATATAGAGATAAACTAATACACTTACTTAGATTACGTAGGCGACCCTCTCTTAAGTGTGCGCCCTCGTTACCATTACGGGCTCGTCCAATGTTGTGTTATTTGGCTTCCTGTCTCTGGATGTTGTAGGCGATAGAGAAGGAGTTTGCTCTGCATGTGGTGAGACACTCAAGAGAATGCTTCTTGTCACGGAGGTACCACATGACTGGCAGTACACATGACATACAGCCGAGTGGATTCTTCACTCCCGACATCATCTGAATGTCCTCTTGATCCAGCTGCTGTTCGCGCTGGTGGTAGATGGTGGGATCGACAAGGCATTTCTCGATGTTGGTTTAGGCGATGTGGTACTGCTGGGCTTCATTCTGTAGGGTGACGAGTCCGCCCAGTAAGACGTATGCCTTTACATCTTCCCGAATCACCGGTCCAACTGATACAGGCCCAGTGTCGACGAAGCAGTTGCAGAGAGCCTTTTAAAAAAATATTTTGAATATGCGTCAAGTGATTTTATATACTGTGATATTAAAAATTACGTTGGTCAAGGGTGGTCATGGAATTTAAAATGATTGTCGCAGCTCCCATAGTACATTTATGTCAATCATGTCAAAATCTGCCAAGTCATCGTGCTGAAGTTACAATTACTGTAATTTTGATTTCTTGTCAATAAAAACGTTATTAGTATTTCATAACTTGTAGTTCGTTACTATCTTACAGCTGAAATAAGTAGGTAACACATTTGTAAGTTATTGATGATGTCAGTATAGCTTGACAGTGACAGAATTATTTCAAAAGGATGATTTAAGCAAAAACTACAGTTTTACATTCCATGGCAACCTTTGACCAAGATAATTTTTGATACCACGGTATAGGATAAACGGGCATAAAAAGACGATTCCAACTATGCAACACATTTAATATAAAACTACCACGAAGCAGAAACCATAGAAAATACAGGGTGAATCCTACCTAAATGACGGATAATAATCATAACATCCGCTTCTGAATCGTTACGTATTTTTTACTTTAAATAATTTGACGTTTAATGATATATCTGTGACAATTTGCTGTAAAAAAGGACGTGTTGAATTGTCTTGTTGTTTATTATCTTAATAATTAGCATCATGGAGTACAGTTTTGTGGAATATGGAGACATGTATTTGATATTAGGAGAATGTCATGGCAATTTGTACGCTGCTGCTAATTTATATGCTGAACGGTATCCAAACAGAAGGCATCCAAATGCTAATGTTATTCGACGACTGGATCAACGAATGCGAGAAACTGGAAGAACTGCACCTACTCCAACAGCTAACAGAGGCCGTCCTCGTCGAGTTGAAGAAAATATCTTACATGTAGTGGAAAATGAATTAGAACAAAGTACCCGGTCCATTGCCAGAATGTTTGTTATTAGCCAAGGAAGCGTTCATCGCTTATTACATCAAAATGGCTTGCACCTGTATCATTATCAGCAAGTCCAGGGATTATTGCCACAAGACTATCAGCAAAGAGTCAGATTTTGCAGATGGCTACTTCGTGAGCAAGAAAGGAATCCTAGTTTTATTGGACGTGTCTTGTGTACTGATGAAAGTACATTCACCAGAAAGGGAACATTTAATATCCATAATATGCACCAATGGAGCGATGAAAATCCCCATGCATTGTACCAAACAAATCATCAAATTCGGTTTAGTGTTAGTGGGGTGGTATTATCGGTAATAGGCTCATAGGACCACACATTTTGCCTACATTTTGCCTAACAGACTAAACGCTAAAAAATTTTGTTGAATTTTTAGAAACTGATTTTAAGGATTTATTAGACGATGTGCCACTAGATTTAAGAAGAAATATGTTTTTTCAAATGGACGGAGCACCACCACATTGGGGAATTCAAACCCGAGAATGGTTAAATCAGGAATTTCCAGAGCGATGGATGGGTCGTGGCAGTGTTGTAATATCTTGGCCACCAACAAGCCCAGATTTAAACTGCGTAGATTTTTTCTTGTGAGGAACATTAAAAGCATTTGTGTATGAAGTGGAAATTGATACTCAAGAGCAACTTCAGCAACGAATCAATGAAGCAGTTATAATGATTCAACAAAACAATATGCTTGAAAATCTAGAACAGAACATAATACGTAGGTGTATGAAATGCATAGAGGTTGGGGCTTATGGCGTAATCGATATTTCCTTACTAGTTATGTTCTGTTAATCTCAAAATGCAAACAGCACATTAAAATTAGAATATTACTGTGGAAGAAGTTTAGTATGCATGTGTACATACATTCTCCTTAGGTTCATAATTAAATCAAGTGCGTTGTTATGTGAATCGCAGGAGACAACACTCAGATTAGTACGACTTGCCACACAGTGTTGCCTAGTTTGTAAAACTTTAATTAAGAATTCTTCAAAAACTAAATGGTTTCGAGCAAAACACTTTTGATGCAGAATCACGTGAAAATAGTAATAAAAATACAACCAAAAGCCAGAAAACAAAACATAAACGAAAACGGAAATATACATAAAAACAATATAACACACACCCAAACAAAAGCACATCAGGCACTATTATCTCTCCTCTACTTCTTCAAAACAAAAAACATAAATACACACCTCACAAGAAAGCCTCTGAAAATGACCGCATCGTGGATAATTAAAATTAAAAATAATTGTGCATCGTCAAGGAAAGTAAAACACCCAAGATCTTCAAGATGGAACACGGAATAAAACAAATTGAATACATAATATATAAACGAGATAAATTAATTCACTTACTTAGATTACTTAGGCGACCCGTTCTTAAGTTTGCGCGCCTGTCCCAACATCTCCGCCCCTACTTGCCATTTCGGGCTTGCCCAGTGTTGTGTTGTTGTGTCAGCCTCCTGCATCTCTGGATGTTGTAGGCGGAAGAAAGGGAGTTTGCTCAGCATGTGGGGGGGGGGGGACCCAAGAGGATGCTTCTTGTTACGGGGATACCACGTGACTGGCTGTGCTTCATCTTCCGGCCCATCGGTGGTTCATACACGACACACAGATGAGTGGATTCTTCACTCTTCTAAATATCCTCCTGGTCCAGCTGCTGTTCATGCTGGTGGTAGATGGTGAGGCCGCAGAGGCATTACTCGATGGTGTCTAGGACGATGCGGAACTGGTCGGCAAGAGGGACTAGGTGTCCTGTCCATAGGTGAGTCCCTGGAGAATGAATGAGACAGGTGTCAGTAGCGGTTTCCTGATAAGAGATCACCTTGAAAGCTAACGGGAAAAAATCATTAATGATAGGTTTATTGTTTTTTTTTCTGCATATATTGGAGGGCTGTGATTAATATAATTTTATGGGCGACAAATAACTTTGGATTGTGGCAATGTTTTTAAATTGTTGTTTTTTATAATTTTAATTGTATCATTGGCTCATTGCATTACATAAGAGTTTTATTTAAATATGCCTACTGATTGCGTGTATATTTATTTAGTTACGGCCGAAAATACATTGTCCGAAGATCGGAAGTATCTTTTATACAAAAGAAAAGCGGGAGATCAACAGTCCGTATGGTTTTATATTTTTGCGGAAGAAGGAAAGGACGAAACAGCAAAATGCAAAAAATGTATTAATACTTCAAACGAAAGGTGGATCTACGTAAGGGCTTTTAACTCATTAATTAATTAATAAGGCACGAGATGACGGATGACACGGTAGACACTGTTATATTTATGTGTTATTTTTTTTTCAAGGGAAAAAGTAGATATGTTGTTCAACAAAATTAGTTGTTAATTTTTATCAATATCAACAGAGTTTTTACAAAGCAAAATATTCACTGATCGCCGATGAAGTTTTAGATACAGCCATACAAGGCGCTCAAGAAATGGAAAATATAGAGGAAGAAGAAGTAGATGACTTTATTGCAGATAAATTATCGCGAGAACAAGAAATCGATATTTTAGAACAAGATGGCAAAGGAATTTCGAAAGCGAAAAAATTAATAGAATTGAGTGCCCAAAAAGAGTGTCCCATCTAGAGTTGCTGAAATTAATGTATAATTCAAACTCCGCACAACGTGAATTTGTAATACATATTTCAAACAGTTTCAAAATTAAGAATCTCCCATTGCGAATATTTTTGAGCGGATCTGCTGGCGTTGGAAAGAGTATCGTCATTAATTTTTGTGTCAGTTAATAACGCATTACTTTGACAATATTCATGGTGCTAATAAAGATAAATTGGTTGTTTTATTGTGCGCTCCATCAGGAAAAGCTGCGTTCTTAATAAGTGGCGTGACATTGCATACCGCATTGGCTCTTCCAGTATCTCAGTTCGGTGGTAATATGCCGGAACTGTCAACAGAGTTAACAAATAGTATTCGCGAAAAGTTGATCGATAAAGTTGCTAATTATTGATGAAATTTCGATGGTGGGGAGTACACTTTTGAATGGTGTTGATACTAGGTTAAGGCAAATAATGGGAATTAATGCAACATTTGGCGGGATATCTGTAATTACTGTTGGAGATTTGAACCAATTACCTCCAGTTATGGAGTTTGCAATTTTTAAAGTAACAAAAAATAATACAATGGGCGTATTTTTCGACACAAATCCATTGTGGGGTGAGTTTATTTTTCATGACTTGACCGAAATAATGAGGCAAAAAGATGAAATAGGATTTATTAAGTCTGTAAATAGCTTAGCCATCAGACAAATAAATGACTGTTGAAAATATAAATCTAATAAACAATAGAAAAGTTGACGAAAAGCTGTCCCTGATAGTGCAATTAGGTTATTTGCTGAAAATGCTATCATTGATTTATTTAATTACGAGAAAATAGCAAAATGCCCCGCTACTGAATATCAATATGACGCCAGTGTTGCAATTTTACGAAAAGTTAATAACAGTACAAGATGTAAATGTTTAGAAACTTTAAAGATAGATTTTAACTCTAAACCTGTTGGTAATAAAGCCAGGTTATCTTTCATGGAATTTATGAGATTGGAAAATATCGAGTGTCAATTGACACCGATCGTCAAAAGTAACATTGTATTAAATGTATCCAACAAATTGCAGTGGCAAAACAATACGGAAACAGTTCGATGTTGTTCCTGAGGAAGCTATCACAATTCATAAAAGTCAAGGTCAGAGTTATGAACATATCTGCATTGATTTTAATCATTCACGTCGAATATCTTGAGCAATGATGTACGTACCTTTAAGTAGAGTAATAATTAAAGACCGGAATTATATGGATAAAAAGTGTTAAATATGCGCATATTTACGCAAAAAATCTGTAAAAATATGCACTAATTTTGTACAAATATGCGCAAATATGCATTATTTTCAAACAATATTTGGATTGAATAAATGCTAGTTGCTGCTTGAGAATTTTTAATAGCAATACTAGTTTCGTTGTCGAAATCCATTATTAATTCTTTTAAGGGGACAAAATATTTAGCATAAAAAAATGCATAATTACTGGTTCTGGTGGTAGAGGAACATGTGGTAACATTTCTTTATATATTTGAACTCTCAATGGAGACTTCAAAATATTTTTTTAACAATACTAATTAATAAATTGGCATCCGGAAATTGATTTCTCATTTCCTCTGCCACTCTGTTTAAGGCACTAGACCACGGTGAAATAGTATATATATGAGTGGATATTAAGGTCTTTAAAACACGCGCGAGTTTTCGAGCACGACGGCATAGCCGGAGTGCTCGAAATAGAGCTGTTGTGACCACAGTTGTTACATGTTGTATTTCGTTTAAAAATGAATGCTAACATTAATTACTTATACAATAAAGCAGAATCGCGGTTAATACCGCAAAAATCGGAATACGCGTATAGAAAAGAATACGTCAAGTTTATCAAATGGATGGAAGAGCAAAGGATAACAGATACAGATGAACGAGTTGTATTTGCTTACCTTCAGAAAATGTCGGAGGAGTACAAGCCATCGACTATGTGGGCTATCCATTCCAAATTGCAAAGTATGTTGAGGGTAAACAAAGGGGTCGATATAAAATCATTTGTGATGGTACATGAATTCATGAAGGCAATTAGCAAGAATGACGTAGCCAAGAAGGCATATGTATCAAGGAAGTCGATTTGCGGAAGTTTTTCGTAGATGCACCGGACATTACGTATTTATTTTTTGAAGGTGGTAGCCATTTGCGGTATCTTTGGCTCTTGTAGAAGATGTGAATTGTGCGATTTACGCTTACATGACATCAAGGAAGAAGGAAGGGTATTGCTTATTACTATCCGACCATCTAAGACAGTGAAGGGTCGACGTTTTACTATTGCCGACAGTGATGGAATTAATTATGTGCGTTTGGTGAAGCAGTATTTATCATTGCGCCCCCAAAATGTAAGTACAAACCGAGTTTTCTTACGGTATGATAAGGGCAAGTGCACTAATCATGTGGTTGGAATTAATACATTTGGATCATGTCCCTTGCAAATTGCACGTTATCTTAAATTGGACGATCCTGAGAAATACACGGGACATGGGTTTCGATGTACGTCCGCTACCATTATGGCGAATAGTGGCATGACAATAGATCAAATCCAACGACAAGTAGGATGGAAATCGGCAGCTGTGGCGACTGGCTACGTTGAAGAGAGTATTAGCAATAAGAAGAATGTTTCAAACATCATAGGGAGTGCTATTAGTGGAAGTGCAACCTCACTGACTATCATTCGATTTGTTCGGTCCCACATATGTATATATTAGCAATTAATTAAGTTAGTTTAGATATGCGCAATCCAGTGCAAAATATTCGCTACGATTATTTCGTTTCGACCCTCGGAATATTTTGCATACGAAATTAGTCCCAAATTCACGGCTGTCCAGGTACAGATTGTTCGACAGAAGCGCCAGCTAACGGTCGGTTCGATTGTTTACATTTATTACTCATTTTTCCAAATTAAAAACCCAAAAACCCTTGTACGGTCACGTACAAGACGTTATCTATTTCAATACAATTGCGGCCCGATATTAAGCGCTGAATTGCCCGTTTTACCTAAGCCGTCACGAAACTGCCGCTAATATTGCATCAATACTTTTTAACAATGGTCACATTGGCCTCAGAAATGTATTGGAGATATTAGACATCAAAATTGGTGACGCACTCTACCAATATTGTCAAAACATCGACGAGAAACGAATATGCGAAGCTCGGCTTCGAAGCCGAAAAAAACACGCATGAGGGTCGTCTTCGTGCAAAACAAGGAAAAAATAATGATTCTCTGGACGCTGAGGAGCTGTTGTATGGTCCAGGAATAGCTGACTAAACGCAAGAAACAAGAAAAAATAGACCAAGAAAATAGTTACTTTGTGTGTTGAATTATGCTTCAGCAAAACTTTGAACGCGTTTTTCTCGAAAACTACTTTTTCAACCTGGTTGACAGCATATTAGAAAAACTGTACATCCGATTTGCATGCACCAAGTGTTCGAAAATGTAGTCTCTATGGCACCACGTAGGGTTTTTTTTTATAATAGGTCTCCTTCTATTTTTTTTCATATGAACGATGAAAATTTTTCATAAAAATCGAAAATAAAATTCGCTGGTCCGCCATTTTTTTTTTTCTTCTAGATATCAAAATTCCCCTACGTGATGCTGTAGACACATATGTCTAGTTTCTAAATATGTTATTTTATTTTTTAGATGAGCCGTATGGCTTAATCGCTGTCAACCGCCGCGCGCGCAGTCTCCTCTTAGGAGCGGCGTACACCGCAAACTATACTTTAGATTCAAGTATAAAAATTTGTATACAGTCTGCTATATGCATATATTGACTATAAACATTGATGAAATGAATTGCATTCATCATTCGCTTGAAAATAATTATGAAAGATGCACCTTCGTACCGCGCACGCACCGTGGTCTGGTGCCTTAAACCATGCGCTAAACACGTCACAAGCTGCTGGCCTGCTTTAACCATATAGGCTGCTGCATCAGAGAGCACTAGTATGTTTTTTCGGTCGGTATATTTCCTGGAAGATTGTGGCATTGTTAGTTTTTTCCAATGGTTTACAAGAAAATAATACGATTTACTAGGACCTGAATTATATAAAACACCAACTAACCAATTTGCAATATATCGTCCGCAAGAATCGATAGTTTCGTCGACTATAAAAAAAACATAGTTATTTTTAACAATTTGTTTGATCTTGTAAACGATTTTTACTAAAATATGCACTAATATCCCAAAAATTTCCAAAAAATGTTGTGTAAATGTGTATGTATGTGTGCGTATTTGTACTCAATATTATTTATATGGAGTGAGAACAGCTTGCGAGATCTCTTTTTCTCAGGGAATGCAGTAGATGGTAAAAAAGGGGGTAAGTGTTTATAGGGCAGTTAAAAGCTCAACTATATTATATTCGCGCCATTCGTTTACGGTTGTTCATGATTCTAGAGTTCTTTTTTAATACTAGTGGGGTGTGCTGTTGTATGGGAGTAGGGGTGGGATTATGGGTAATAGTTGTGTTTAAGTAATAGGTGTGCAATCTTAAATCTATCTAACCTCTTATTTGTAATTACGATCGAATCGTTTTGGAGAACATCTGTAGGACTGAAGTTCCAAAATGACAGTCTAAGGCGTGGGTTGCTGCTGGACTTGAAATCAGTTTTTCGGGCTGTTTGTAAAGGGATAGACGTCAGGTACTTGATCTGGATCGTTATTATTGGTATTAGGAGCAGGATTTGAATATCAGCTTATTCGAATGGTGATTTTTTCTCGAACTTAATTTTATCCGATAACACGTGGTTTTTTCGGGGTTATGGTATGTTTGTTTATTAGAACATTGCACTAAGTTTTATTTTTCTCAGCTTTTTCCGCGGATTTTCTGCAGACGTCATTACTAAATATGGCGAATTCACGCTCTAACTTCTACTGTTTTTGTTTTTATTTATACATATTTGATTCTAAATGCATGCTATCATGGCATTCTGTATATTTATTTGCTGTTTACAACTTCAAATTTCTAATTATTTTTATTTATTATTATTTATTGCGATGTAAACCCAATCCAAACTCATCTAATATAAAGTTATCCGTTTTTAATTTGTTTCATTTAGCTTTTGTACCTTATATGTGTGTTTAATTGTAAATTTCATATAAGTTTGTTTCCGGAGCCTGCGGAAAGTTATCATTTTTGTAGCTACATCGGATCTCCAGGGGATCACCAGTTCAACCACTAGCAAGATATCTTGCAAAACAACTCCAACCGTACGCTGAACAATCAAAGTCTTAGGTAAAAAATGCAGATCATTTGATTGAACTGTTGAAGAACCAGGTAGTGCGGCCAGACCAATTGTTAGTAAGTGTTGATATCGTGTCACTCTTTACTCAAATACCGATCAAAGAAGCCATAGAGATAATCCAACTGAAGCACAAACCAGCTAAATATATCATGGATTTAGCAGAACACTGTTTGAAGAATACTTATTTCATGTATGAAGACCAACGTTACAACAGGTGAAAGGAGCACCAATGGGATCACCGCTGTCACCAGTAATTGCAAATTTATTCATGGATCACCTGTAAACTACAGCATTGGACACTGCGAAACTCAAACCGGATATATGGCTAAGATATGTTGACGATACATTCGTAATATGGTCACACGGAAGAACAGAACTAGCTACTTTCCTCAACCATCTCAATGAACAACACGACCAAATTAAATTCACAATGGAAGTGGAGGAATATAATCAGCTGCCGTTCCTAGACGTCTTACTTACGAAGACAGAAGCCACACTGTGTATCGGAAGAAGACCCACACCAACCGATATCTCAACGCTGAATCACACCACCATCCAGGACAACTCCACTCGGTGACAAAGACGCTCAATACAAGATCGGAAAGAATTGCAGACGACACCAACAAGGCTGAAGATATGAAGAATATACACCAGACTTTAAGATAGAAGCGCTGTTGAGAAACCCGAAAAGCAAAAATTCCCTTAGAGGAACAAGGGGTGTATGAAATTCCATGCAAAGACTGTGACAGCAAGTACATTGGGCAGTCTAACAGAAGAATTTATATCCGCAAGAAAGGACACATGAGAGCAGTGAAACAAAAAGATATATCATCATCTCCAGTGAAGCACATATTAGACACGGGGCACAACATAGATTTTGAGAACACGAAAACCATAGCTAACATACCACACTTCACGACACGGGTAATACGGGAAGCTATTGAAATAGAAAAGCAGCCTCAAAATATGAACAAACGGGATGATGCACAGAGACTTTCAAGAATATGGAGACCAGCACTTGCAGGCCGTACAAATAGCAAGCCCGCACTAGACAAAAAGAAAATATCACCACCCACTGAGCTACAAGAACGACACGGCCCACTGACCCGAAGTCAGAGCAGAAACCAAGCCTGCACATCGACCCGGCATGAAACTACAGGACATAAAGACGGAGCAGTAACTTCAAACGTCAGTTCTACTAGATCGCTTAGACTGAGAAGGCCAACCTGAAGATGACAATTGTGACATTGCCGAAACATTGGAATAATCCTTACAGGACAATTCTACAACCCGATTCATTTATTTACGGCGGTTTTCGAATTCGAAAAAAGTTAGTATGTGTATGTATAGAGAATACCTAGGTTCATATTCTAAAAATAATTATAGATGGCGCAGAGGGGTATTTTGCCGATCTGACTGGCCAAAAGTTAACTTTGTCAAACATTTTTTAGAAGAGGTTCATAAACATAGCTTATAATTTACCCTTAACTTTTTCTAAAAAAATTTAATTTTTCAAATTCTCTAAAAGATTAGTTATACTTCAGGGTGATTCCCCGTTATATATATATTTTTTAAGCCTTGTATAATACCTCTAGTAATATCATAGTAAAGAAAGCAGCTGCTATTTTTTGCTCTTTTTTGTCATATTTACATTTTAATGGAGCGCTATTGAGAAACCGGGTAGTCTTAAGCGCCAAATTGCGCAAATTAAAAATTTAGCGTCTTTCTTTACTCGTGGATCACTTGCATCTACATGCTGATCTTCTGTATCCATTCTAATATCAGCGAGATCTTCCAATCCTTCACATACATTATGTTGTGCATGCATGCCATAAACCCATTTACTTATGATACTCTCTTTCGTACTTCTTCCTCGAGCAATGCCTCCATCTGTCTTCATTGATTTCACCATAATTTAGTTTTAACAGAATGTCTAACACTGAAAAATCCATTGGTAAACGCTAAGATTAACCAAGTTCTCTAATTGTAGCAGAAATAATGAAGATGTCCTCGTGCGTGGAAATAAGGAAGCATTTCTTTAATGCTGTTAAAATGAACTTGCCAATCTCCCATACGTTCAGCTATTATAAACTCTTGGCAATCGACACCATATAAAAATTTGTATCCATAATTTTGCTCTAGCTCCTCCTTCTTCATATTCTATTACATTTTGATTGAACTGATAAACTACTGCTTCAGATATTTCACCACCATTTTCAATATCAATATATGAAATAGTGTTATTTATTATATTATCAATAGTATAATAATATTAAGATTTGCGACCACCTCATCACCAACAACAAGATCTTTTGATATTATTGCTAAAGTGAGCTGAAGTTATGTCAATGATTCCAGAATATTGCTGTTAATATCTTCAAACATTCGACCAGGCGGAGGGGTACTTATCAAATACTGAAGATTGAATGCCGTCTTGAATGATTGCTGCAGCAGGTTTCAAGATTCAAAATCGTTCTTCTTTTTCAATTTGACTTTTCGTTATACCAAGCTTGGTTAAGAATATTGTGATGATAATTTTAATACCATACTTCAACTTCAATTATATCTTAATTGTGCTGTTATCTATATCTGGATTTGTGAAGGTTCAACAATAGAAGTATTTTGTATGTATATTCTCTTTTATGTTTCACAATCATATAATTACGTATAATTAAGTTATACAAACCAATATTTTTACATATATTAAACATCCATATATTATTATTTAAGTGTGTACAATTGTTAAACACATTATTGTTTTCGATGATTGAGATGCGCGATTTCTTAGAAAAAAAATCTGCAGTGGTCCGCGCTGAACTTTCTTATACTCAGTTATAATACATTTTTCGAAAAAACTTTTCAAATGAAAGTTGTTTAAAATATCAATATCTATAATTTATGTAAGATTATTTTTTTCCGTAACGAGATATGAAAAAAGGTGATAAGAGTAAACCATCACTTCCGGTTAAGGGATTGCGTTAAAAATAGGACTTTTCCTCCTTGCTACATACAAATGTTAAGTTTAAAGTTTCAGAGCTCTAGCTTTAATCGTTTGGGCCGTAGAGCGCGTACAGATACACAGACAGACAGACACACAGACGTTATTCCGAAAATAGTAACAATCCATTCAGGGATCTCAAAACGTGTATATCCGTTGAAATCTCGAGTTCGAAAATTTTCATGATTCGTATACTTACTTATACATAAAGTGTATAATTGTGCATGGGACTCGGGTAGAACAATTTCAATACATAGTATATAAATGAAATAAGCTTAATTCACTTACTTAGATGACTTAGGCGACCCGTTCTTCATCTCGCCCAGTGTCGTGTTGTTCGGCCTCCTGCATCTCTAGATGTTGTAGGCGGAAGAGAGGGAGTTTGCTCAGCATATCGAGGGTGTTTCTTGTCACAAGGTACCACATAACTGGCAGGGCTTCATCTTCAGTCTTGTCTCCTTACGACATCTACGACCCATCGGTGCTTTATCCAAGACACAGCCAAGTGAATCCTTTATTCCCTGCATCTTCTGAATGTCCTCCTGTTACAGTTGCCGTTCACACTGATGGTAGAGGCCGATGAGACATCTCTCGATGTGGCGTGAGCAACGTGAAACTGCTCGGCAAGGCCTTTGGTGAGGGACGAGGTCTCTTGCTGCCATAGCTGAGGGCGGGAAGAACTGTCGATTCAAATAGTTCGGTTCGGAGACATATTCCTCCAGACCAGTCCAACTGACACAGTCCCAGTATCGGCGCCGTGGTTGCAGCAGACCTTTTAAAAAAATATTTTGTATATGCCTATTTAAGTTTTATTTGGACTGTTAACAATTGTAAACTATCATTAACTTGAACTAAGGTTTTACTTTTTTTGCAACTTTGGCAACGTTTTGTTACAATTGGTTTTACTATTTCCAGTTAACTTGACTAGTTTTATCTATCAAAGCGGCAAATTACGTGCAAATCAAGTTACACGACCCAATTAGTTAATTGATTAAAGTGTTTTCACCAAATTAACCACGAAAGACACAATTTGCAAGTACAAAATGATATCTGAATTGTAATAGTACGGTTTGACTTTCAGCAGCAACAATAAAAGTTTACATTTCATAGCTGAGAAAGTTTTTCTTTAGTTCGATGTGACACATTTCTTTCATATAATTTTTCTCAACGCAATGGCATGACTGTGAATTTTTTAACATAGTAATTTGCTTTCTATATTTATCACACATTTTTGAGCCACTGATTATTTGTGGATACCGTTCAGGTATTCAAGTCATGACATTTCTGAGCTTCTTCCTGTCTCTAACAAATTGATTTGCTTTCTTTAAGATATTACAACACTGAACTCCCAATATATTAGTTTCCATATTGAGAAATAAAATCACTCAAACAAAAAATGATTGATTTCAAGTTTCACTTTAAACTTCTGCCTAAACAATAAGTAATCTTTAAATGCACAACTAACTAACTTATTACACACAATCAACTCGGAATATATCAGGTAGGGCCGTGCCGTATGACATTTTGCTAAAAGCATCTGTCAAACGAGTATGAACTGTTTACAACCAATTTAAGCAGGCTGATATCTCTGACATAGAAGAAGTTGTTGTACATTGGTATTGGTTGAAATTTTATTGAATTATTGTTGTATTATTATTTTATTGAACCCATTATTTCATTAAAATAATTTATTTAATATAAATTATGTATTATTTAATTAATATGAATGATCGTTGTAATTATTATAATATTTAAGTATTAACAACAATTACAATACTAATAACATCCATCATCAAAATTATTCATTAATATGATTAATTGTTTTATGATTTTAATTTTATTAAAATTATTATTAAATGAAATTGCGCTTCAGTATTCAATTTTTCTAACAATGAAGCCATTATCGTCGGAAATATATATTTTGCCCTGTGATTTATAACAATACTAACTATTCATAGAAATAATTTGAAAATTTTAAAATATGGTTGTAAGGCTATATTAGGAATTACAGAAACTAAGAAAAAGAGAAGAGGCAAAGCAAAGGTTAAATTGGGAGATAGAGGCAGAAAAGCAACCGTGGTGCTGGGACTATGTTTGTTGTATGTTTGTACACACAGGTTGTATGCAAAAAAGGACGTACTTGTAATGAAATATAGCTTGTTTGTAATTTTTGGATGGTGGTAGTGGAAATTTTAGTTTCACAGTTTTTGATCCTTTTGTGTAAAAATTTATTGTTTTCGCATGTATTTGTCCTCCTTGTAGTGATACCCAAACTTTTCCTCATGGCACATTATCAAATGCATTTTCTAAGTCTGTGGATGCAGCTGAGGTAATCTTGTTCTGTGTCAGTAATTTTTCCATTACTTGTTTTACTGTGAAAATGTAATCCTAGATACTTCGTCCTTTGCAGGACCCACTCTCTGCGTTGTATAGTTTCTTCTGTGAGTTTTACAGCATTTTTGTATCCCTTTTTGAAAATCGGTAGTATCAATGCCGTTTCCCAATCGGCTGGTATTGTCTCCATATTCCAATTCTCGGAAGTATTCCCTACATTGTATCGTTTCTACATCAGTTAGTATTTCTAAATTTTTTTATATCAATAAGTTTCCTCATTATTATCTTCAAATTCAATCAAGCTTCGCCTTCATAACTAGATCTTTAACACTTTTCTGAATTTCTTGTATACTTCATAATTATTTTGGCTTTTAATTGTAAGATATTTCTGCCATGCTGCTTTCTCCTTTTGCCAGTATCTTTTATCATTTCAGTCGTAGTTTACATTCGGGTTGTTCCATATCAAATGACACTAGTTTTAACAGCCCCACATCATAATTTTACAACAAGAATTGTACATATCGTAAACAAACTTTGGTGAAGTTCAGTACTAACGGTACTTACTTCCTTACTATCCTATCAAGTTATATAAAAATTGCAGATCAAGGGGATAATTTTCGCTAAGCGCCCCTAAATTGAAGAAATTGCTATAAAGTCAGCAACATAAATTTAGGTTTCAAAAATACTCAAAACGTTAATGCTGCATAGCTCTGCTATAGCTAAACATTACTGAATAAGAAATATGGTGCACAAGTTTACACCATACGGCTATCTGTGAAATTATAATTTTAACTTCCCAGTTCGTTTCAATATGAAACAAATTGAGACTAAAGTTGGTGATTTTTGAAAAATTTTAAAGTATGATATTTTTTGTTGATAGCCAAATTCAACTAGGTTTAATTGCGTCGACAAACGCGGTTTACTCTGAGGTATTGAAATTTCTCGTGTCTATAAAATGTATTATGCATCACTGAAAATAAAAATTCCAATGAAATATTAAATTATATAAACAAAGTAAACGAGAAAACCCAATTCACCAAAGAAGATTAACATAATACACAAATCAATACATCCAAAACACAAATTAGCAACGTACAGAAGCCTACATATAAGAATCTATACCAAGAACTAAACATCATAAAACCAATCACGACAACGGTTGCAATGAAAACACCATCAACAATATTCATAAAAGTGTAATATACAAAAAAGAACACAATCTCAATACACCGAGGACAGAACATTGCAATCAGAATCAAAGAAAAATTGGACAACATTCGCATGTACAGGAAAGATATTCCATTCACAGAATAACAAAGCTCTTCAAAAACGAAATCATCAAAATACTCACGCGAAAAAACATATATAGGATAAACAGACAGAAAATTCAGATAGATATAAAACAAAAGACTCCAACTGCACAACACATTTAGTATAAAACTACCATGAAGCAGGAACCATAGAAAATATAATAACAGTAGTAATAAAAATACAACCATGAGGCAGAAAACAAAATATAAATGGAAATATTCATAAAAACAATATAATAAATGTAAAACAAAAAGCACATGATACACTATTTTCTCTCCACTACTTCTTAATAAATAATAAATAAAACAAGCAAGATCTTCATTCACCTACTTACATTACTTAGGCGATCCACTCTTAAGTTTGCGCGCCTGTCCCAACATCTCCGCCCTTAGCCCAGTGTTCTGTTGTTCGGCCTCCTGCGTCTCTGGATGTTGTAGGCGAAAGAGAGGGAGTTTGCCACGGGGTACCACGTAACTGGCAGTACTTCATCTTCCGTCTTGCCTCCTTACGACGTCTCCGGGCCATCGGTGCTTCATACACAACACACAGTCGAGTGGATTCTTCACTCCTGACATCTTCCAAATGTCCTCTTGGTCCAGCCGCTGATCGTGCTGGTGGTAGTAGGTGAGGCCAACAAGGCTTTTCTCGATGGTGGCTTGGGCAGAGCAGAACTGCCCGGCAAGACCCTTGGTGAGGAACTACGTCTGCTGTCTCTAGCCGAGGCCGAGGAGAACTGTCGATTCATACAGTTGGGTTTAGAGGGTGGTGTCTCGTGTCCCGTCGATGGCCGGCCTGATGGAGGTAAATCCTGCTGTCTTGCAGCCACCTCTGGCTTCAGTTGATTCTGTGGAGTGACGAGTCTGCCCAGGTAGATGTATTCCTCTACATCACACAGGACCAGTGCCGATGTGAGGCTGCAGTCATATGAAAAAATATTTTGAATATGCGTGATTTTACATATAGGATAAACAGGCAGAAAATTCAGATAGACTCAAAACAAACAACTCCAACTTTGCAACACATTAAATATAAAACTACCACGTAGCAGGAACCATAGAAAATTCATTATATTTATTTTAAAGTTGTAATAAAAATACAACCAAAAGACAGAAAACAAGACAAACGGAAATATTCATAAAAACAATATAATAAAAATTCAAACAAAAAGCAGCACATCACACACTATTTTCTCTCCACTACTTCTTCAAAACAAAAAAACATACATGCACACCTCACAAGAAAAAGGGCACTTGAAAATGACGCATCTTGATAATTAAAATTAAAAATAATTGTGCATCGTCACGGGAAATAAAACAACCAAGATTTTCAAGATGGAACACTCATTAAAACAAATTGAATACATAATATATAGAGATAAATTAATTCACTTACTTAGATTACTTAGGCAACCCGCTCTTAAGTTTGCACGCCTGTCCCAACATCTCCTACCCTCGTTGCCATTACGAGCTCGCCCAGTGTTGTGGTAATCGGCCTATTTCTCTGGATGTTGTAGGCGATAGAGGGAGTTTCCTCAGCATATGGGGGGACACCCAAGAGGATGCTTCTTGTCACGGGGGTGCCACGTGACTGGCAGTGCTTCATCTTCTGTCTTGCCTCCTTACGACGTCTGGTCCTCCTGGTCCAGCTGTTGTTCATGCTGGTGGTAGATGGTGAGGCCGACGAGGCATCTCTTGATAGTGTCTAGGGCGACGCGGAACTTGTCGGCAAGAGGGTCTAGCTGTCCTGTCCATAGTTGAGGCCGGGGAGTTGGGTCTGGAGGGTGGTGTCTCTGTGTCAGTGCCTGGTGCAGGCAATTGCGACGCATCCTGCTGTCTTGCCAGCGTGCCAGCTCCGGCTTCAGTTGACTCTGTGGGGTAACGACCCCGCCCAGGTGGACGTATTCCTCCACGCCTTCCAGAATCACCGGTCCAGTTGATACAACGGTCCAAGCAAGGCGCCTTTAATTTAAAACGACACATTATATTGTAAGGAGATAAATACCAGGAGCGTCACGTAAACACCAATATGAAAAATTTGCTGTGGTCGGCACTGAACATTCTCATTCTTATAAAATATATATTATTTTAAATAAAAGACGTTAACAATTTTTTTACGTTTTTAAATATTTTGTATTGCAATTAGTGTTTTTATAGTATAAAATATTTTGATATTTTTTACAATTTTTAAATTTTAAACAATGTCGACATTTTATCAATTTTCTCATATTTGTCAATTAAGTCAAACGAAGTACTGAACATGGCTTATTTTTGTCAGTTTAGCAATTGGATTTGTGTAATGTGTAATTCTTTTCTATTTTGAACAATTTAGATTTTTTTCCGTTTCAAATGTTTTGATATTTTTGGCACTTTTGAAATTGTGAAAATTTGCATTTTTTATTCTATAATTTTAGCAGCATTGTGTACAATTAAATGATCATTTTGCACGTCTGAATTTTGTTTTCAATTTTGAAGTTTTTTTACGTTTCATTAAAAATATTTTGTCCTCTTTTATATTTATTTTTTTCATTTTTGAAATGTTTGCAATTTTTGCAAACCTTAACTTGCAACAAACTACAAAATATGTTGATATTTTTTGTTTTCACATTTTTCTTAATTATTATAATTTGCTTAATTTTGACAATTTTATTAATGTTCTTTTATTTTGACAATTAAGTTAAATGAAGCCAAGTTTTTCTAAACTTTAGTAAAATCAAGGAACATTACTTGTATCCTAATTCATGGTAGGCTATTAGCATTAATTAATTTTTTTATGGAAATCCGGAGCTTTGTAGTTACCAAGAAAAGTTTTTGTGGCGTCGACAAAAGGTAGCCATGCCTGCTTTTCTGTAGGACTAAGGCTGGCTAAAAAAGAAGGGCCGCTTCCTTATATCTGGCCCTACAAAAATTCATTCTTTAATTTTGGAATCACTTAATGTAGGAAACCTTTGTTTGAGAAATTGGAAACCAGGTCCATCTTTTTATAATGCTTTAACAAAATTGATCACAAATATAGCAAAATAAATCAGTAGAATTGACACAAATGCGTGACATTCTGTAGATTTATGACTAATCTAAATGTTTAGACAATTGTCCACAGCAACTTGATGCTTTTACCAGTACGGGCAATCCAGTGTCCAGAAGCACAATAAAAATAAAAAATTACTTATCTATGTTTTGAGACGTGATGGTGAAATTAAATATGTATTTCTTTTGTCTCCTGGGAATATCTAACATGAATCGAAACTATATCAGTTATATCAATGAAACTTTTCGTGTTGCATAGTGTTATTACAGAATAAAGTCAAACCGTTTATTTTACCCTTGATCACCGTTTAATGGAATAGTTATTCGTGTAGTTCATAACATAGTTATCAATAAAAAGTAAAAATAATAACAAACAAAAATTCTTATACAATAAAAGAGTTACATTACAAATATATTAAATTGATGCATTTATTGTAAACACAGGCTAATTTTATAAACCATTGCATCACTTTGATACAACGTCACGTAAATTCTTTTATTGTTTGAGAATTTTAGTAAATTGTTATTGATATCAGTAACAATAACGATGAAAAGAAAAATAAGGAAACGATAAAAGATTTACATTACAAACACATGTAAAAATACGAATAATTAGGCAAAACTCTCAATCAATAAACAAATACATTACAAATATTATTTATCGAATAAAATTAAAATGCTTTAAATAAAATATACACACCCAATGTTGAAGTAGTATGGTTGGTCGTCAGATTTGTCCTTGACGTGTTACCGTATCGCATAGGGGACTTCCCCGTTAGGACGCTTTGCGAAAAATCACCACCAAAGTAAATGTATCGAAAGAAATCACTAGCAAACCTTTGAGTACGGTGTTTAAAGCCCCAATAATTCATTTTAAAAGAATAAATTAGTTATACCTACTTGTGTGTCCTAGGTAACGAGAACTTATATACGACGCAAATCACAGTTCGAAGGCATTTATCACAAGAATTTAATTTAAGTTTTGTCGCATCTATCGATCATTGACGACAAATGAAATTGTTTGTTGCACTTTCATCGAACTGATTAACCGAAACACGAAAATTAAATGAAATTTGTACAGGTTCAACTATGGCGTAGAGTAAAATGTCTGGCCGTCAGCTCGTATTTGCGACTCGGTTAGGAAAGGGCACAATTACCCCCACTATTACGTGATTGCAATTTTGGTTGGCAATCCTGCAAGTTTTCAACTGGCTGAATTGACAATTTATATTTCGAAAGAAATAAGCTTAACTTGATAAATTCAAACTAAATGAAACTCGTTAGCCAGCTGGGGTAAAATTTTTCAAAATTTGTTTGTAACCCTTCACACATAGCTGATCGAATAACTATTTAAAAAAAACTTGCAGTGCCCCTCACTTTTTATACTTGTATACATTTTCATATACAAGAAAGTAATAAACGGTTGAATCTAGACATATTAATGGCTATTAATTTTTGCAATTATTCTAAAACTTCTAACAAGTTTCAATGATTTTTGATTTTTACGGTTTATATTATTTACGCCTTTTATGATTTTTCCGACTTTTTTTGTATAACGGTTGTTACATTTCCTTCGATAAAATTCTATTTATAATGACTTTTAATAATGTTTTCAATTCTTAAAGAGTTTATAACAATTTTCTGTTGTTTCCAAAGTTTTTTATGGTTCTCAGAATTTATAAAGATTTTAAGTATAAGATGAATTTAGAAGGAGAACAGATAAACATTTTTGCGATTCTTAAAGATTTCATACGACTATTTTTGTTTACGTTTATATATTAATATATAGTAATATTAATATTCGATGGAATATGTACCTGTGGTGAACAAATCGAATGATAACGTGCGTTCAAGAAAAATCCTAATTTAGGTGGGCTCTGAAATTCAATTGGTGTTTAGAGGTACTTTAGCCACAACCAAAAGAAACTGCAATAATTACAGTATTGACAGATGAGATTCTAACCTCAAAAAACTCATTATGCATTCTTCATGAAACTCTGTAAAGCTCTCAGGAATGGAATAATGCCATTTTTTTGCCGTATTCGAAAATGGCATTCCAATAATTTTGCTTTCTGCTCTGTTGTGATAACCATTTTTAATTAGTAAAGCAGTTTTCACTTTTGACGTCTTGTTAATATTAAACTGACATTTTGGTTGTGGTTAAAGTCTCTTTAAACATCAATTGAATTTCAGAGCCCTCCTAAATTAAGATTTTTCTTGAACGCATGTTATATATACGAATCGTACATACGACTGCCGCTCGGCGCGGTCGTACGCTAGCAACGGTTCACATAAAATGCTGTATCTCGATCAATTTATAAAAATTGTCGGAGCCTGTGGTTTTACTATAAAGAAAAAAGAGAAAACTTATAAAAACAATTATAAGATGAAAACCCCTTACCACACTTGATTTTTACAAATCTAAATACGTATTTCGGCAACTACATTGCCATCTCCAGTAGAATCTGAAAGGATGAGTGTTAAACATAGTATTTCTAGTTAAGGTAAAAACCTTTGAAGATATTCTCTTCACTAGATCACCAGTGGGATAACACAAGAGTGCCCACTGGTGATAACACTCTTGTGTGAAGGTTCTTGGTAATCGCTACTGATGAAGGGTAATAACCCAGAAACAATATTGTCTAGCGATCCACCAGTTAGTCTTCATGGACCTGTTTTAATTAATGTTCACTACACCATTGAGGTGTAAGATTAGACCATCTTTCGTGTAAATTTTACATTTTGCTGTCAGATTTGACAAGATACATTTTTAATTTGAATTGTTTTTGAACTTAATTGCAGCAATCCTTTTATATGTTGACACTGGACGTTTGACAGTCGTCTCTTGTTTAGTCTCCGCAAGGTGTTAGACAAGGTATCGTCTCGTCAGTGTTCTGTTGTCAGTGGTTCGTTAGGAGTGATTGGCTCGCGCCAAGAAGTTTTGATGGCCACTACATGTAAAGGTATTTCAACAACTAAGGTTCTTGGTAATCGCTACTGACGAAGGGTAATAACCCAGAAACAATATTGTCTAGCGATCCACCAGTTAGTCTTCATGGACCTGTTTTAATTAATGTTCACTACACCATTGAGGTGTAAGATTAGACCATCTTTCGTGTATATATGTATATATATATATATATATATATATATATATATATATATATATATATATATATATATATAATTTGAATTTTGGTATTTATTTAATACCAGTGTTGGGTTGTTTTGGCATTTATATAGAAATAAAATAAAACTGTTTTATACCTTGACTATTATTTTTATTTTTACGTTTCGACAATAGATTTTTGTCTTCTTCAGAAATATAACTAAAAACAATACAAATCACTACAATTAACACAAACGAACCGCATGAGATACATTTAATTAATACTATTTATACTAATAATAATACTAATACTATTACTATATACTAATACTAATACTAATACTATTTGTTAACAGAAATCTCAAAAAACAAGTTCTGCATAAAATACTTTTTTTTTAATAAAATAAATGAAAATATCATTAAAATTAAAAGAGAATTTAAACAAAATATTTTAAAACACATTTAATGCCCAAATTTAAAATCAAATAATTTTGAATACAAAATGAAGCGTAAAATTACTTACATTTATATGTTATTCAATGAATAACACATAGATGTAAGTAATTGAAATGTGTTTTAAAATATTTTGTTTAAATTCTCTTTTAATCTTAATGATATTTTCATTTATTTTATTTAAAAAAAAAACAAAGTATTTTATGCATAACTTGTTTTTTGAGATTTCTGTTAACAAATAGTTATTAATTAAATGTATCTCATGCGGTTCATTTGTTTTTCGTTAGTGTTTATTGTAGTGATTTGTATTGTTTTTAGTTATATTTCTGAAGACAAAAATCTATTTTCGAAACGTAAAAATAAAAATAACAGTGAAGGCATAAAACAGGACAGTTTTATTTTATTTCTACATAAATGCCAAAACAACCCAACACTGGTATTAAATAAATACCAAAATTCAAAAATATTAAAATTTATTGGCAAGAAATATATGAAAAATATATAATTTACAATTATATATATATATATATATATATATATATATATATATATATATATATATATATATATATATATAACTTGTGAGAACGTAGCGATCGTACAATTAGATAATTTAATAAAATTCTTGGGGATGACGATCAACAGGCTTCCACTTATTAAAAGAAACTCATTTGTTTTAATTCAATATTTCGCAATGTTATTTATTGCTTCTTCAGGAATAACTAAAAAGTGACATCTGACATACATGTAACAATTAAAAAAGATACTTACAACTAGAGGAATAAAACAAGGTCGAAAACAAATTATAAAGATAAGGTGCTAAGGCTCTGAATATTAATCGAAATAAATATAAATTTTGATGGTAAATGACAATTTTTAAAAATTTCGACGTGAACGATGTCTAAATATGAAAACTGAAACCTTAGAAACGAGTACAACGTAAAAATGTTACTGTTCGTATTGTATAACGAACTCGCTAAATAAATTAAATTCATAACTTAATCAAAAACTATAAGAAAACCAACTAAATAGACTACAAATAACTACAAACTCAAAATGTAAGAATAAATGGTACTAAGTTTTTGAATATCTGAACGAGAATTTATATAATTTATATTTTTATTGATATGAACCATCTCTAAAAACATCCTGCTATTATAATTTTTCTCTTCGGCCAAAACAGTAGTACTATTAAAGTCAAATTGATGCTTGAAATTAAAACAATGTTGAGATAAAGCACAATTTAACTTCGCTATCCTAACGTCACTCTTATGTTGTATTAAACGAGAGTTTAACCACTGGCTAGTCTGGCCAATATAACATTTATCACAATCTATACATGGAATTTTATATATAACATTAGACTTTTGGAGAAGAGGAATTTTATCTTTCAGTTTTGAAAATAATCTGTCTAAAGATATGATGTTGTATTGTCCTATTTTGATGTTATCATTTTTACAAATAGTGATAATTCTATTTGTTAAATCTTTTATGTGCGGTAACTTTTTATAAATGATTACATTTTCTGTAGAGATAGGAACAACTTGTGAAGAAGAATTATAAATTAATTTGTTAGCGAATGATTTAGGGTAACCGTTATTGATAAAAATATCAGAGAGAATTTTTAAATTTTTATTAAGAAATATGGGATCACTAATTCTAACCACTCTATTCTTCATCGCCTTAACAATATTAACTTTCTGATGAATAGAATGATTAGAATAAAAATTTATATATCTTCCCGAAGAAGTAGGCTTTTGATACCAATCAATCATAATTTTGTTATCACTATTTCTTATAATTTTGGTGTCTAAAAAAGGAACAGAGCTATCAGTTTCTTCCTCAACAGTAAATTGAATACTACTATGTACAGAATTGAAAGTTGATAATATTTCATTTATTTTATTAAAGGGCACCGCACAAATAATATCATCAACATATTTAAAAATAAAGGGAAGTTTGAAAGATAATTTTGGCAAAACATTATCTAATACAAAGTCCATCGTAATTAGGGCAATTATTGGACTTAATGGTGATCCCATAGGGGTACCAAAAATTTGTTTATAAAATTTATCTTGAAATGAAAAATAGCAATTATCAAATATAAATTTAATTAAAGTAATGAAAGACGATAAAGTGAAACCACAAAAATCACTGATAAGTAACCATTTATCTTCAATTATACGAACAACCAAGTTTAAAGGAATATTAGTAAATAAAGAAACTACATCTAATGAAATTAAAACAAAATTATGAGGGAGTTGGATATCTCTAATATCTTTAACAAAAGTGAAAGAGTCCTTAGTATTATAAGTAGTGCGACAAGCTAGCGAGGTAGTTAAAATATCCGATAAATATTTGGACAATTTGTATAACGGTGAGTCGATAGAGGATACTATAGGACGTAATGGAATCTCACTTTTGTGTATCTTGGGAAGACCATAAAATTTAGGAGTGACAGAATTATTCACAGTAAGTTGTTTATAAGTTGAATGAGAAATATATCCCATACTTTTAGCATTTTTTAAAAGGTCATTACCTTTTTTTTGGGTAGTGAAAGTTGGATCTCTATCAATAACCTTGTACACCTTCGTATCATTTAAAAGTTCATTAGCTTTAATGTTATAATCATTTTTATTCATGGCGACAGTAACATTTCCTTTGTCAGCGTTAAGAATTAATAAATTCTCATTATGCTTAAGAAAACGATTACATTCCATAAATAAATTATGAAAATCTACATTATCGGAGCCACGGGATTGCACATAATTAGTGATAATATTAGTTAAACGAGCTCTGTATACATCTCTAGCACTATTTGGAAATACCTCAAGTAAGTTTTCAACTTCAGCCAAAAGTTTACCAATGTTACATGTTTTAGGTGTCACATGCAAACTAAATTTAGGACCTAGTGATAAGAAATTTTTAATTTTGTCAGGAATTAACACATTTGAAACATTAACAAACCATTTATCATTATTATGAAATAACTTAGTTTCAAGTTTATTTAAAACTAATTTGTTAAATTTATTTATATTTGCAGTTTTTATCTGTTTAAATAGTTTGTTGTATGTTATAGCTAACCTATTAGAAAATTCATTAAAAATGTAATTTGGAAGTAAATCTTTCAGTTGGTCTCTTATACTATTAATTAAGTTTTGAAAAATTACAATTTCGTTAACTGTGATTTTGATTTCAAAATTAAGTATTTTAGTACCTAACCTTATATTAAAATCATTTATCTGATTTCTAGTTCTTCCTGTGGCACCATCAAGAAGTCTTCGGGAAGATATATAAATTTTTATTCTAATCATTCTATTCATCAGAAAGTTAATATTGTTAAGGCGATGAAGAATAGAGTGGTTAGAATTAGTGATCCCATATTTCTTAATAAAAATTTAAAAATTCTCTCTGATATTTTTATCAATAACGGTTACCCTAAATCATTCGCTAACAAATTAATTTATAATTCTTCTTCACAAGTTGTTCCTATCTCTACAGAAAATGTAATCATTTATAAAAAGTTACCGCACATAAAAGATTTAACAAATAGAATTATCACTATTTGTAAAAATGATAACATCAAAATAGGACAATACAACATCATATCTTTAGACAGATTATTTTCAAAACTGAAAGATAAAATTCCTCTTCTCCAAAAGTCTAATGTTATATATAAAATTCCATGTATAGATTGTGATAAATGTTATATTGGCCAGACTAGTCAGTGGTTAAACTCTCGTTTAATACAACATAAGAGTGACGTTAGGATAGCGAAGTTAAATTGTGCTTTATCTCAACATTGTTTTAATTTCAAGCATCAATTTGACTTTAATAGTACTACTGTTTTGGCCGAAGAGAAAAATTATAATAGCAGGATGTTTTTAGAGATGGTTCATATCAATAAAAATATAAATTCTATAAATTCTCGTTCAGATATTCAAAAACTTAGTACCATTTATTCTTACATTTTGAGTTTGTAGTTATTTGTAGTCTATTTAGTTGGTTTTCTTATAGTTTTTGATTAAGTTATGAATTTAATTTATTTAGCGAGTTCGTTATACAATACGAACAGTAACATTTTTACGTTGTACTCGTTTCTAAGGTTTCAGTTTTCATATTTAGACATCGTTCACGTCGAAATTTTTAAAAATTGTCATTTACCATCAAAATTTATATTTATTTCGATTCATATTCAGAGCCTTAGCACCTTATCTTTATAATTTGTTTTCGACCTTGTTTTATTCCTCTAGTTGTAAGAATCTTTTTTAATTGTTACATGTATGTCAGATGTCACTTTTTAGTTATTCCTGAAGAAGCAATAAATAACATTGCGAAATATTGAATTAAAACAAATGAGTTTCTTTTAATAAGTGGAAGCCTGTTGATCGTCATCCCCAAGAATTTTATTAAATTATATATATATATATATATATATATATATATATATATATAATTATTGTACAAATTCTCGACTGTAAATCACTTAAAATGGTACTTATCTTGTATCATGAGCAGTCAGTCGTTGAATAAAACACTTTTAGCAATATTAAAGTTTATTGCGACACCTTTTTTTGCAATAAGGTGTCGCAATAAACTTTAATATTGCTAAAAGTGTTTTATTCAACGACTGACTGCTCATGATACAAGATAAGTACCATTATATATATATATATATATATATATATATATATATATATATATATATATATATATGTGTGTGTGCTTCTTGGTTCTCGGGTTGTGAACCGCGTTGTGGAAATGTTCCCCGAAGGGTCGCTTCGATGTTTCGGCAGAGTCCCATCTGTCATCTTCAAGAAACGATCCACCAGTTAGTCTTCATGGACCTGTTTTAATTAATGTTCACTGCACCATTGATGTGTAAGATTCGTCCATCTATCATGTATACCGGGTGGAAAGTATCAAACCCGAACATAGTAGAATTGCATTGGAATATACTTTTGTGATATGACACCATTTAGCGTAACGTAATTAGAACTATATAAACTAGTTCACGTTACTAATGTCATAACTGGGTCATATTGCATTCAATTAACGGGGACAGTAAACAATACGCATAAGTATATGTACTTCATTTAAATCACTTAGATCAGCATTAGAAATAATATAAATAGTTAGTTCTCATTCTAATTAATATAGTCTAATTAATATAGTCTAATTAATATAGTCTAATTAATATAGTCTATTACTATAGTTCGTAGACATATAGTCTTTAAGGCACTAGACCACGGTGAAAAATATTTTTTTTCCTTATTTTTTTCTTCATTTTCTGAAATATGCATTTGTCAAGAATGCTCTCACCGAATATTTTACAGAAATTCGTCAAATTGATGGAAATACAGCATTTTATGTGAACCGTTGCTAGCGTACGACCGCGCGACCGCGAATATCATTCGATTTGTTCGGTCCCATATATGTATATATTAACAATTAATTAAGTTAGTTTAGATGTACGCAATCCAGTGCAATATTCGCTACAATTATTATCGTTTCGACCCTCAGAATATTTTGCATACGAAATTAGTCCCAAATTCACGGCTGTCCAGGTACAGATGGTTCGACAGATGCGTCAGCTAACGGTCGGTTCGATTGTTTACATTTATTACTCATTTTTCCAAATTAAAAACCCAAAAACTCTTGTACGGTCACGTACAAGACGTTATCTATTTCAATACAATTTTTTACTATTTGCGGCCCGATATTAAGCGCTGAAATTCCCCGTTTTACATAAGCCGTCACGAAACTGCCGCTAATATTGCATCAACACTTTTTAACAATGGTCACATTGGCCTCAGAAATGTATTGGCGATATTAGACATCAAAATTGGTAACGCACTCTACCAATATTGTCAAAACATCGACGAGAAACGAATATGCGAAGCCGAGCACGAAGCCGAAAAAAGCACGCATGAGGGTCGTCTTCGTGCAAAACATGGAAAAAATAATGATTCTCTGGACGCTGAGGAGTTGTTGTATGGTCCAGGAATAGCTGACTAAACGTAAGAAACAAGAAAAAATAGACCAAGAAAATAGTTAGTTTGTATGTTGAATTATGCTTCAGCAAAACTTTGAACGCGTTTTTCTCGAAAACTACTTTTTCAACCTGGTTGACAGCATATTAGAAAAACTGTACATCCGATTTGCATGCACCAAGTCTTAAACTGTTCGAAAATGTAGTCTCTATGGCACCACGTAGGGGTTTTTTATAATAAATCTCCTTCTATTTTTTTTTCATATGAACGATGAAAATTTTTCATAAAAATCGAAAATAAAATTCGCTGGTCCGCCATTTTTTTTTTCTTCTAGATATCAAAATTCCCCTACGTGATGCCATAGACACATATGTCTAGTTTCTAAATATATTTTTATTTTATTTTTAAATCAGCCGTATGGCTTAATCGCTGTCAACCACCGCGCGCGCAGTCTCCTCTTAGGAGCGGCGTACACCGCAAACTATACTTTAGATTCAAGTATAAAAATTTGTATACAGTCTTCTATATGCATATATTGACAATAAACATTGATGAAATGAATTGCATTCATCATTCGCTTGAAAATAATTATGAAAAATACACCCTCGTACCGCGCGCGCACAGTGGTCTGGTGCCTTAAGATAGTGTACGATCGATGTTACGTCTCTTAATACCTTATCATTAGTTTTTTACAAAGCAATTAATATTAAAAACCCAGGTGCTATAAACTATGGGCGGCCGTGCTTCTGTCGGCACAACTCACTATTTGTCAGATTTGACAACTGCATAATTGATTTAAATTGCTTTGTAAAAAACTAATGATAAGGTATTAAGATTTTAGTATCAATTGACGCCGTTTATTATTGTCTTTCATTTGATGTCATTATAATTTTTATCGGTGGAAATGGGGGGAAGGAATATGCATAAACGTATATTCCAATGCAATTCTGCTATGTTCGGATTTGATACTTTCCACCCGGTATATATATATATATATATATATAAGATAAAAATATAAGAGTTACATGTAATTGGCTAATTGTTAACATTAAAAACTTTTGTCCAACATGAGACAGTTTTAATAATTGAAACACACATTTTTTAAGAAAATTATCAAAACAACGTGAAAACCAAGGCGCACGTGGTAGGCCATTTTTAAATAAATATATATATATATATATATATATATATATATATATATATACAGTGAAAGCTCTCCTTGAGGACACCTCCAATAAGCGGACATCTCTCTTAAACGGACAAATTAGCTGGTACCGAACTTATTCCTATAATTTTCTACACAACATATATTCTGATACGCGGACACTCTCATAAACGGACGCGGACATTATATTTTCACACGTACCTTACCAGAAATCTCCAGTAAGCGGACGCGTAGCTCTAATACACGGACAAACGCTTAAAAATCCATGAATAAAGTCAGTGATTCCTCGTTTTCTATGCTCATTACATTTTGGCCATGTGCGTATCCCATGTACTGCAGTCACTCTGGTAGTAAACGAATGAATACGGACATTACTTAAAATGGCACCGCAAAAAAAGTTGCTTACTTTAAAAGAAAAAATGGAAGCAGTGAATATTTTGGACAAAGAAAAACTATCAGTTCGTGTTTTGGCAAAAAGGTTAGTTAGTCAGCTTATTCAACCACCATTTTTCATGAGCGGTGTAATAGTTATTTCTGTATAACCGTGCGATATAATGCACATACTAATCAGGTTACTGATCTTATTTAATTTCATCCAATATTAACAAATTTTAATTCACATAAACAAGAATTTTACGTGACGCCGAAAAGTACTCAGTTTCACGTCAAACGCGCGTAGCGACAACGTACCAGTTTTCTTTTAAATTTATATTTCATTACACACAAAAATCTACGTAATATGAACAAACGGTTATTAGTTTTGAACTTGGTATGGAAAATACAATGAGCAAAGTTATACATTTTACAAACATCAAAATTGGTGCAAATCTTTATAAGGCTTAAAAAAATTATTTGCAAATAATTTTGCCTATGACCTACAATATTAATATGATGGCATTTTACATTGCCCGCATATGTCACGGCGCTTTGCATTAAGTGATTAACACATTATGAAATTATAGGTTCAATATAGGAAAAAAACAAGCTGCACAAATAGCAAAACATAAAGAAGATATCCGATCTAAATGGCAATCCGGAATCAATATAAATCAAAAAAAGAGCTTCCTGAAAACTGAAGGGTTCAATATAGACAATATATGTTTTGGTTTGCGAAAGTTAGAAGCCAGAACATTCCTGTATCAGGGCCCTTAGTGAAGGCGAAGGCAAAATAAATTGCGGAACAATTGGGCTATAACAATTTCTCTGCATCTGATGGATGGCTTCAAAAGTGGCGGAAAAGACATAATATTAGTTTTAAATGCATGTCAGGTGAAGCAGCGGACGTAAGTAAAGAAGATGTGGGTCAGTTTATGATTATGATCCCTTCTATGTTGATTGGTTACCAAGCGGAAGATGTGTACAATGCAGATGACAGTGGGCTGTTTTTCCGTGCACTACCCAATAAAACTAACTCTAAAATCTGAAAAGTGTACCGGTGGAAAATTGTCTAAAGAAAGACTTACCATTTTGTTTTGTGTGAACATGGCAGGAAATAAAGAAGAATTGTTAGTGATCGGAAAAGCGGCCCGTCCTCGAGCATTCAAAAATATTGATATTGGTAAACTACCAGCAACGTGGAAATCAAGTAAGAAGGCCTGGATGACTCTTGACTTTATGGTTGAATGGTTGTTACAATTAGATAGAAAAATGGGCATTCAAAAGAGGAAAATTATTTTATTTTTAGATAATGCCGGATCCCATCCTCGAAACTTAAATTTAAAAAATGTAAAAATTATCTTTCTACCACCTAATACAACTTCGGTATGCCAGCCTTTAGACCAAGGGATCATAAGGAACTTCAAATTTTATTATCGAGATCTCATTTTGAAGCATATTTTGTCAAAAATAGGAGGCATCAAGTCTTCATCAGATCTTTCAAAAACAATTGATGTGTTAGAGGCATTATATTTCATAAAAGCATCGTGGAGTAAAGTAACATCCACAACCATCAAGAATTGTTTCCGAACAGCTGGATACATAAAAAGAAACTCTGAGTCAACAGAATTTGATCCAGAAGATGATCTACCACTGTCAACCCTTTCTGATTTGTTGAGAGGTGTAAAAGAGTTAGAATCAACACATCAAAGTCTAGATGACTTCTTAACTATCGACAGAAATATACAAACGGAAGACGATAATCAAAACTTGAACTTTGGAAGTGAAAACGACAGTGAGGAAGAAAACAGAAGTGAATCGGCAGACGAAACGCAAATGATCATCCCAGAGCAAGTTATGATAAATTCTTACGATGAGGCTTTAGAACTGTTGGAAATTTGAAACAATTGAAAAAAATCAAAATTACGTATTTAATGAATCGTTTTCCCTTAACCGGAACCCTCCGATAACCGGACAAAAAAGTAAGGACCATGGGTGTCCGCTTATTAGAGCTTTCACTGTATATATATATATATATATATATATATATATATATATATATATATAAAATTTTTCAAAATCAATTATAGCGCTATATTCTTTGAAAAAATCTGATCCTATAATTCCATTCATTTCTGTTTCAAATTCATCCATAACCAAGAATTCATGCTCAATTTTGTAATTTTTTACATTTAAAGTTAATTTTGTAGAACCTCTACGTTATTGATCCCGCAATACCATTTATTGTTATTTTTTGTCGGGTATCGATTTTTTCGTCATTTAATATGTTTTTAAAAATAATGCTTACTGATGCTCCGGTATCTACCAAAAATAATACGTTTTTATTTTTATATTTCATTCTTACAAAATTCATGCCATTCATTCTTAATATTATATCCTTTCGCTCATTATTCACGAAAAAACTGATCAGGCTTTGTCGGTTTTTCTGTTCCCGTATAAAATACCCTTCGTGAAGCGAATCTTTTGCCGCTTGGAGAGCGAGTTGTTTGACCTCGGAAACCTCGTTGTGGATGTCCCCGGTACGAACCACATTGTGGGTTGTGGCTCTGATAGTTGGTGGCGGACCAACCTCTTTGACTGCCTCTAAAATTATGTCCCCCTGTTGTTGAAACGGTTGTAGTTATTGTTATGATTTTGTCCTGTGTTATGTGTATAAAACATCGTGGACGTTATAGGTTTATT
>OY390739.1:5845128-6025128 GCA_959613385.1 Geotrupes spiniger
ATGAAGCGACTCTATCTGAAACACCGAATCTATCACACATCATAGCAAAATTTAAGGCATCGTATCTTTGAGTATAATGACCTCGTCTCATTTGAACAGTTGCTTCTGGAACTTCTGTTGTTGCTTCATTTTCATCTTCATCCATGTGTAATTCAGGTGGTTCGTAACTTGGATCATCGGTACCAGTTGTAAGTGTTGGTATTGTTGTAGCTACTTCTTCAACGTCTTGAATATTCAAGGTATATTCAGGTATTGTGAATTTTCTAACATTATGCTGGTCCATCATAAATTCTTTCAGATGTTCTGGAATCAATCCACACGAGCATTCTGTTGTTTTTAATTTGCAATTACATTTGCCAATATAAAATAATTCGTTTATTGAATCAACAAATGCTTTAAATTCATCTCTTTTGTTTCTATGTTGTACATGTTTCTGGTATTTATCAAGCAAACCAGTTAATTTTTTTAAAACACTCTTTCTATTAATGATTTCAATATTTAATTTACACCAAATTTGGATCAATTTATCTGTTACGTGAGGAGTAAAATTTTTATACGAGAACATTTTGTTTTCAAATTTAGCACGATCACTTAAAAAAAAATAATATTTTAAAATGTCACATTTAGTAGGCAAACTAAGATCATTTAAATCACTTGATAAACCAAAAACAACAATATCTTGATGAGGCATGTTAGTCAATCTAGAGTCAAAACTTGTTGATGTTGTTGCTTCCATTTGCGAAGACACCGCAGACGATGTTGATGGTTCTTGATTATCCATAATAACTTTGATATTATCACTGCACTCTTTGACTAAATCTAAAATTATAGTTAAAAAATTTAAAAATTAAACACTTGGTTAAAGTTTCAAAGAGTGTATTAAACTGTGGGTAATTTGCAAACGGGGTTCTATATATACTAATTCAACACGTGTGCGCTTAAGGGATAATAGCCGCATAAATGACCGGGGAAATTCCGAATTCTGTGTGGTCGTTCGTGATGTTCTTGCCGTGTTTTTCCGCTTTTTTGATTTCTAGCGTTTCTAAAAAATTCAACCGTTTGCCTTTGGTAGTTGTATGCAATGTTTTAAATTTATTTAGATCCAGGAAATGGTTCTTTGTTATGCAGTGTTCATCTTGCGTTGTTTAGAATAGATTTTTATGTTCGTTCAGGCGCTTTTTGAAGTTGCGTCCGGTTTGACCTATATATAGAGCGTCACAGTCCTTACAATTAATTTCGTATACTCCGCTTTTTTATGTTTGGTCTAGTTTCTCTTTATTGTTTACCAATTTAGTTCCCAAGTTCTTTTTATTTACACTAATAGGTGTTAGGTTGCTGTGACGTAACCTATTGGAGATTTTGTCACTAAACTTAAGAACATAATTGATAAAGCAATAATTGCGCTGGACATCCTCCACCGGTGCGTACAATTGTTTGGTTAATAGCTTCTGACGTTTTTTCCTTATCAACCGATCGATGACGCTTTCATGGTAATTATTGTTTCTTACAATGGCTTTCAGGATCTCAACTTCTTTATTGTAGTTGGCAGTCGATAGGGGCAATACTAGAAGCCTGTGTATCCATGACCGAAAGGCACTCATTTTTATATTGAATTGACAAGAATTTGCATTTGTTATGGCGTCTGAGAAAGTATGTTTTCTGAATATGTCGAAGGTCAGGTGTTGTTCTTTTTTCCCAATTTGAAGGTCTAGGTAATTGCTTCTACGAGCAAGTACAATTCACCGTAGAGACAGAAAACAACGAAGATGGCACGATCAATTATCTAGACCTGCATAACAAAGAACCATTTCCCGGATCTAAATAAATTTAAAACATTGCATACAACTACCAAAGGCAAACGGTTGAATTTGTTAGAAACGCTAGAAATCAAAAAAGCGGAAAAACACGGCAAGAACATCACGAACGACCACACAGAATTCGGAATTTCCCCGGTCATTTATGCGGCTATTATCCCTTAAGCGCACACGTGTTGAATTAGTATATATAGAACCCCGTTTGCAAATTCCCCACAGTAATTACCCCAATATCTATAATTTATGTAAGAATATGTTTTCCAGTAACGTGTACCGTTTTCGAGATATGGAAAAAGGTGATAAGAGTAAACCATCACTTCCGGTTAAGAGATTGCGTTCAAAATAGGACGTTTTCCTCCTTGCTACATACAAATGTTAAGTTTAAAGTTGAAGAGCTCTAGCTATAATCGTTTGGACGCTAGAGCGCGCACAGACACACAGTACCACACAGACACACAGACACACACACAGACGTCATTCCGAAAATAGTCAGATACGATTCAGGGGACCTCAAAACGTGTATATCCGTTGAAATCTCGAGTTCGAAATTTTTCATGATTCCTATACTTATACATAATGTATAAGAAAGTAAATATTGGTATTGTGATAACCGAGTTTTTATTTAAGTATTTTGGCAAACTGCGTATTGCACGATGAACGATTAAGGAAGAAGGAAAAGCAAGCTTGGCAACGTTTAGTGGTGGTAAACGTCATTATTTTGTAACGTCATTATTCAGTGTTACAAAGTTGTTCAATTGAACAATGCTGCCATTGACGACTTATTCTACAGGTATCAATACAGATTCTGAAAGGTGATAAAAATACCTTTCAAACAAGCCCAAATTGAGAAATCTACTATAATTCTATCCGATTTTATGACGAATTTAATTAAATTGTTCTATGTATATATGGAAAAATTTCTATTTTGAAATTTTGGGGGGCTCCAAATCCGACTTAGAGCTATGGTCTCTTGAGCAAAATTTCTCAGAATCACCTATAGATTACATTTTTGCTATACGCTTCATAAAAAAAAATCGGTCCATACAATTTGACCCGCCCTAATATATATATATATATATATATATATATTAGGGCGGGTCAAATTGTATGGACCGATTTTTTTTTATGAAGCGTATAGCAAAAATGTAATCTATAGGTGATTCTGAGAAATTTTGCTCAAGAGACCATAGCTCTAAGTCGGATTTGGAGCCCCCCAAAATTTCAAAATAGAAATTTTTCCATATATACATAGAACAATTTAATTAAATTCGTCATAAAATCGGATAGAATTATAGTAGATTTCTCAATTTGGGCTTGTTTGAAAGGTATTTTTATCACCTTTCAGAATCTGTATTGATACCTGTAGAATAAGTCGTCAATGGCAGCATTGTTCAATTGAACAACTTTGTAACACTGAATAATGACGTTACAAAATAATGACGTTTACCACCACTAAACGTTGCCAAGCTTGCTTTTCCTTCTTCCTTAATCGTTCATCGTGCAATACGCAGTTTGCCAAAATACTTAAATAAAAACTCGGTTATCACAATACCAATATTTACTTTCTTATACATTATGTATAAGTATAGGAATCATGAAAAATTTCGAACTCGAGATTTCAACGGATATACACGTTTTGAGGTCCCCTGAATCGTATCTGACTATTTTCGGAATGACGTCTGTGTGTGTGTCTGTGTGTCTGTGTGGTACTGTGTGTCTGTGCGCGCTCTAGCGTCCAAACGATTATAGCTAGAGCTCTTCAACTTTAAACTTAACATTTGTATGTAGCAAGGAGGAAAACGTCCTATTTTGAACGCAATCTCTTAACCGGAAGTGATGGTTTACTCTTATCACCTTTTTCCATATCTCGAAAACGGTACACGTTACTGGAAAACATATTCTTACATAAATTATAGATATTGGGGTAATTACTGTGGGGAATTTGCAAACGGGGTTCTATATATACTAATTCAACACGTGTGCGCTTAAGGGATAATAGCCGCATAAATGACCGGGGAAATTCCGAATTCTGTGTGGTCGTTCGTGATGTTCTTGCCGTGTTTTTCCGCTTTTTTGATTTCTAGCGTTTCTAACAAATTCAACCGTTTGCCTTTGGTAGTTGTATGCAATGTTTTAAATTTATTTAGATCCGGGAAATGGTTCTTTGTTATGCAGGTCTAGATAATTGATCGTGCCATCTTCGTTGTTTTCTGTCTCTACGGTGAATTGTACTTGCTCGTAGAAGCAATTACCTAGACCTTCAAATTGGGAAAAAAGAACAACACCTGACCTTCGACATATTCAGAAAACATACTTTCTCAGACGCCATAACAAATGCAAATTCTTGTCAATTCAATATAAAAATGAGTGCCTTTCGGTCATGGATACACAGGCTTCTAGTATTGCCCCTATCGACTGCCAACTACAATAAAGAAGTTGAGATCCTGAAAGCCATTGTAAGAAACAATAATTACCATGAAAGCGTCATCGATCGGTTGATAAGGAAAAAACGTCAGAAGCTATTAACCAAACAATTGTACGCACCGGTGGAGGATGTCCAGCGCAATTATTGCTTTATCAATTATGTTCTTAAGTTTAGTGACAAAATCTCCAATAGGTTACGTCACAGCAACCTAACACCTATTAGTGTAAATAAAAAGAACTTGGGAACTAAATTGGTAAACAATAAAGAGAAACTAGACCAAACATAAAAAAGCGGAGTATACGAAATTAATTGTAAGGACTGTGACGCTCTATATATAGGTCAAACCGGACGCAACTTCAAAAAGCGCCTGAACGAACATAAAAATCTATTCTAAACAACGCAAGATGAACACTGCATAACAAAGAACCATTTCCTGGATCTAAATAAATTTAAAACATTGCATACAACTACCAAAGGCAAACGGTTGAATTTTTTAGAAACGCTAGAAATCAAAAAAGCGGAAAAACACGGCAAGAACATCACGAACGACCACACAGAATTCGGAATTTCCCCGGTCATTTATGCGGCTATTATCCCTTAAGCGCACACGTGTTGAATTAGTATATATAGAACCCCGTTTGCAAATTACCCACAGTTTAATACACTCTTTGAAACTTTAACCAAGTGTTTAATTTTTAAATTTTTTAACTATAATTTTAGATTTAGTCAAAGAGTGCAGTGATAATATCAAAGTTATTATGGATAATCAAGAACCATCAACATCGTCTGCGGTGTCTTCGCAAATGGAAGCAACAACATCAACAAGTTTTGACTCTAGATTGACTAACATGCCTCATCAAGATATTGTTGTTTTTGGTTTATCAAGTGATTTAAATGATCTTAGTTTGCCTACTAAATGTGACATTTTAAAATATTATTTTTTTTTAAGTGATCGTGCTAAATTTGAAAACAAAATGTTCTCGTATAAAAATTTTACTCCTCACGTAACAGATAAATTGATCCAAATTTGGTGTAAATTAAATATTGAAATCATTAATAGAAAGAG
This sequence comes from Geotrupes spiniger, assembly GCA_959613385.1. Classification (NCBI taxonomy): domain Eukaryota; kingdom Metazoa; phylum Arthropoda; class Insecta; order Coleoptera; family Geotrupidae; genus Geotrupes; species Geotrupes spiniger. Next base: position 5,850,434 of record OY390739.1, read on the forward strand.
TGTTTTAAAAAAATTAACTGGTTTGCTTGATAAATACCAGAAACATGTACAACATAGAAACAAAAGAGATGAATTTAAAGCATTTGTTGATTCAATAAACGAATTATTTTATATTGGCAAATGTAATTGCAAATTAAAAACAACAGAATGCTCGTGTGGATTGATTCCAGAACATCTGAAAGAATTTATGATGGACCAGCATAATGTTAGAAAATTCACAATACCTGAATATACCTTGAATATTCAAGACGTTGAAGAAGTAGCTACAACAATACCAACACTTACAACTGGTACCGATGATCCAAGTTACGAACCACCTGAATTACACATGGATGAAGATGAAAATGAAGCAACAACAGAAGTTCCAGAAGCAACTGTTCAAATGAGACGAGGTCATTATACTCAAAGATACGATGCCTTAAATTTTGCTATGATGTGTGATAGATTCGGTGTTTCAGATAGAGTCGCTTCATGTTTAGCAACAGCTTTATTCGAAGATATAAATTTTAGAGATGTTCATGGTAATCTTGTTATTATGGATAAATCAAAAGTGGCTAGAGAAAAAGTTAAATCTAGAGATGCAGTGCTCCGTACACGACATACAAATTCTTCCATAACTGCATTCTCTTTCGATGGTAGAAAAAATGACTCATTAACTACAGAGAAAGTTAATGACAAATTTCATACCACTATGGTAAAAGAACCGCATTTAGTTGTTCTGAAAGAGCCCTATAATGAGTTACTTGGATATGTAAATTTGGGTAGTCAAGAAGATGCAAAAACCAAACACAGAAAACTGAATGAATTTTTCAACAATAAAACATTAACAGTTGATCAATTAATTGACATATGCAGTGATGGTGAGCCAACAAATACTGGAACAGAAAATGGTGTTTTACGATTATTTGAAAAACAGTTAAATAGACCAATTCACTGGTTTATATGTCTGCTTCATTTCAATGAACTGCCATTTCGTCATTTATATGAAGCATTGGACAAAACAGTCACCAGTGGACCACGAGCAGCAAGTGGAAAGTTATTCAAAGCTATTCAAGAATGTGAGAAATTGCAGGTATGTAACACTTTATTTTATTTAATATCATCATTATTTATTGTCATTATTTTACTTTTTCGATTGGGATAAAGTTAAAATGAAATAATTGCATTTTAATTGATCTAAACATTTCATTTTTCAGGTAGTAGCTGATTTTGATCCAATACCACGGGAGAATATGCCTGCAATGATGGATCATGAACATGAGCTCGAACTATCAACAGATGTTAAATATTTATATCAAATAGCTAAAGCAATTTCGAATGGTATTGTTCCAGTTGATTTAGCTAACATTAAACCAGGACCAATTGCACATTCTCGTTGGTTAACCAAAGCAAGTAGATTACTACGATTATATGTAACAACTAATACACCATCGACCAATTTAAAAACTTTGGCAGTTTATATTATTACAGTTTATGTGCCAATGTACTTCAATGTGAAGTTTTATAACTCTGTTGTGTACGGCAGTGCACTTTTATTAAAATTTATACGTTGGACACGATACTTACAACCAAACTTTCGTAATATTGTAGATGGTGTAATTCAAAACAACTCATATTACGCACATCCAGAAAATATCTTATTAACAATGTTATTTGATGATCGAAAAGCAATACGGGATAGAGCTATCAAAAAGATTTTACACTATCGAGAACAATTGTACGATCCAACTAAACTCAGAGTTTACAAAAAATATATCTTAAATTTCAATGCTACCGATTATGTCAATATGGTTGACATGAATAACGACGATATATTATTTGAACCAGCATTTACTCGACAGATTCCATATGATCACTTGGTAGAATACTTAGATTTCGTTGAACCACCACTGGCTGATCCACAAATTCCAATGCACATACAAGGAACAGAAATACATGTACAATTATTAACGAGTGTTTCAAAACGAGTTATAGAAAAGAATCGTGAAGGAGTTATGGCAGTGACATTAGAAAGTCGTAAGAAAACTCCTCGAATGGAAAGTAAAAAGGACCTTAAAAAATAATATTACCACGTTAAAACATTAAGTTGTAGGTCGAGAATAATATTTAAAAATAAATTGAATAAAAAATGTAAAAATAGTGTTTTCTTGTTGAAACCTTGAAAATGTTGATTTTTTCAAATCGATTTTCCTACAAAAAAATTGATCGTAATAAAAGTTTTTGGAAATTATCTGAACTTTTATAATCTGAATTCTGAATTCTGAATTTATTAGTTAAAAGTTCATTTTAGGCTATTTTTCGACAAAAAATTCCTAATATCTCTACTAAAAATAAAAAAAATATTGGTATCAATACAGATTCTGAAAGGTGATAAAAATACCTTTCAAACAAGCCCAGATTGAGAAATCTACTATAATGCTATCCGATTTTATGACGAATTTAATTAAATTATTCTATGTATATATGGAAAAATATATATTTTGAAATTTTGGGGGGCTCCAAATCCAAGTTAGAGCTATGGTCTCTTGAGCAAAATTTCTCAGAATCACCTATATATTACGATTTTGCTATACGCTTCATCAAAAAAAAAATTAACCCGCCCTAATATATATATATATATAGTTAAGCAGATACACTGTATATATATATATATATATATATATGTGTGTGTGTGTGTTGATGTGTAAATTCTCGCGCGTAAAATTCGGGTAATGAACCGAGTTGTAGAATTGTCTCTGTAAGGGTTATTCTTCTAGATCAGTGGTTCTTAACCTTGCTGGAGGTACCGAACCCCATCAGTTTCATACGAGTATTCACCGAACCCCTTTTCATTGGAAAAATAAAATCTAATTAATTTTCCCAATAGAACACACGTTATGTAACATTAGTTTTCGAAACCAATACGGTTTCTACGTCACGATGACGTCAGGTGGTTGACCTCCGCCGAACCCCTGAGACTGACTCGCCGAACCCCAGGGGTTCGGTCGAACCCAGGTTAAGAACCACTGTTCTAGATCGCTTAGACCGAGAAGACCAACCTGAAGATGGAAATTGTGACATTGCCGAAACGTCGGAACAACCGTTACAGGGACAATTATTAATAAAGGACTTTTCCATATAGGGCGAAGTTAAGCAGATACACTGTATATATATATATATATATATATATATATATATATATATATATACAGTGTATCTGCTTAACTTCGCCCTATATGGAAAAGTCCTTTATTAATAATTTTACAAAAAAAGCTATTTTTCATAAAAAGTTCTGCATGTCCTAAAATCTAAAATACAATCATCAGATATGCTAAAGACAGGCGTACGTTTTTCAATAGTGGCGAAGAAGAAAAGACTAGGAATAGGTTTCCTACTTAGCAAAGAATAGAAAGGGACCGTAATGGATTTCAAACCTATTACAGAAAGGATGTATTATATAAAAATAAGAGCAAAATTCAGGAAAATTTGTATCATCAACGTACACACCCATACAGAAGAAAAGACTTTAGAGGAGAAAGCAGAATACTACGAACATTTGGAAAGACAATACCAAAGATTACCGCAGAGGGATGTTAAACTAGCGATGGGAGATGCTAACGCCAAACTAGGAAAGGAACAACCATACCGACCAATAATTGGAAGGGCTAAAAAAAACTAATAGAATTCCCAGCACAAAATGAAATGGTAATTAAAAGTACATATTTCACACAAAAAGAAATATATAAGGGGACATGGATTTCACCAAACGGCAAAACCATTAATCAGATAGACCACATACTGATAAGCAATAAAGTAAATAAAGTAAATATATAACAAATATCAGAGCGTACAGAGGGGCTGAAGCAAACACTGATCATGTACTCGTGAGAGCGGAAATGAAAGTAAGAAGGCAGGAGATAGCTAGAGAGAAAAGAACAAGAAAGGGACTAAATGTAGAAAAATTAAAGGTAGAAGGAGAAAAAGAACAGTATTCAAAGTAAATAGAAAACCACATAAAGGCAGGTCCTCAGACATTCACAATGGACAAAAAATGGGAAGCACTGCAAAACATTATAATCCATTTAGCGGAAAACAATAGGAACTAGAAACATAAGCAACACGAAGACTAAATGGTTTGACGAAGAGTGCATGCATGCGGTACGTTATAGTAGAAATGCAAGACAGAAATACATCAAAACTACGGAAGAAATGGATAAAACTGAGTATCAAATATGCAGAAAAACATTAAAAGAATGTATAGAGTAAGCTAGAGAAGCGAGAGCAATTAAAACGAAAAATAATAGAAATAGAGGAGACCTACAGCAGAAAGGAAATAAGGAATTTCTATCAAAGTGCAAGAAAACAAAAGCAGGGCTACAAAACGAAAATCATTGGCTGCCAAGAAAAAGAGGGAAATTTAATAGTAGACAATGAAGCAAAAACATGTGCAAGATATTTTGAAGAACTGCTAAACATAAATCAAACAGAACAATACATTGACACTTTCGAAGAAGGTGAAATACAACAAGAAAATATACCCGAACCAGAACAAGAAATTGAAACAATAATAAAAAATATGCAAAATAACAAAAGCCCTGAGACAACCAAATACAGATAGAATGAATCAAATGTGGCGGAAAATTTGTTGGAAAGAAGAAAGAATACCCAACCAGAAGAACAAGAAATTGAAACATCAATAAAAAATATGCAAAATAACAGAAGCGCTGGAGACAACTAAATACAGATAGAATTAATCAAATGTGGCGGAAAATTTGTTGGAAAGAAGAAAGAATACCGCAATCATGGAAGGAAGCAATAATTTGTCCAATACACAAGAAAGAAGATAAATTAATACCAGGCTGGTTTTAGAAAGTACAGATCGACCATTGATCAAATTTTCATTTTGAAGGAATTGCAAGCTGTACACTACGAAAAGGGATGGGATAGATACATATTATTCATCGATTTTAGACAAGCATACGATTCTATAAACGACGGAAAACTATTAGAGGCAATGAACGAACTAGGAATCTCACGAAAGCTCACCGAGTAATTAAAAGCACCCTACATAATACCAGGAGTAGAGTAAGATGGAACGGACAAAAATATGAGATTTTTGAGGGAGAATCTCTTCTGAGACAAGGAGACCCGGTATCAACCACATGGTTTAACTTAGTACTAGAAACGATAATGAGAAGAGGTAAGCTGAATAGATCAGGACTGATTTACGACCGAAGACACCAATGCCTTTCGTTTTGCAGACGACGTTGCAATAATAACGAAACCACAACAAGAGCTCGAAAGAATGGCAAGAACAATAGTGAAAGAAGCTATGGGATTGAAAATAAACAAAGTATATGAGGATGAATGCGGACACAAACGTAGAGCTTAACATAACCACGGAAGAAGGGAAAGAGAGAAAGAGAATGGTCGTGGTTCGACGAGGAATGTAGAAACGGGAAGCAGAAGCTGAGGGGTATTCTGAAGAAGGCGAGAAGGGGCGAGAGATCCTGGGAAGAGTTTACAGAGCAGAGGGGAAGGCAGAAGGGACTGTGGGAGATGAAGACGAATGAGAGGAGACAAAGAGAGGAGAAGGAGGTGCAAGATTTGTGAGGGGAGAAAGAGATATGGGAGTACCTAAGGAAGAGAAGGAAGGGAAGGGGAGGGATGGGGAATATTGGGCGTGAGGAGTGGAGGAGATATTTTATGGATTTATTAGAAGGGGAGGAGGATAAGGACGAAGGTGTAGGAAGGAGAATGAGACTGGGAGGGGAGGAGGAGATAGTGGAATTTACTTGGGAGGAGCTGATAAAACAAGGAGTATGTTGAAGAAGGGCAAGGCTGCGGGCGAGGATGGAGTAGATACGGAAGGCTAGATAAACGCACCGGAGGAGGTGTGGAGAGAGACTCTCAGGTGGTTAAATGATATATGGATGGGTAGGAGGGATTTGCCGGAAACTTGGAAGGTGGCGATAGTGGTTCCGATATGGAAGAAAGGAGATGGGGAGAGGACAGGAAACTATAGGGGGACATCGTTGTTGGATGTGGGATATAAAATATATGCAGGAATGATTAGAGCAAGATTAGAAGAGGAGGTGGAAGGAATGGAGACCCTACCAGAAGGTCAGACGGGATTTAGAGAGGGAAAGGGTACTAGGGCATATGCTGAATTACATAGTGGAGAGGGAACTGTCGAACAAAGGGGGGAAGATATACGCAATGTTTGTTGATCTCAAGGTGGCTTTTGACAGAATAGGCACCCTGATTAGGGCTATTGAAAAGGCAGGTATATCAAAAGGGGTGGTGACAAGAATTAGACAGATTTATGAGGAGATGTGGTGTAAGGTGCGGTTAGGAGAGAATCTGACGGAGCCATTTAGGACAACAAGACTATTGAGACAGGGGTGCCCGTTGAGCCAGCAACTATTTAACGTATATATTGCACAGTTGGAGGAGGTGTTAAAAAAGGCAAGAAGGGGGAGTAAAGTTGGGCAGTGGGAGGATTTGTTCATTGGCCTTTTCGGACGACGTAGTTGTACTGGCGAAAACGGAGAAAGGATTGGCGGAGATGGCAAAAAATTGGAAGGTTTCCTGGATAGGAGAGAACTGGAAGTAAACGTGCAAAAGACAAATATAATAATATTCAGGAAAGGAGGAGGAAGAAGAAAAGATGCGCAGTTGAGATGGAAAGGAGAGATAATAGAGCAAGTAAGGGAGTGGGCATACCTAGGATATGTACTGGGTGAAAGCAACAGTGGCGACGCGCACATAAGGCACATTTATAGGAAGGCCCAGAGGACAGTGGAAGGGTTGAAGGCAAGTTTATGGGGGAAGAGGAAAGGGAAGTTCGAAGAAACAATGAGAATTTCGAATGTATGTGTACGGGCCATAATAATGTATGGGGCGTCAAGGACAGAAGAAGAGTAGAAAGGGAGCACATCGGAAGGACAATTAAAAAGAACATTGCAATTAGAAAGTTCGACACCGGACTACATCGCGCGGCAGGAGACGGGAAGCGCGAAGATGGCGATGGAGGCGGGCAGGAGAGTGACAAAGTATGAGTTGGGGGTGAAGGGGAGGGGAGAGAAGAGTTTGGGGGAGAAGGTGATGGATGAGCTCGAAAAGAGGGAGAGAATTCGAAAAGAGTTATCAAGCTGGGAGGTGGTAAGGAGTAGACTGTACAAAAAGGTGGGGTGGTCGGTGGAGAAGATGGATAGAAGAAGAAAAGAAGGGCGTCGGGTGGAGATAGAGTTGGTAGGGATGTGGCCTCAGGTGGAAGCCCAGGAGAGGGAAGAAAAGATAGAAAGAGCGAGGTACAATTGAAGATACAAGGAGTTGCAAGTATACAGTAGGAGGCCGGAGTATCTGGAGGGAAGGAAGACAGTCGAAGAGGAAAGACGATTGGCTAGATTCCGGTGCGAAGAAATGGTATGGAGTACAGAGGAAGAGAAGCTGGGTCGGGACTGGAGAAGGATGCCAGGAGAGAAAGGAGAGGGAGTGGAGATGTTGAGAAAGTTAAAGAAGAGAAAAGAAGATGGAAGATGTAGGAGGGGGAGAAATGAATAATACATAATTTGTTGTAGATGCAAGGACAGGATGAGAGATGGACGAGAACGGAGCGAACAAAAGAGAATGGAAGCGAGGACCAGGAAAGAGACGAGGGTGTAGGAGGGAGGAGAAACGCGCAGGATCTCATAATGTATATTTGTAAATAGCTAGTTTAGACAGAATATCCGTGTAAATATGCCAATAAAAGGTTGTTACTACTACTACTACTTGGGGTTCATGATCACAGCAAAAGGCGAAATGACCGAAGAAATCAAAGAGAGACTAGCACGCGGCGATAGAACAGCTGGAGCACTGATTAGCAAGCTCACGAGTAAGCATGCATCAAGGAAAGTGAAGGAGTGTGTGTGCAAAACAATAATAAGGCCAACGGTCTTATACGGAGGGGAGGCCTGGACGCTGACAGGGTAGGAAGAAGCAAAGCTACAGGTGTGGGAACGGAAAGTGCTAAGGAGAGTATATGGAGGAGTAAAAGAAGGGGATGAGTGGAGAAGGAAGAAAAATAAGGTGGAGGAACTATTCAATGAACCAAAGATCACAACGCAAATAAAAATGAAGAGAGTAATGTGGTTGGGCCACGTAGAAAGAATGCAGGAGGGAAGACTACCAAAACCATAATGAATAGGATGCAAGGCATACCAAGTAGAAGGTGGATAGAAGAAGTAAAGAGAGACCTGGAACAGATAGGAGTGGAGGATTGGAAGAAGAATGCTGAAAATAGGAGAGAGTGGAGGCAAATCGTCTCACGAGCCCATAGCCTACAAGGCTTGCATAGCTAATTTTATTTATTTATTGTTTCTGAATTGCTCTCCTGGCCAATATTCCGAAAAGTCTATGTTGATATATATATACATATATATATGTTGATACGTAGATTCTCGCGGGTAAAATCTGTTCTGCTTTTTTCTCGGGTAATGAACCGCGTTGTAGAATTATCAATTATCAATTATCAATTATCAATTATCAATTATCAATTATCAATTATCAATTATCAATTATCAATTATCAATTATCAATTATCAATTATCAATTATCAATTATCAATTATCAATTATCATTATTAAAATTCCCTTAGAGGAACAAGGTGTGTATGAAATTCCATGCAAAGACTGTGACAGCAAGTACATTGGCCAGTCTAACAGAAGAATTGATATCCGAATGAAAGAACACATAAGAGCAGTGAAACAAAAGGATACATCATCATCTCTAGTGAAGCACATATTAGACACGGGGCACAACATATAAATATTATAACAAAATACACAAAATTTAAATATTAATTTGATATTAAATTAGTCCAAACACTTCGCTCGGCATCGTGTTTAAGATATAAACTTCATGCAGCAAAATGCAATTTCCTAAATTCGATTATAAATAGCTAATAATAAACGTACCTGCCTACGTAATAACCATTAACTTTTATACAATTATTTAAATGTAACAAATCTGTCAAATCTGTCATAAACAATGCAATGTTGCCAAGTTGAATAAATAAAATATATAGGTATAAAAAGAGGACTTATTAATTTAAAATAAAACTATCGGCCAAAAAATGTTATACAAATCTCATGCGTTAAGTTATTTTTTGGCCTCCCGACATGTAAACATTGTAACTATGCACCGTTCATATCACATGTAACTTCGTGTTTACGACGACTGTGCGTTTTTCCCGTTTTCCCGCATAGTATGCGGTAAAGTAAATAATCCTTCTTTTTTAACTCCAGAGACGTAGGAAAAATACGCAATTTTGAAATCATGAAGCCGATGTTCAGGAGAACAAGATATATTAATTTCTAATTCGATAAGTATAACAGAATACACAAAATTTTAATATTACTTTAATATTAAATTAGTCCAAACATCGTGTTTAAGATATAAACTTCATACAGAAAAATGCAATTTCCTACATTCGATTATAAATAGCTAATAATAAACGTACCTACCTACCTAATAACCATTAACTTTGATACAATTATTTAAATGTAACAGATCTGTCAAATCTGTCATAAACAATGCAATGTTGCCAAGTTGAATGAATAAAATATGTAGCTATAAAAAGAGGACTTATTAATTTGAAATAAAACTATCGGCCAAAAAATTTTATACAAATCTCATGCGTTAAGTTATTTTACAGCGCTCCGGCAAATGAGGCACTCGCCCTTCGGGCTCGTGCCTCAAACGAAGCCGTCGCGCTGTAAAATTGAACTTCCCGCATTCGACTGTAAATAACTATTACAGCGCTCCGGCAAATGAGGCACTCACCCTTCGGGCTCGTGTAATTCGACTGTAAATAACTTTACCGCATACTATGCGGGAAAACGCACAGTCGTCGTAAACACGAAGTTACATGTGACATGAACGGTGCATAGTTACAATGTTTACATGTCGGGAGGGCAAAAAAACATTTTTATGCTATAATTTAAAATAATAAATTTATTAATTATTTCTGTATTTATTTTTAACATAAAACATAACATAAAATCTGGTGAAAATGTTAATTCTAATCGCTACAGACAACAAATGATCAATTTGAACCAGGCATTGATCGAAAAACGACCACAATGGGACAGAAGACACGGCAAAGTAATTTTGTTACACGACAATGCGCCTGCACACAAAGCAAAACCGGTTCAGGATACAATCAAAGCACTTGGCTGGGAGCTGCCACCCCACCCGCCGTATTCACCAGACTTGGCCCCTTCCGACTACCATTTGTTTTCATCGATGGGACAGTCATTGGCTGAGCGGCACTTTGATTCCTACGAAGAAGTCGAAAATTGGGTGTTTGATTGGTTTGCTTCAAAAGACGATTCAAATTTCTATTGACGTGGTATCCACAAATTGCCAGAAAGATGGTCAAAATGTATAGAAAGCAATGGTCAATACTTTGAATAATTTTTTTTTACTTTCCCATTCAAAATTAGTGTTTCATTTTCACAAAAAAAACGCTCACTTCATACCGGTATACCTAATACAATGCTAATTGCATATAATGCAATTGCATCTACATATGTACACTTTGGCTCAAAAGTCCCAGGACTAGCCGGGGCGACAACTGCATGCACGAAAGATATAATAATAATAATAATAATAATTTTTTTTTGCCCCATCATCCTCCTTCACTCCTTATCCCCACTCCAACACTCCACATTCTTGCCATACAGCAAGGATGCAGAGCCTCAGAAAGTGGGACTTTCCTCTTATTTAAATTATTATTATTTCACCATAAATTACATTTCAGCATATCCAAAAACTTAAAAATAATTCCTAAAATCTAAATCTAAGCTCGAAAAAACTATTTTTTTATAATATTTTTTTACAAATTAGTAACCATAACACAAATAATATCAAATAAAAAAATATATATCAACCCATCGTAATGAAGAAGAACAATAATCAAGCAATTGCTACATCAAAACCCTAAGTATGGCACCACTAAGCAGAATGCTTATCAGTGGCGAGATTCGTTGCCGCTAAATTCGTCACAATTTGTTTTATTTTAATTTCACAATTCCTTTTAGTTTTATCCTACTTCTTTTGTACTCACAACTTTTCAAGTAACCACATCTTCACTTCTTCCTTGACCCTCCGCATACTTTCCAGGTTCATTATTTCCTGTGGAATTTCATTAAATAATTTTGGTATTACTACCGACATCGTTCTGGAACCGTATTTGTTCGTAACTTTTGGTATCTTGTAATTTCCTCCTTCCCTGGCCCTTGTTCCATAAGCATGGTCTATGTTTTCCTTAAAAGCGTTATCGTAGAAGTTATTGACTATTACTCTGTATTTGTATAAATTCCGAACACTTAGAATATTCAAAAACCTGTAGTTGGTCCCTGCACCTCTTTCTCTGGGCATCATAAATTTACATATCCTATCCTGTAACGATTGCAGTCTGTCCAGGAAATGATTAGACGCCGTTCCCCAAATTGTGATTGCGTAACACAACACGGATTCAACCAATGCGTGGTAAATGGTCATCAGGGTGTATTCCGGAATTATATCATGCAAATAGTAGAAACTTCCTGCAAAATGTGATAATCTTTTAGATAAACTGTTTATTTGTACGTCCCACCGAAAGCTTCTATCAATTATTAATCCCAAGTATTTATGTTGCTGTACTTTGTAACGGTCGGATTTATTTACAATTTTTAATTAAATTCATTTAATTCGATTTCGAGATTTGGTAATGTTTTGCTCGGTATAAATTGGTGGTATCTCATATTCAAGGTTCCATATGTGTAAAATTGCCTTTTGGAAATCATATTTGTTGGTTTTTATTGTCAAGTCTTTTTTTGATACGGACCGGACGGTCATCGAAAACTCGCAGGTGTGTTCTGGTGTCCAAGAGAATAACAGCAAATCAGTCGCTCTTCGGTTGTTCATAGTAATTGTTTATTCCATGTGAGTGTTTGGAAAACAATTTTCGCAAGTTGCGGATTAGGTGGACTCATCGAAGAATATATTAATCGTGTTGGTAGTGGACCGATACGATATCACGTAATTTTACGGATCTTTAGTCGACCTTTATAATATTCGATTCGCCTCGTGGTTTTAGAGGTCAGTATTTTCATTTTTACATACACCTTCGGAAACCTTGAGATTTTCGTTTAATTATATTTAGGCTCCTAACTTTGGGCTCAAATGCATATCTTGTGAGTGAGGGCTTGTACTTTGCACACCTTTTAAGGACGGTGTCCTTGCTGTATCCAAGCGAAACGTGCTGGAAAATTTCGTCGCATCGAGTAACCGGCCGACGTCGTAATTCGAACGGACGAACTCGCCAATTCGCCTACAATTCAACGCGGGCATAAGAAGTGCAGGTATTTGCCAGCCATTTTGTTTAACTGTGATTTATTAAAAAAAAACGCTAATATCCCAAAGTGGAAAACCTAAGCAACCATATCCGATCAATACTTGTTTTGAAACTTTGAAAGCGATTAATAGAATTTACATTTTAAGTACCGATCAAACGTTATCTAACTCCCTGATTAATTACGGTTTGTTATTTTTTTATATTATTGTCTTTAATTTTTTTTGTTAATATTAAACAACTATTTTTGGGTTATTTTTTTATATACATATTCTTTATTATTTTGTAACCCACACCCGTCCCCACTGCAGCTAATCGAGGTATACTGTTATTTCTTCGGATTCCGCAGTATTAAACAATTTACCACGAAATTCGTAGTAACTTCCTCAATCGGCGTAGTACATCCGCAGTTAGGTCCCATCCAAGAACTATTATGTAAACAAGACAATGAATGGTAGATTATATGCACTGGCCTATTATCTCCTAGTTTCGGGGGAGATACATGTAACAGCTTCGTCTTTTTGCTGTTAATAACCAATTCTTTGTCGTGTGCCCAACATTGAAATTTTATAAAATCTTCTTGTAATTTTTTTTCGGCCACACTCAAATCTTTATGTATCGACACTATTGCCGTATCGTCCGCATATAACCAATACTTGCATCTACTGAAAGACTTGCCGACGTCATTTACGTAAAGTACAGCATTGGTCCCAAAATACTTCCTTGTGAAACTCCCCTCAACACTTTGTTGAAACTTACCTACTACTTCACCTATCTTTACTGCGAATTCCCGGTTTTTTAGATAGTTTTCAAACCATTCCTTCACGTCTCCTCTTATTCCGGCTGTCTCCAATATTTCCAGTAATTTTTCATGATTAATAATATCAAAGGCTTTGGAGAAGTCCACAATTAAGCAGAGTACGTGCATTCTTTTATTCAATAATAATAATAATATCCTTTATTTTCCAACAGAATAAATATAATTACAGGACAAAATACAAAAAAGAAACAAAAGATCAGTGCGTAACTTGAAATACAAATTAAATACAAAATTAATCATATTGTGCACACAGCTTACAGTGTACTGTACATTACTTTGCTTTATCATAAAATCATATTTTCAATAATCGTTTTTCGACGAGGGGAAACGTTGGTCCGCACAAGAGGTATATGTTAATGTTATCATTAATATTTCGTTTTTGTCACGCCCGCGCCGTTCGTTATTTTCGCCGTTCCTTAATTTTGCTTAGTCCGCTGAGTGCGTAATATTCGGCAATTTAGCACGATTGAAAATATATTAGTTCTCTTCAAAGACACAAATTCAATGTCTGGGGGGCACAAAGATGTAACGTAATTCATTTCGTTTATATTTTGGCTTATTTCAAAACGCGCCCGCACAATAAACACAATGTATGTAAGCAGGCACGAAATTAACCCTTAATTAGGCGCACTAAGAGAATCGCATAACTAGTCGCTTGGGGTCTATGGTGACCCCAAAGAAGTCTACATAAATTTAGTATTGATTGTAATTAAATGAAAGAAGTTCCTATTAAAAATGTTAACGTATTTTATTATGTACCACTTTGTGTAACAGAAACTATTCTTACAAAATTAATAAGTGAAAAAAACAAAACTAATTATTTTTGGCGCGATCAACGTAAAAAAAATAATGGGATTCGTCAGAAGATTCTCCTCTTCCACATCCGACACAGTATGTAAGGGAGTTTTGCTAGCATTTAGTTGAAAGTTTTTTATCATCCTTCCTAAGACACGATGAACAGCGCCCACGCTTAGCTTAGTCGATTGATGTACGGCTTCCTGCTCAACGTGTACCTTACGGAGCCGTATTTTGGTTAAAGCAGGGGTAGCTCGCTGATGAATGCCACATTTTTGCTGATCATCAACAAGTTCTATCGCTAATTTCTTTAAAAAAACGCTCCTTAGATGTGTGTCACTCTTGTCAGTATTCTCCCTGTGTATTACAATGCCAGAGACGTTCAAAAGATGAAAAAATACAGCCAGTGGCCTCTTTTAATTCTTCTTCCGACGTTAAAATTAGCGCGAAGTTGATCATTGTAGTCAACACCTCCTTTGGTAGCGTTATAAAAAGTACTGTTTTCTTTGGTTTAGGGACATATGAGACCAATGCAATATGATTATAAAATCCAAACAGTGAACTATGTTGCTCTCTATTTTTGTTTGGCAAGAATTCAGAAGGGATATCAGGCTTCCTTTTATTCAACGTACATACAACACTATCAAAAAACACCAGTGAAACGGTGTTTTTGCCGACATGCAGGTCCCTCAAGCCGTTGTAAAATATGTTTTTGCAATTCTGGCACTTTTAACTTTAGTTTTCACAAATTAAAACTGACAATTTGACCATTTAAAATTTTTATTGTTAGTTGAGAGGCTTGATTCACAAATTTAGAAATCTGCAAGTGGCCCGCACTGAAGTTTCTTATGCATGCTCCATTTTTTGAAAGAACTTTTCAAATAAAAGTTGTTTAAAAATTCAATATTTTTATCTTACCTTATAGCAATTTGTAACAATATTTTTTTCGGTAACATGTACCGTTTTCGAGATATGGAAAAAGGTGATAAGAGTCAACCATCACTTCCAGTTGAGATATTGTTTACAATATCTAGGACGTTTTCCTCCTCGTTATATAAAAATCTTAAATTTAAAGTTTCATAACTTTAGTAGTTTAGGTTCTAGAGAGCGCACAGGCACACAAACAGACAGACACAAATGCCATTATGGATTCAGAGGACCCCAAAACATATATATACGTTAAATCTCGAGTTCCAAAATGTTCATGATTGCTATATTTTCTTATACATAACGTAAAGAAGAGTAAAAAAAATCATTATTCGATAAATCAACAAATAATGGAGAAGTGTTTGATCCTTTTTGTCGAAACTATCTTTTTAAGTTTTCTCTTTTGTATAGTTGCTGACATCATCTTACATGTTGTTAATTGTTCATTTTCACTTTGGAGTAGTCATTAAACGACCGAGTTGTAAAATCTGTTGTACGTGGATAAACCAGATAAACTATAAGAGCTGCCCCCATCGACAGTGTCACCTAAATTTTCCAAAATGGGCTCATTTGAAAAATCATATATAGCAACAACTCTGAGACTGTCAATATTGTGATCAAGTCATACGCAGCAATAAGTCATGTTCAGTATTTCTCATTCTATATTTGCCATCGTTCTTAAAACAAAATTTTTAAGAAGCGTCGTTGATCTCGTTCAAGTTGAAGTTTGTGTGATGTGTAAATAGTATTCCAAGTTGTTGAAGCTCAATCAGCCGGCTACAAACCAGAGCACAGTAGAAACATTTCATGAAATCTTGGGCTATGAAGTATTCCATATAACAAATCCGAGAGTTTTAATTTGTGATTGACAAATGACCCAATTAACAACTTTAATTAGAAATTTGAATATTGACACGTATTATTTTATAGTAATAATTAGAGAGGTAGAGAGTGGAGGAAGGTGCTGGGAGAGAAAGGCGGTGGGGTGGAGATACTGAAAAAACTAAAGGAAAAGAGGGAAGAGGGGAGGAAAAGGGGGGTGAATAACATAAATTTGGTTGTTACAGGTAACAGAGAATAGGCGAGAGAGATGTCCGGAGGGATGAAGGAGAGAAGGCGGAACAAAGGCAGAAAGGATGTTACAAAATGTAAAAATGTTATATTGTGTTGTTAATTTGTCATTATGCCAATAAAGGTTTATTATTATTATATATTATAATCACTAATAACTAACACATGTGATCCAGCAGCATCACCTAGTGCCTCGAAAAATGTTTCAAGATCGTTAATGTTAAGCCTGGAATGTAGACACCAACGATATAGAAGATGTAGGTTAAAATAGTACACTTGCACACGACAATATCAACCATTAAAGGCTCACAATATCAAATTTGCATTTATTAGGCAGTTTCAGATAAAAATAATAATTTCTAAATTAGAGTACAAAATATTAGTATATGCAGAAGGAGTTCACCGTGAACTCTTAAAATATATCGTCAAAGTAGTAGTAGAATTTATATTTTTGAGCACGTATAGTTTTCCTTATTCGCAATAATTGTGGGCACACAATTCTTATATTTAATACACAAGTTTTATTCGGCGTTACCAATCTGCTGCTGCAGTTCTGTCCTGACACGACGATATAATTCAGATTGCATGGGGGTATGATCTTGTGAAATTAGACCAATTAGTGCTTTTAAGTGTCAAGCACTTGCAAATAAGAGCAAGGACACTGGATTCCAACGACATGGTATGAGTTTAATTTTCATACCTAGTATGAACATATTTACCCAAGGTTACAGGAGAAGAAATATCGTCATGTACCTTGACAAATATCAGTATATCTTTTACCAAGACAGTATCAAGTTCAGACGACTACTCTTAGATGTAATTTTTGTAGATTCAGGCACACCATAAATAATAAATATTTTTCATGCGTTTTCCTTGTCGGTTACCTCATAGACAACCTATTCCATATTAATCATACACGGAGTTGGGTAGATGGGAGAATTGATAATTTCTTTTAACACAGTTACTTCCAACTATAGATCCAGTATAACAGCTTTTAATGCATTGACATTGCAAGTTCTTGCAAGTTTTGCAAGACCATGATATTCCTAAATCCTGGTGAATTCGAAGATCAAGAACTTACAGAGTCAATCTTACAAACATAGCTCACAATTCTACGAGATTCACCATCCTTGCCGCAAACAACCATACTTGTTTATTTAATATTAGGAATAAGAGAGAAAGACATTTCAGACAGAAACAAAATAAGACCACGGAAGGTTAACAAATGAGGAAAAAAAATTTACAATAATGTGTAAATCAGTGGCACATATTGTTTAAGTGTCACAGGATAGTCAGAGACAAATAAAAACAGTACAAATAAAAATAATTGTAAGAAACTTGCATGTTGTACGAGGCACTGCAATACCAACAATGTAAGTTATCCTTATTTTGTGTTACACAATTGTAATGTACCAAAATAGTTAACACCACTGCCCGCAAAACAATATAAAGTACCACATGGTAGTAAAATACTTAAATCAAGTCAAGAATTCGATATGGAGTGATTATTACGGGTGCTCACTATGCCTTGAAACTGATGAGACAGCAGAGCATTTGTGCCTGCCCTGCAGGGGACCAAATCAGATTCTATTAGTCTTTAATGAGACAAAACTTGAGCTGGCCAAACTTGATAAAATCTCACAGTCTAAAATCGTTCTCTATCTAAAGAGAATGGGAATTGAGTGTGAACTATAAATAGTTATGAGCCACAATAGGTCCTTGCGGTCGCAGTGGAGGGGTGATTAAACGCCCCACTCAATATAAACTAACTAAGATGCAAGGAAAGCTTTATCTAAATAAGGCAACAAAGGGCTACATCCAAAAAAAATCAGCCTAATAGTGTAATTATGATACACAAAGAGATGCTTAGGAAGCTCAGATAGCATCTAAAGAATAAAGCTTACTATTACATTCCCGAATATTTTCAAAACACCCTAGAAGATTTATAAATATTCTTCTTTTATGTTACAGGTGTTTATATCATATAATTCTTTTGACATGTTCTATACTGTTATGTTTTTTGAGCAAATAAATTATTATTATTATTACTGTATTATCCGTAAGAACAATTCGGTGGTGACCACCTGCATCAGAATCTATGTTAATCAAATTTTTTTTTTACCAATACAGTTTTGTTTACTGTTTCAAAACTAACACTTAAATTACCAATTATCTTAAACCATAAATTACAATTTATTTAAAAGGAAACTGAAAAAGGACCATTTATAACTAAAATATTACAAATAATCCAATATCAGTGATGAGATAGCATTGTGTAAAATATAAAATATGACAACAAATGTAGAATTTGAGAAAAAATAAATTAAAGACAATTCTGCTCAAGAACTAGCTAGAGAAGCTGTAGCTCACCACTGATTATTTATTACAAATCTACAATTCATGGTTATGCACAGCATCGATTAACACTTCAACGGCTTGCTCATCTGTATCAGCATATATCCCGTGCCCAAGATTAACAATATAATTTCTGCTACCAAAGCCGTTAATCATTTCATCAACTAATGTTCTTATATCATCATGTGACGCAAATAATGCACAGGGATCGAGATTTCCCTGTATAACAGCATTCGGCCCCATAATTGTCCGTGCGTATTTCGGCGGAATAATCCAATCAATTCCAACAACATCGTATCCCAAATGTTCGAGATCCTGTAACATGTTATGCGCTCCTCTTACAAACACCACCTAAAAATAGAAATTAAATTTGATTTTCAGAAATATATTTGAGAAGCACCATTGGAACCACAGGCAAGCATTTTTCCCGCAATTTCTTTTTGACTTCTATTTGAATTCGTTTCAAATAAGGTGCACAAAATTCTTCGAACAAACTATCGGTTAGACAATTTGCATTGCTTTCAAAAACTTGCAGTATTTGAGCACCTGCCTCTACTTGCATTACGAGGAAATCAATGATCACGTCCGTTAACAAATTTAATAACTGATGTGACTCATCCGGATGGGTGTACAACCATATTTTCGAAGTCGAGAACATTTTCGATGGGCCACCTTCGATCATATAACCCATAAGCGACCACTAAAATTTAACGTTTCATATAATGATTGAAATAGTTTATGTAACATAAGTCCTAACAGGGGCTCCAGAAAATCCAAATAAAGGAACCTCTCCCTCCAAACGATGTCTCGCCAAATTGATTGCCTTTCCTACGTGACTCAAACGATCGATGGCACCGTTCACTTTCAAATCGTCGATGGTTTCCACAGTCAACACCTTACGAAGGACGGGGCCCTGCAGATGAAAACTGTCAATATGAACATAAATATATTTCGACCTACTTGTGAACTCATTTCGACGGTTAGTCCGAGCGCCTGAGGTATTGCCAAAATGTCGCTGAAAATTATCGCGGCGTCCAAATTGTATCTTTTTATGGGCATTAGTGTTACTTCGCAGGCCAATTCTGGCGTCCGATATATTTCTGTAAGTCCGTGAGCCTTGCAGAATGTTCTAAATTCTACAAGGTAATGATCTGATTTAAGTAGTATTATAAGTTTTCACTTACCCTCCATGTGTCTCCCGGCTTGACGCATAATCCAGATAGGCAATTTGTCTGGTTTTTCACCTATCGCGACTTTCAAAACTCGATCATTTTTCAAAGGAGGAAAATCGTCGAGGGACTGCATTATTGAGAAAGTAATATTCGAATTAAGCGGAATGAAGAACGAAGCAGATGACAATCAGAGTTGCTAACGTTGGTTGTCCCTAGTGTCAAACGTTTTAATTACAAAAGTTCCTAGGCAGGAAAAAATCAAAATTACTGAAGGGGAGCTACATTGAAATACGAGGCACTTTGTGCCGAGTATTTTAAAGCACCGAGTCAAGAGATTTTACTGACGTGTTTTCTATTAAATTTTTCCGGAAATTATAAAAAAAATAGAAATCGTTTTTGCAAATTCCCAAAAAATGCAACTATAATATATATAGTTGTATAGTAGTATATATAGGGCAGCAATTTTCTGACACATTAACAAAAACCGATGTAGCTTAGGCTTTATTGTCATTATGACAAATTTATTTTAATATGTCATTTACTTGACATACGCTAGCAGCGCAAAAATCTGAATTCAAAATCCAAATTCTTCTTACTTATTGTCATTGTTCTTTGCTTAATATAACGTGCGTTCAAGAAAAATCTTAATTTAGGAGGGCTCTGGAATTCAATTGGTGTTTAAAGGTACTTTAGCCACAACCAAAAGGTCAATTTAATTTTAACAAGACGTCAAAAGTTCACTTTTGACACTGCTCACTGCTTTACTAATTAAAAATGGTTACGCAATGGAAAGCAGAAAGCAAAATTATTTGAATATTATTTTCGAATAGGGCAAAAAGTTGATGGTGCTTGGCATTATTAAATTCCTCAGAGGTTTACAGATTTCCGTTAAGAATATATAATGTGTTTTTTGAGGTTAGAATATCATCTGTCAATACTGTCATTATTGTATTTTCTTTTGGTTGTGGCGAAAGTAGCTTTAAACACCAATTGAATTTCAGAGCCCTCCTAAATTAGGATTTTTCTTGAACGGACGTTAGTTTAAATAACAACCCATACTCAATTCTTAAAACATGTCACTTATTCAACTCTCACAGTAACAGTGACAGTTTAAAGTTAGGTTAGGATACGTAAAGCCTATTTCACACCTCATGTCAGTCAAATTGACGTACTGCTATGTAATGCCGCATGCTATTTTTAATTACAATAGGGCGTAACATTTGTAAAACTTAATTTTTTTATATTTTACCGTGCTACATAGACATATTTATTTATTGTAGAGAACAAATATCGGGTGGACACGTTGAAATAAAAAGTTTTCTAAATTCTTTACCTAACATTTATTTTCTGAAATTAACAAAAATTGCGTATTTTAATTAATACAATTCGGTACTTCGGTCTTGACTCGGTCCCCTGGCGTGGCCTTCGTCGCTGCCAAACGGTTTCGCCCGTCGTGTCGTCGAGCCTATTAAGAAAATAAAAGCGCGGTCTTTTCCTTGATGCGCTCGTGGTTATTAAATGTTAACTAATACTTTTCTGTCCATTTGATGCGTACACAAGCATTAAATGGAATTTTTCTTAAAATGTTACTTGCTTAATTTCCTATTTGTCGATGCGTACATAAGCACCAATCTTAATTTTCTATTCATTTAAAGCGTACATAAGCATTAAATGAAATGTTTCTTAATTGTTATTTTTCTTAATTGCCTATCGACGCTTACATAAGCATCGGTCTTAAATTTCTATCCATTTAAAGCGTACATAAGCATTAAATGAAATGTTTCTTAAATGCTATTTCTCTTAATTTCCTATCGACGCTTACATAAGCATCGGTCCTAAATTTCTATCCATTTAAAGCGTACATAAGCATTAAATGAAATGTTTCTTAATTGTTATTTTTCTTAATTGCCTATCGACGCTTACATAAGCATCGGTCTTAAATTTCTATCCATTTAAAGCGTACATAAGCATTAAATGAAATGTTTCTTAAATGTTATTTGCTTAATTTCCTATTGACGCTTACACGAGCATCAATCTTAATCTACATAAATCAAACCTTTGTAATAATAATACTATTAACACGTACACAAGTGTTAAAACATTTAATAAAGTTAGATTTTTATACGCTACATATACACCTTTAATAAATATAAGTGTTAATTATTTTTCCCTGAACATATACCTGGTTACAAATTAATTAAGTTTCTGCATACCTGTCCTGTTGTTGGACTCTGGCTCCGTGGTTCTCCGGCTGCTTCCTTCTTCTTCTGTCTTGCCCGGGAACTCTTCAGGAACTGTCGTGGAACTGTCCTAATTTCTCGTCCGCAGTCGTTTATATATTGTTATCGCTTCCCACTTCTCTAACCCCACTTAATTTTCCCTACTCAACTCATTGCCATTCCCCCCATTACATGTAAACGAAATGTACACGAAATTAAAACTAATGTTCTCCGTAAATAAAAATCATATTCTCTTAAAGTATTAATTTAGCAATAAATTATAAACTAAAATATTATTTTTCTCAATTTAAATTTTTTTGTTATTATTGTACCCTCGGAAACACAGCAGTACGTACTGCCCGACATTCCGTGCCCACGACTGTACATAGTATTTTGCTTCTTGTAAAGTCTTTACAGTACAGTCCGGAAAATTGTTTTTAACTGCTAGCGACAAAAATCACGATATCGTGACAAAATTGTTTAGTTTAAAAGGACGACGTGAGAAACCATGGTGAATAAGGCAAGAGATTTAAATAAACAACTGAATCGTGGAAAGAACCCATTTAGTTCAATGAAAGTTAGGTGATGAGTAGTTAGATAAAGATAAACATTATGACTACGTGTGAATTAACCGAATAAACGGTTTATATTATACGAAACGCGAACGCGAAGAGTTCGCCAATCTCTAACTTCGGCGTTGCGAGTTGACGTTCGAGAAATAAATAGTACTTAAGTTGTGTTAAGTTATTAGTTTCACATACCTTGGCAATACAGATGATGTAGAGGATTCGACACCTACATATGTGGATTTAATTTAAGACAATGTTTGCGATACATGGACAATGTACTGCGTGTAATCGATTCGTGGCGAGTTGTAAATTCGACGAGTATTTCGATTACGTATCTCGCTCACGTATGTTACGCCAAACATTGGTTCGGATCCGCCAGGATTCAAGAAGACTAGACGGAACTCCAAGGACACGTGGAGTCTTGCCGCCGAAACTACAGAAGTGCTTGGGCAGAAAACAACGATTTCTTTGGTGAACGCGGAGAAGAAAGAGGCAAAAAATGACACCACGGGCAGACGACAACCAACTGGTAAGTCCCCAATCAATCATTTTCTTTTGCTTTTCCCGTATCATTCGCTAGTTCAATTATTTCGCGCATCGTGGCTGAAGTATCAGCAAAAACGCTCAAGACGCAACGAGCGCAATTAAAGGCAACTCTAACCAGAGTAAATACATACCTGAAAGCACATAGCGACCCAATCAACCTCACAGATATCCAAAAGCGATTAACGCGGTTGGAGCCATGCTTGGATCAAATAGTAGATAAAATAGTAGAAGAAACCGACAGCGACGAAAATGTACGGAGTGAGTTCGAAGACAATTACTACAGATTAGTAACATACATGGAAGAACTTCTTCTGGCAAATTCAAGAAGCAACTCTCCAAGCGTGGATGGATCAAGTGCATCCAATCAAGCCACATCTAACATGGTTCGGCTACTGCAAATCAATTTGCCCACGTTCACGGGATCGTATGAAGAATGGTTTCCATTCTATAACACTTTTGCATCGCTGATCCACACGGATCTAAACAACATTCAGAAATTTCATTACCTGAAATCTTCGTTAAAAGATGAGGCCGCCCAAGTAATTCATTTACTTGAATTGTCAGCAGACAATTACGACGAAGCTTGGGAGTTTCTGAAAAAGCGCTACAACAACAAGCGTGTAATCATCAAGAGGCACATTGGGGCAATTTTTGACCTTCCTTTAGCACAGCAATAAAGGTCGGACACGCTACGAACGATCACGAACGGCGTGCTAAAGCACTTGCGTGCATTAAAATCCCTGAAAAGACCAGTAGATTCATGGGATGATGTACTCATCCACCTAATTACATCTAAATTGGACCACGCAACAATAAAAGAATGGGAGGGAAACATTCCCGAGTTCAAGGAGTTGATAGAATTCTTAATCCACAAATGTCAAACTCTCGAGGCCCTTCCTACATTCGATCGATTTCTGCAGATGTCTCCCAACGCAAGGCTACAAGAGGCCAAGACACAGGCTCTTTGTTTAAATTGCTTGCATCGCAATCATGATGCAAGCACGTGCACTTCGGGATTGTGTCGCAAATGCAGGAAAAAACACAAGACGCTCCTCCACATTCCAAGAGAGCATGGAATCACAGGCTAGACATCGTTCCTGTCGAACACCGAAAAGGACACACAAATATTACTATCCACGGCAGTGGTAAACATCATGGACTCCAGAGGCCAATATCAAGAGTTCCGCGCTATACTGGATTCAGGATCCCAGTCCAACTCATCACCAAAGCATTGGCGAATAAGCTAGGACTAAAGCAATGCACAACAAACGTCCCAATAGCAGGGATCAACAAAACAATGTAGCGTTCAAACAGCACAGTTTACGCCGGAGTAAGATCCAGGCACAATGCATTCACAACCAACGTCAACTGTTTGGTATTGGACAGGATATCTGAAAATTTGCCACAAGCGAGCATTGACCCATCGACAGTCACAATTCCCCTAAACATCAAACTGGCCGATCCGTACTTCCACCAATCAGGCACCATCGACTTGCTGATCGGCAGAGAAGTATTCTGGTAATCCCTTTGCATAGGGCGTAGAAAATTTTCACCTACAAAGCCGTTATTTCAGAACACGCACTTCGGTTGGGCTGTCGCTGGAAAGCTAGGCACAAACCGGCCAAACCGGCCAATTTCAAATTTTACAGTGACGCAGCGAACTCGTCAGGGTGGCGGATTACTGCCTCTGGTTCGCCAACCAGGCAAATTCAGGGAAGCAGTCGTTGCAACGCACACATTTTCGTATGCCTCACCACCAAGGGCATCCACGTCGAGTTGGGCAGCATTTTGACAACGGAAGCGGCATTCAAGTCGGTCAAGCCCGACTTCAGAAAAGCTATGAGCGAAACTTGTTTAATCTTCGAGAAGCCTTACATCCTCCTCGCTAAAACGAGGCCATACTCATTTCTCGGTCGCTCATTTCCGTCTCCTCCTATCGAACAATGCTTCCGTTCTTACTCCAGGTCACCTCCTGATTGGGGACTCAGTTGCTGCAACAGCAGAACCTCATCTCACAAAGATCACAAAGATTTTAATGGACTTTCACGCTAGCAGCTTTTACAATAAATCAGACAACATTCTTGGAAGCGATGGTCCACCAAGGATTAACTCATACCACTACAGGACATCTCATCAATTCGGTTTCCCCATACAGGAGAAGGCGGCATGGTACGAGTCGCCACACTCAGAGCTCCTCCCGGCCCGACCGCTTAAAGAAACCAGCATAGAAGCTGCACATCCTGCCCAACCAGGCGCAGGCGGACGAATAGCGTTAGTCTTTTGAAAGGACCCTAACCCTTTCAAGGCGGGCGGCATATTCGGTCCCACACCTACATATGTGGATTTAATTAAGATAATTTAGATCCGCGTAAACCGTGTAAATATTTGTCACAATTATTTTTAAGTATGTAGAATAGTTTTATGTTAATCCGCACGACCCTGTCCAGGTGAAGATGGTGCCGCCGATGCGGCCAGCTAACGGTCGGTTCGGTCATTTACATTTTATTACTTGTTTTGCAAATTTAAAATCTAAAAACTCTTGTACGGTCATATACAAGACGTTATGTATTCTTAAAACATTTGCGGCCACAATTACACAAAAGAACGTAGGTATTTAAGGAACGTTTTCACCCTTAGACAGACATTATCACATTATCAAAGTGTCACATTACCACGACAAGAGTGAAATTATTATCATTATCACAGTATCACATTACCACGACAACAGTCAAAGTAACAACATTATCACGGCACCAGTCGAACACTTCATATCAAGACAACAGTCTTAACAGTTACACACAGTAACACATCCAGTGTATCTTCATCAGTTTCAATTGTAATTGAGCAAAATTGAATATTGTAAATATTAATAATAAATAGTGTGCATTGTTAAAAGAATTAATGTGAACAAGCCTTCGAACGATTAAATAACTCCCATCCGGCTCGAAGGACCAATATTTGGCGTAACGTACGTGAGCGAGGTACAGTCGGGGAATTTAGAAACGAAAGGATAACGCCAAGGTGCAGGCCACCGGCGTTGCAAAGAGCCCATTATGATGTAGCCGAATCGTACCGAGATATGTAGGCGTGGGGGGTGATAGTAAATTCGAAATGTTCGATATAACAGACGCTTCGCATCCGAGACGTAATTATGAATGTGTAGTTTTTGTAGGAGGTTTTTCTTTCAAATTTGCGTATATATTTTTCTTAACGTGTATGAATGTCCGATCGTTACGTTATAAGGTTTAAGCATTTTATTTAAATTTTCCGATAGATTAGTGATATATGATTCTCTAAATAGTATTCAACACGGGGCGAACGACGAAGACAGGAACGAGAGGGAAAAGGACTACCTACATGTTGTTTACATAACTTCCTTCGGAATGATACATGTCATTGGACCGATGCTGATGAAGATAAGACCCGACCCGACCCGACCCGACCCGACCCGACCCGACCCGACCCGACCCGACCCGACCCGAC
Organism: Geotrupes spiniger; assembly: GCA_959613385.1. NCBI lineage: Eukaryota > Metazoa > Arthropoda > Insecta > Coleoptera > Geotrupidae > Geotrupes > Geotrupes spiniger. Next base: position 5,876,752 of record OY390739.1, read on the forward strand.
CCGACCCGACCCGACCCAACCCAACCCAACCCTCACAAGGATTAAGGGATACATCTGGAATAGGCGATACATCTTCAACTACTCATACATTCCAGATTAGAAATAAATTTTCACAATATTTCAACTCTGAAATAGGTTCGGTTTCGTGGCAAACAGCAATGGTTACGAAGGGCAAAAGAAAGATATCATAAACATTACATACATTCTAATTAATTTCGTTGTAATTTTAATACACCAAACATGAAACTATTGTAATAAAAATTAGTGGAAAATACGACATGAAAATAAAAATAACTATAATATTATATTTACCTGAATTATTCATTTCCCCTGCAATTTCCTCCCATATGTTGTCCTTTCTTTGCTGATTATGATAGTTGGTATCACTTAAATCATAGGTTCACTATATTTTGTGCCACGCAAATTAATTTTCCGACGTCCATTTTTGTTGTAACCACGTGATGATGTGTTCAGAACTACAATTGCTGAAATAATGCAAAACAGGCACGTATTTTCACATGATCGGACACGTTTACGCTAATCGGCGGTGGTCGGCAGCGGCCGGCGCCGACCGGGGGTGCCCCCATTTGGCCGGCCCGGCACGGCCCGTTCCGTTTTTCGCCGGCTTCTCCGGTTCTCCCCGCACGCGTCCCACGTGTCTTGCAGCTAGCACCGCGCCGAACACTCGTCACGATGTGGGTGGATCAGCATTTCCAGATAGATGTTTTTATCTCTGATATAGAAGAGCGGCAGAGGAAAAAACTGAAGCTTGGGAGGAATTATGCTATAAATACATTCCGAATTTTTGTGAAAAAACGTAGCGGAAAAAACAAAGCAGGTACTTTTATTTAAGTTAAATTTATATTTTATTATTTTGCCAAGGTACAGCTCCCTCGTCGCTAATAAAATAATCTTTCAATATATCTCTAGTGTTTGAATGTGGAAGTTATCGATATCGTGAAGTCCTGGTACTGCCAGTGTATGATGAAAATTGAATCCATCTCTCTGACGAACAACGTTGTGTAGGATACAGGCCTTCACGATGTCTTCGGCGAAATCTATTGATACATCGATGTAGAATTCTCCACTTATTTACTAATATCACAAAGGCGCACTCAATGTGACGCCTAGCACGAGAAAGCCTATAGTTGAAAATTCGTTTTTCTGGATTTAAATATTTTCCTGAATAAGGTCTCAACATATGTTCTGAAAGGCCAAAAGCTTCATCATCAACAAAACAGTAATTTACAGAACCATAACTACTAAAAATTAGGTTTGGTGCATGGATGTTCAGGGATTTGTCTTGCATTCTTTTGAATAATGTCGATTCTTTATAAATAGCGGAATCTGAAGCTTTCCCATAAGAGCCGACGTCAATAAATGTAAACATATAATTCAACCTTTACTCAAAGCGACGGATAACGCCTGAGCGATCGGTTTCTTTTATGTTTATATCTGTTTTGTGTTGTATATTGGATAAACTATAGTGAACTTTTATGTTAAAATTCGTGTTTTATCTGTATTGTGTTAAAAATCTTGCAGTGATTAATTCATAGCTATTGCATTAAAATTTAATAGCAACATGCCGGGTCGAAGATGCGCTGTTTTTGGGTGTAATAGCTCCCAAAAACTTTTGAAAGAGAGTTAAGTACTATGATTTGTGTTATTTAAATTTAAGGATTACCAATACGGAAAATTCTGAAAAAAAACCCATCCCCATAATTAATTTGGCAAATCAAAAACCACACGATATTAAAGACGTTACCAGCATAGAGGAAAGAGTGTTGAAAAGAACACGAAAACAGGAAATTGAAACTATAGTAGCCACTAAAATTGCTCGTCATGCTGAACCTCAAGCTTCAACTTCTTAATTCCAAATTATATTACGACGAATTCTTAAAAAAATATGAAGCCTTGCAACAAAACCACACTATGTTTTTTCAAAATACAAAGAAAAAAATTAAGTCACTCAATGACCATTTAAACTATTACAAAACGAAAAATATACGAAAATGAAGATATTACAAAAAAATTCACAACTAACTAAATTTCACTACTGTTACACAAAAAGGGTCAACTGGTCGTCCGATGAAATTGCTATTGCATTCACTTTGCGTTACTATAGCAAAAAATCTTATTTACATTTAAGGAATAAGTTGAAGTACCCTCTACCTGGATTATCTTCATTGAGACGATGGGCATTAAAAATTAACGTCAGGCAAGGTATACTTAAAGATATTTTCACATTTTAAAAACTGGGTGGGGAAAAGTTGAGTGATTAGTAGTGTTGCAATTTGATGAGATGAAAATTAACTAAGTTATAGAATACAATGTTGCCAATGATGAAGTTATTGGGCCCAATAATCTTATGCAAGTAGCAATGGCACGTGGTATATTTTCCAATTGGGGACAGCCAATTTATACTGTCATGGACAAAAAATAACAAAGGAAATATTGATGGAAATAATAAAAAAATGCATAAAATTTCTTATAACGTGGTAGCGTGTGTGAGTGATTGTGGTATCAGTAATGTTGGGGTTTGGAAAGAACTTCGACTCGATGAAAACTGTTCTTATTTTCAACATCCATCTGATAATCATAAAATTTGCATGTTTGCCGATGCGCCGCATCTGTTAAAATTAATTCCATATTGACTGCTTGATACTGGGTTCTTGTTGGATGATAACATTATTATTAATAAAAAAAACACTTCAAGACTTGGTTGACTTAACGAATACAGAAGTTAACGTGTGTTATAATATTTCAGAAAAACATATCACCTGTGAAAAAACGAAAAGACAAAACGTTCGAATGGCTGCAGAACTCTTGTCAAGTACTGTTTGCACTGCTCTTATTCCGTATAAACCAGGAACGGACAAGAAACTGGCCGAAGATGTGGGAAACTTCATTTGTGATATAAACAAGTGGTTTGACATATTTAACAGTTACGTAAAATATGCGAATGTTCCTACAAAATGTGCATATGGTGTTCATTTAGAACAGCAAAAAGAAGATTTGGAAAATATGTTAGTAACTATATCCACAATGAGGCCTTGCTATCTGTTTTGCTTCTATACGGGAAGAGTGCGGTTGTTTTCAGTGACACGCATTTTGTTGTGTGTGAGTTTTTTTTTTACGTTGAGCGACATGCGACTCTGTTGTGGATACATCGCCAGATATAACACGTCGATATCCCCGGGTGGAGGATATGACATTTATTGGGATTTGATCTACTTCGAAGTGATCTGGTACCATTTTGATGTCCAGTTGTTTAAATAAACTTTGGCATTAAAACGCTCGTTATTTCTCCCAACTTGCTCCGATATTTAGCACAATGTAAATATTTTGCTAGGGCTATATAAATTTATGTCGGATGGCGCTCTAGAATATAACCTGTCCCGACTTTCCACTAGAATTAATAATATCAGTGTAACACCTTTAAGCTAACCTTTGAAAAGAATTCTGATAAATCTTTGGGACAGCGCGACCTTCTCTTGCCTTTAAGCCTTTCCACGATTGAAAAAATGCAAATATATATATATATACTCAGTGACATATAAACTGCACCACGTAGAAGGGGTAGGAATTTTTGGACCAAATTTGGCAGAAACATTGGACTAGTCTAAGGTAACAATTGATTAAAATTTGATAAAGAAAATACTTCATCTTTTTGATTTTTCTTGTGTTGGTCCGCCCCTATTTCTGATACACTCATTGACCCGCCTTGGCATTGATTCCAGCAGGTGATCAATGTCTTCTTGGGGTATGGCATCCCAAGCAGCATGTACTTCATGCCGTAGAGCTTCTATTGCCAACGGTGGGTTCGGTAGATTTCTCAATTTTCTACCCATCATGTCCCACACGTGCTCAATGGGCGACAAATCGGGAGATCTTGGCGGCCAAGGCAAAAGATTAACAGTAGCCTCTTCAAAGAAGTCAAGAGAAACCCTTGCTACGTGAGGTCGTGCATTATCTTGCTAGAAAAGTGGGTCTTCCAGCCCTCGAAGATATGGAAGAACATGTGGTTCTACCACTTCGTCAATGTAGCGTCGGGCGGTCATACTGCCCCGAATGAAGAGCAAGGGTGACCTACTGCCGTAAGCAATAGCACCCCACACCATCAACCCCACAGTTCGGTGAACATGCCTCGCAATCGAAAAATCAGGATTGTGCCTTTCTCCACGTCTTCGTCTAACAGTCATCCGACCATCATGCATTCCTAAACAAAATCGCAATTCGTCACTAAAGACAACTCGATGCCACTCCAAGTTCCATTGAAGTCTTTCTGTGCACCAGGCCAAACGTTCCTGGTGATGTTGAGCAGTGAGGGGTAGCACAAAATGTGGGCGGTAAGACAGCAAGCCAAAGGTTCTTATTCGACGATAAACTGTTCGCAAGCCTATCGGACGACCTTGTTCACCTAACCATTGACCAGCTATCGATCTAGTTGTAGAGAATCGGTCTCTCAAGGCCATTAGTCTCAAGCGGCGAACTTGACGTTCATTGGTTCGTCTTTGAGCCCCAGTGCCTCTTCTCCGACGTTCCACCCCATGTTCAGACCACGCTTGATAAACACGCATTATTGTTGAGTGGTTCCGTCCCAAACGGTTGCCGATTTCTCTAAACGAAAAACCTGCTTCTCGTAAACCAACAATCCGCCCTCGGTCAAAGTCATTCAACTGCTGGTAAACTTGAGGTCTCCTTCCTCTAGGCATCATTAAACACTTGAAACACTTTAAACTAAAGAAGGGTATCCGAAAAAGTGGAACAAATTCAAAAAATTACTCGATAATTGCTTGTCTATCACCACCTCAAAAAAATGACACAAACGTCAAAAATCCCATGACTACTTGATGATTGGGTTTCAAATTTTAATCAACTATTTCCCTGGACTAGTCCAGTATTCCTGTCAAATTTGGTCCAAAAATTCCCACCCCTTCTAGGTGCTCAGTATATATATAGAAAAAATGCAAAAGTTGCCAAAAATCTAAAATGCAATTAAAATTAAATTATATTTAATTATTAATATTATCACAACCACGCCGAAAAATGTAAAAATTGTAAAAACGATCAAAATTTCAAAACCGTTTAAATATCCAAAGTGTGAAACTTCTCGGACAAAATTATAAAAACGATTTAAAGTTTAAAACTCAATAAATGTAACAATTTTCGATATTGTGAAAGTTATGAAAATGAACAAAAAAGACTAAAATAATCAGAATATATTCAGGGAAAATCTCGACGTCGATTTTCATGATTGATTCACGTGTATTTATATATATTTATACAGAAAATAAAAATTAATCGTTTTGATAATGACGAAGATTATCTTATCATTACTATGTTCACTTCCGTAACTTATCTTAAGTGGTCTATGTAGGCAGTGTCCACGCAGTTCGGTATTTATTATTTTTACAACGTAATTTCGCAGCGAGGAAGTGCCCTCATTTAAAGGTAAGCTTCATTTTTCAAGTTTGTAAATATCACAAAACTAGTTTTAGGAAATCACGTTCAAATATCAGCTGATCCTTATCAATATGAGCAGAAATTTAAAAACAAAATTAATAAAGAAAAAAATTATTTGCAAACAACCAAACCCACCAGGAAACACATTGCAATCGTGCTTGTGTAAATTATGCAATTGTTACCTGTCGATTGGACCAATTAGAATAATTGGGGAAGACATGATATGTGGACGATGCGATGGTGACGGTTCCAGGGTACTTGCATATGAAGCAGTAGCACAACTAATGGAATTTCCTTGTCGGTACAAAAGTTTCGGATGTGTGGTAAATAACTTACCCTGGGGCAAGGTACATGTACATGAAAGGGCCTGTGATTTTCAATTGATCACATGTGTGAAGAATTGTAAATGGAATGAGAAAAGATCCACATTACTGCAACATTTCCAAAGTAGTCACTCGGAACTGATTATTAATAATGACACCATTACGAAAATAAACAACAATATTAAGAAAGAGGTGGAGTTACTACACGTGCATGGGGATTCTGTGTCAAGGGTCCACCTTGTTGTTGATGACAAAGTGATTGCACACTGCGTTCGAGGTGTTGCCAACAAAGAGAAGTACGTCTATAACATCGCCTTTTCAACTGAGACTATAAATCTAACTTACATGAAGCAAAGCGTCCATTGGCACGATAATAAATCGTTTTGCAATAGAAGATTGCGTTGGGAAGATATTCGCTCAGTCTTTGTAGATTTAAGCGAGCTTAATGTTAACATTAAATTGTGTAATGACGAAGACGATTAAATTGCATTAAATGTCGAACGACATATTTAAAACTTCGGCAATTTCTTCATTTGCTGCAATCCAAAATGAATGCTTACAATTTTGACATTTTTTAAACTGGATGTTTTTGAAATTTTTCAGTTTGTTAGCGAACGCAATTCAAAAAGTTTAAAATTTTAAATGTTTTGATATTTTCAACAATTTCTACAGTTTCTTACATTTTGGGTAATTTGACAATCCCAGCCCAACACATCCAATTTGGACATTTTGTGAACCTGAATTTTTCATACTTTTGGCATTTTTCGGCAATTTCTAAATTTTTTGCTTGTTGGGCATTTTTGGGATTTTGACGATTCAAGGGCAACCGAACTCAGTTTTTACAATGTTCACATTTTTTAACAGTTTCGTCAATATCGGACATATAACATATTTGTTGAGCTCCACCTTTTTAATGATCAGTAATCACAATCCTACCCAACCCAACCCAATTTCTACAATTTTTAATTTAACTTTAATTTTAATACACAATTCTTACATTTTCTACATTTTGAATTTAGTTTTGATGATTTCAGTTTTAATATTTTCGAATGTCTAATAAAAATTTAAATTGCTTGCTGCCACATAATTGCAGAGATCTTCATCGACCAACAAGTTGATACTGCCCAGACTTGCAACTACTTCGCAGCCGTCGGCACTTAAAGACCGCTGTGTTGAAAATAAATTTCAACACAGTATTAAAAAAACCATTGTTGGCATATATATTTTCCTACATCATGTTTCATACCTAGTATACACCGATACATATTATTTTCTCCTGGCTCTTCCTTGGTGTCGGCTCCTGCCTTCATTTCCCTCACCATCCTTCTCCTGTTCTCTTTCAATTCCTTTAACTTTGTCAAGAATCTGACCCCCTCTCCGTTCGCCCCCATGCTTTTTCTCCATTCTCCTCCATTTCGCTTCTCCTCTTCCTCCATCTTCACTTCTTTACACCCTCTCATCCAATGTTCCAATTTATCTTCGCTTTCCCCACTGAATTCACATTTCCTGTACTCCTCATTCATCCAGTACTTATTCGACTTTTCCTCTTTCCCACACCTGTACCTTGCCATGATTATCTCTTCTTCGGGCATCCTCCTCTCCCCCAAATATCTTGGTTCTCCACCGTCCACTTTTATTTCTCTGTATTTTGTGTTATACTTTGCCTTCCTTATTTTGCCCTCTCTTTCGTGCGCGTCCACTTGCCTCCATCTATCTATTATGTCTCTTTCCACTTGTTTCCCCTCTCCTCTTCTCCTCTCTACTTCTTCCTATGATATTCCTGCCTTTTCCAGTAGCTTTCTCCTTCATTCTTCCCACGTAGATATTTTCCTTCTTCTATCGTCCCTGCTTCTTATTTTCTCTATTGACATCCTTACCAAACTTTGCTCCGTCCCTTGTCTCTTTGTCAACTCATACCTCAACGCCCTAACCCCTGCTTCGACCGCCAACCTGTCGCTCCCAGTCTTATGCCTTACAATATACTCAGGTGTTGCTTTTTCCAACGAAAGTGTTCTTTTTAATTGTCTTTGCCGGGCTCCTTCTAATTTTTTCCACTCTCTCCAGCCCCACACTTCCGCTCCATACATCATTATGCTTTTTACACAAGCGTTCCATATTTTTCTTGTTTCGTGGAAGCTCCCACCCCTCTTTCCCCATAAGCACTTCCCCAGACCCTCCTCTGCCCCTCTCGCCTTCTTGCACATATACGCTATGTGTCCGTCGTTACTATTGTTGTCCCTCAGTATGTATCCTAGGTACTTATACTCTTTCACTTGTTCTATTTTCTCTCCTTTCCATTTCATCTGTATCTCCCTATTTCTCCCACCTCCTTTCGCAACGCTCATTATCTTTGTTTTCCAAGTATTTACTTCCAACTCCCTTTTATCCATAAATCGTTCTAATCACTTCGTCATTTCCTTCCGTCCCTTCTCAGTTTCTGATATAATTATTATATCGTCTGCGTACGCGAACGACCATATTTTCCTGTTTCCCAATTTTAACCCTCCGTCTTGGCCCTTCCTCAATATCTCCTCTAACTCCGCTATGTAAATGTTAAATAGTTGTGAACTTAGCGGACACCCTTGTCTTACCCCCTTCCATGTCCTGAATTTTTCCGATCTATCTTCCCCCACCCTGACTCTGCACCATGTTTCTTCATAGAATTCCTTCACCCTCCTCATTATACCCCCTGATAGCCCTACCCTTTCCATCGTTTTTAGCAGTTTCTATTTACTGTGTCGAAAGCCGCTTCCAGGACAACAAACATAGCATGTACTTTCCCTCCTTTCTTTGTTAGCTCCCTTTCAATAAGATAGTTTATAATACATAAAGATTGTCCATCATTCCCCTGCCTTTCCTGACGCCTGATTGTCCTTCCGACATCATTCCGCCATCCTCCACCTCCTCTTCTAGTCTTCCCCCTATAATTCCTGTATACAATTTATATAATACATCGAGTAGCGCCACCCCTCTGTAATTTTCTACCTTCTGATTGTGTCCTTTCTTCCAAATTGGTACAATTATCGCCGTCCTCCAGCGTTCTGGTATCTCGCTCCTTCCTTTCCATATCTCATTTAACATTTTCAGTGCTTCTCTCCATATTTTCCCAGGTGCATTCAACCAGCCCTTCGAGTCTACTCCGTGTTCTCCCGCTGCCTTCCCCTTTATTAGTTTTTGATTAAACTCTCATCATCTCTTCCCATGTAAACGTCTCTAACGTCACTTCCGTCGCTCTTTGACTTCCTCGCTCTTCCGTCTCTTCTTTCACCCCCCTCCTAGTAATTGCTGAAAGTGTCTTTCCCAATCCTTTATACTTATACTTTCTGCTACCCCTCTTCCTTTTCCTGAGAAACTCCCAAATCTCTTTCTCTCATTTTAGCCCCTACACCTCTTCATCTCCCTTCGTCTTAGTTCTTTTTCCTTTCTCCCCCTGTGTCAAGGTGAGACACTTGTTTCGCTCCATCTTGAGCTCGTCAGACCACCACACACATACATTCGCTAAAGGTGTATCAAGTCATGCAAGCATGAGCGAAAATAAATTTATATGAATAGTTCGAAAAATCTACCATTTACTGGCTAAACGCGTTTGAAAAATTCTTCGTTGTCCTGGAAACGCACGGTAAATAATTCAGTTCGCAATCGCAGTGGTGGGTGTGGACATAGTATTCGTGGCTGTCACATGTAACTAAGCTATATGGACGTATTCACGCCTGTTTGATGGAAATTTAAGTATAAGATAGTTCAGTGCGGACCACTCCAGATTTTTATCACAAGTTACGCATTACGTATCCAAAACTTGACAGTATGCAACAGAGTTAGAAAAATAACATTAATTTACTTTGACTTGAAATTTACTACAACTTGGCAACAGCGCGAAATGAAAAAAAACCTGCAGTCGTCCGCACTGAACTTTCTTATGCGTACTTATGCTCCACTTTTCGAGAGAATTTTCCAAATAGAAGTCGTTTAAAATATCAATATCTTTTGTAAGAATATTTTTTTCGATTACACGCCCGTTTTGAGATATGGTAAAATGTGATAAACCATCACTTCCGGTTGAGATATTGCTTTAAAAAAGAACGTTTTCCTTCTTGCTGTATACAAATCTTAAGTTGAAAATTTCATAGCTCTAGCTTTAACCGTTTGGACGGTAAAGGGGGCACACTATCTTAATTCGAAAAAAAAAATATTATAACCAGTTTACCCGTTAGATAAAATTATGCGCGTCCCCATACAAGTACGCGAAGTCTGAATAGAAGTTGTCTATTGGTGGAATTTTTCTATCCCAAAACAAGCAACTACGAAATTCCGCAATCGTGATTGCGTTCCGGTGTTTTTTAATTTGTATGTAGCGTGTGAAACTGGCTATTGACGCGGAGACCACGCCTTTTTTACAGCTGTTCGTTAAACGGATAATACTATACTTTACTTACGTATAAGAAAATAAAAATTTGTAGGAGATAAACAGATGACAGGCTAAAAGGGAAGTTTGAAAAGGTATACATTAGAAAATGCAACCCTTAAGAAGAGAGTCTTTAAGAAGTTCCATAATCAGTTCCTTAAGGAGTTCCATTGGTCCAGATTGTCTTCCAACAAATCTACAAAAAGCTGAACAACAACTAGATCCATACTTCCAAGTTAACAAAACAAAGGGTAAGCGTAATTTCATTAAACACAATAAAATACGCCACGCTAAGTTTGTCGGTATAAGTCATAAGACACTCAAACCAATTAAATGCTTAACTTATTTCATTATAAAAAATTAGCATAATTATTTCAAGCTATGTTGTTCGGTGCTGTTTAGATAAGAATCAGCCATTTAAATTAATTATTTATAGAGAATTTTAATCAGCTTAATGATGGTAAATGAATTAATTATAAAACATTAGAATAAAGATTCAAATTTTTTATTATTTTTTCGTCCTTGGGTAATTATTTTATGAATCTCTTAATGTTACTGAAACAAATACTGTATATGACTGTACACTCACAGAACACCGTATTTGATGAATTAAAAAAAATATTACAACAATTTTACTTTGTTCTTTTATAGGAGTATAGGGGAGGAAAGAGATCCATAAAGTTCGCAATTCCAAGAATTTGGCCGAAACCCACTTGATCACTCAAAAAACAGTTGAATATTCGTCAAAAACGACTTGGTCAGAGATCTTGGACTGGCAAACGCCCATGCCGAGATTTTGAGATCTAAGCTCAAGCAGTGGAACTTGTTGGATAAAAGTATGCAACTCGTCGATCAGAGAAAGCGTCACCAAACATTTTCCACCATCTTCATCTTTCAAGATGGGCTCTGCTTTTGCCACGATACGACTGGCCTGTTTGAGGAAAATTGAATCACCTGTAATTCGAATGAGTGGCACATCATCATTGACAACTTTTCGAGGAACCTCAAAGTAGTACTGCTGCATAATGTTTCCCTGGGTCATTCAGTACACCTCAAAGAGGATTACAAAAATACTAAGACCTTGCTGAAAGTTTCCATACTATCTTTGTCAGCGAGGTACACCAATGCGCACTACAGCAAGCTTTGTCACAGTTATTCGGGGTTTCTTGGCCGAAAACTATGTGAACCTGGTTGCGGATCTGATGAGAAACTACGGAAAAATGGATTGCAGGATGTCCTTCAAAGTTCACATGATTGATAGTCATCTTGATCAATTCAAGGATAAGATGGGAGCGTACTCAGATAGTACAAGACATAATGAACGTCGCTACCAGGCACAGTGTAACCAGAACATGATGGGAGAAAACATTTGGGGGCTGATTCGCAAGAGTATAACCGTAAATTCCGAAAAACTAATCTATTCTAAATGTTCATTTGTATATAATTTTGGCCAAAATAAATGAGTATACCGTCCCCGGATTGAGTTTACAATAGGTATGTTTGACCAAAAATTTTCTAATTGGAATTTCATATTTTGGGGTTCCGCCCTGCTTGGTCTGAAACTTATTTTTAGTTTACTTTCGATTTTTTTAAATCAAGTAGGCCTTTACAGTTTTGCAAACATTATTTTAGGTCTAGGTAAACTACCTTTTCCGTTCACAGTACGTCAAAGTGTTAAAAGTTGTTCAGAATGTTATGCCAATTTTCAGAAAATTGTAAAATTGTAAAAATATTGTCATTACTTCGCAATGAAAATGAGTTTTGTGATATTAACAAATCGAACGTTTTTCTTTTTATTTTTGACCTTTATAGTGCCACACACTTGTGTTGCTGCTGTAGTAATAACTTCTTTAAAAAGTTGCCATATTTCTTCTACGCTCTTATTCTTTATTGATATCTGTTTTTTGTCTATTATTTCTTTTATCTTGTCTTCATATAACCTTGCTGTGTGTTCTTCTCTTAATTTGTAGGATTTTATTGTTTCCTATTCTTTGTTACTATTTTGTTGTTGTTGCATTTCTTCCCAGTCTTCTTTAACTTTGGCTACTATCATTGTGGTCACTATCTCAGGTCCTCTAAAAACTCTTGCATCGATAATTTCTTTTCTAGTGTTTCTTTCAACTAATATATAATCGATTATTGATTTATTATTTTCTTCTCTTCCTTGTCTTGTATATCTATGTATGCTTTTGTGTTGCGTATAGTGTATTATATATATAGTGTATTGGTTACTATCATGTTGTTCAAAATATAGTATTCTATTAGTCTATGTCCATTATTGCTTATTTTTTCTTCTCCATATTTTCCTATGACTTCTGTGATTTCTTGTCTTTTTCTTACTCTTCCATTAAAGTCTCCACACACAAATATTTTCCCTCTGCTGTGTCAAGTCTTATCTTATCTACTCTTATCTTTTTCTACTGCCTTTTCATCTTCATTTGGGCCATATGCTGTTATTATTGTCATCCTTTCCCCTTGTTCTTGGTCATTTCTATTGAGAGAAGTCTTCCCGAGTGTGCTTCCCATTTATTAATATATTTAACTAATTTCTTGTTGATTATGCACCCCACTCCTACGCCGCGTGTTTCTCTTTTTCTACTCCACTGTGTACTAGTACATCCATTCTTTAATGTTTTCTCCCCTCTTCATTTTTTCTTGGTTTCTGTTACTGTTAGGATGTCTATATCCAGTTTGTCGCTTTCATATGCTACCTCTTCTTCTTTTCCTCTTATGCCTCTCACGTTCCATGTCGCCAGTTCCACCTTTTGTTTTGTTTCTTGTTATTTACTGTGTTTTTTGTGTCTTTTCTCTTTCCCGTATTTTTCTATGTTTTGTTGTCCTGCAGTTATTTTATTTCTCTTGCTCTCTCTCTATTTCTACTTGCATTTCATTTTTCAAAATCATTTCCGTTTCCATAGCTTTTTCCGTCTTCTGTGATCCGTCCGGTCTAACTTTCGTTACTAGTTTTTGTTTCCTTCTTGTTGAGTTTATCCGTTAATTTTTTTTTTGTAATTCGTCCCATCTCCATTCTTTTCCATTTATGACTAACTTTTTATATGCAATTTTTGTTTCCTTTCCTTTCTCTTTTTCTTCTTTAGCGATTTTTCTAATTTTATTTTGTATTTCAAGTTCATTCCTTGTTAGATCAGATTCAATATAAATCTTTTCTTTGTGGTTCTTCAGTTTACTTTTATTTTTTAGTATGTTTATTTTATCTGTTTTGGTGCCTGTTTTAATCATGCATAGTTGTTCTCATATTTTTTCTGCACTCTTTAGATTAATATGTAATTTCAATTCTTGCTCAATAAAGCTCTCCATGTCGCTTTTCAATTTTTTATCGTCCCTATCGGTTATCGTTAATCCAGATATTATCAAATTCTTCTTTTTTCCTACTTTTTCTAGATGTTCTATTTTTCCTTGCAGATATTATATTTCATATCTTTTTCATACTCATATCATTTTCCTGTTGTATTGTCTTCATTTGTTCGTGATTATCTTGTTGTTCTCTTCGTATTTGTTTGATTTCATTCATCATCTCCTCATCCTTACTCATTAATTATCTCATCATCCCAACCATCACAACTTCAGTATCTTATTTTTTGTCTTTGTAATTTTTACGGGCGATCTCTTTGTTACTTTACTTCTACCAAAACTTTCTTCCAGTTCTTCATCTCTTTTACGCTTGCTTTCGTCGCTTTCGCTGCCTGAATACATTTGGCTGCCGTAACTTTCTCTAATATCTCGAATACGGGCCTGTGCATCACTGTTGTTGCCTATATACCTCGTATCCTTTGCCGCGCTAAGAAACAGCCGGATCGTCTCCTTAGAGGTTATGTTTCTTATCGGCGCTCGTGATTGGGTTTATTTCTAACAGTTATTTCCATTTATTACCGTTGGTTTATTTATATTTTCTATCCCTATTTACAATTTGTGAAATAATTTTTGCTCGACACTGCCCAAAATTTGGGTTTAATGACAGAACCTTATTTCACACACTTTCAAAACATTAGCCAGGACCGAACTAATTATGTAATTAAATATCAAATTATAGCATATAAACTGCTTCAATTAAACACTTTGATACCCTATGTACGCAAAAATAAATTATATTCCAAGCAAGGTTAACAATACATCAACAATCAATCCTATATGAATATGAATTTCGCCGAATTTAACGAGTCCGTCCTATTTCCAAAGTCTCTTGTAAACAATTAAAATTATTAATGATAACGAATTAAAATTTTGGAAGGTGCAGCGGCGTATATTTATTTCAATATTCATTAGCCTAGATGAAAAAAGGAAGTGGCAAACATATTTATATACCCAAAGAAATGCAGAAAATGTAACACACTATACTCTGTTTTTTAACTATGAGGAGTGATTTAAATTTGCCGCGCTAAAAGCTACACCTGTGATTGGCGCAAACCGAGTCTGTTTTACACAATACTAAGTTGCCTAAGTTTCGACATATCAGCTATTCTAAGCGGTTGCATTTCAGTTAACAATTTTGTGCTCGTAATTGCTTTTTTCGTAATTCCAAAATTAAATAATATATATATTTTAAAATATGGATATTGTACCCAATACAAGTTCCGCGTCAGCTTCAGTTTCAGTGTAAATATGGCTTTTCAATTTACTCCTCCTAGTTTAAAAACAAGGTATAATCAACCAAAAATATTTCTTTGCTAGCCGCTCTATGCTAATGCTCCTGTCTCAAATACTTTTGCCTACTATAATATTATAAACAGTTTGCGGGCATATGCTTCTTTCAACATTCCATATGGAAACCGCATCATTGCTGAAAAACATTACAAGTCAAACAAGCTAAATACGGTACCGTTGTTATTGCGTAACTTTGCATATAGAAAGCAACTTTTACTCTCCTTAAATTAATTTAAATCGAGCAGTCTTACTATTTACTCAACCTTATTAAATGCACAGTTATTTATAACCAGAGTTGGGCACGAGTACTAAAAAAATACTCGTACAAATTTTAAGTACGATTACTCAGCAAATTTAATCTACTTACTTGTAAATATTTTTGTAAAGACAGATTTACGATTACAGGTAATAACCGTGAAAGCACTAGTAAAGACTGCAAGTACTTTCGCAAAACTATGTTTTTTATTTATTCTAAAACTAAACCGTAAAAATAGGAATAAGGGATTATAAATGAATTGTGTTATTTTAATAATTCTTTATTAAACTCTTGAACATATTTTTGTATGCAGTATATACTATTGACTAATTTATTATGATATTATAGTTAGTCAAATTATAAAAAAGCACTTTTGTATTTTAAATAAGAGAAGAAAAAAAGTATAACAATTACAGATAATTTTTTAAAACAACAAGTTTCTCAAACTTATTATCCGATAAATCATGACTCCTTGGTATTATCATTCCAAATTCTTTAATAGATTTCACAAAATTTGAGCCGTTATCGGTCATAGTTGCAACAATTTTATCTGTTGTGTATATCTTCCAAAGTACTAGCAATCCGATCGTAGGAATGAGTACCTTTAAACCTCTGAGAAGCCAAGGTCGCTGATTAATGGCTAAAGTCGTTATTTATCCAATGGCAGGTAACTCCATACCAGACCATATGTCTGCCGTTGTACAAACAATTGGATGTTCAATAAATCCGACTTTATTTTTACTTGTCTTTCCTGAAATAGTTCCGAGATTCGTCTAGTCAATGTACTTCTACTAAGAATTTCTACATCAAATCCTTGAAATAACTGTTTGAAACTGGCATGTTCTACTATAGATAATGGACTAAGAGTGTCGATTATAAATTTAATCTGTCTGTTTTCGAATTCCTTTTTTGTAATTGTTTTTCGACCCTGCTGAACTGATTGTCAAATTTTACAAATCGGCTCAATATGTTTGATGTCTATAATTTGTTTGACCTACACAATATTTTTTCAATTTGTTTTCTTACTTCAAAAAATGTCCCGCCCAGAATGGCGTTTTTCGCAATCCTAGTTTGGATCTTCAGCTGAATATCAACATCATCTTCATTGGAAGGATTTAAACTTTCAGTAATGTCTTTGGCTTTTGAACATTTACGTTTTCCTTTGGTGTAGACTGGCTTCATAACACTAACAACACTCTTACTGCTGCTACTACTAGGACTACTATCTTCTAAATCAACTACATCAGGGTTCTTATAATCACTGTCTAATAAATGATACAAATTTATTTATCGGATATCTTGTTTGCCTTCAATATTATATATACAGCCGCTCAAAAAATTCCGGTACCTCCAAAATTTTTATTGTGAAAAATAAATTTAAAACAAATTAAGGAATATTTAATGAATGAACATAGAGTGACAATCCAAAAGAACACCACAATTCAACACTAATAACAGGTTTTACCACCACGAACTCTTATAACGTCCCTTGAACGATTAGGAATGCTTTGGATGAGGGTGGCGATGTATTCTTGAGGGATTTGAGCACATTCTTCTGCCAGTGCCACTCTTAAGTTATTCAACGTCTCCGGTTGGGGTTGGTGACGTCTCACTATTTTATCAAGAAAATCCTAAACGTGTTCTATAGGATTCAAGTCGGGACTATTGGCTGGCCACAGAAGACATCGTATACTGACTTGTTAAACATTCAAGGATGTACCTGAATGCCGGCATTGAGCCGTTTTCAACAAACACCAAATCGGTATGGGCCTCTAAAGATATACCAGTCCAGATCATTACACTGCCTCCATCAAATCCAATTTCTGGCCTTGCCCATACCTTCTCACGACCGTCTATCTAGGACTAAATCTAGACTCATTTGTAAACAGCACGTTCTTCCATTCGTTGTCACCCCAATTCACATACTGGTGTGCAAACTCAAGCCGCGTTCTTCGATGTCCTACCGTCATTTTAGGGCCTCCAACTGGTGTTTTCGCAGACAAAGCTCCTTCTTTGAGTCTCCTCTGTACTGCTTGGGCTGAAATCCTTACTCCACGAACATCAGCTAATTGTCCAGCAAGGATAGTTGATGACAATCTCCTATCTCACAACGCAGAAAGATACAAAAAACGATCATCTCGATTCGTTGTTGACCTCCTGCGACCAAATCCGGTTCTTCTTGTGAATTCATGTGTTTCACGGAACCGCGAGAGCGCGTCTTGCACAGTACTTCACGGTATGTTAAAATGTTGTGCAATACACACAAACACAAACATGGTACACAAATGAGTCAAATCTGTCATCTAAAAAGTGGATTGGAAAAAAACACAATGCAAACGAAAAACAACTTGATAAGTGAATAGTTACAATTGGCAAAATCACTTAATGCTAGTGTTGCTCTAAAGCAGTGGTTCTTAACCTCGGGTCGCGGCCCAAATTCGGGTCGCGGGCGGTATTGGGATGGGTCGCGGGAATTTGCCCCAAATGACATTATAAGAAATGAGAAATATAATTTTTCAACACATTTTTAATATGGAATATTTTTAGATCGATTGATGTCACTTTACTAGTATTATTGTCTCAATCATTACTACTATTGGCTATGCGGGCGGTAGGGTGTGATCAAGCCGTTGTGTCTCGCTTAGTCATCAGTGACTCATGCCCGGTTCCACAAACGCCAATCGGTCGTTAACGGCTTGTTAACGAATAATCAAAAGTTTACCGATTCGTTATCGAGTCTTTAATCCATCGTCAAATACCAAATGTATTTGACATGTCCATCATCAAATATTTGACGATTGATTAAAGACTCGATAACGAATCGGCAAACTTTTGACGATTCGTTAACAAGCCGTTAACGACCGATTAGCGTTTGTGAAACCGGGCATCAGTTGTAGCATGTTTTGTTTCGAATGCACGCTATTTTCACACCATTTCAAGCGAATCACGTTTAAGTATCTAACTATGTACCTATATTTACTATAATACACTCTTTGTTGATAACTACACATACACTGGACTGCAAAATTACTGTACTTTTGTATTATAGTGCATTCTTTGCTGTGCTCAAAAAAAGGTAAAACATTTTTGTAATAAATTTAGTAGGTGATAAATAAAATAGGTATTAATTAAATTGTCGAGTTGTTAAAATTCAAGTTTATAATTTGTCGAGTTGTTCCGCGAATCTTTCAAAGATAAAATATTGTTTATAAAAAGTTCGTAATATATGAAATAGGTATTCAATTTTCGAGTTGTTAATTTAAAGTTAATAATTTGTCGTTTTGTTTCTGCGAATCTTTCAGTGGTAAAATATTGATCCTAGTAAGTAGATAATAAATAAAATAAGTATGCAATATTCCAGATGTTGTTAAAATTAATGTTTATATTTAGAATTTGTCATTTTGTTTCAGCGAATCTTTAAATTGGTGGACAGCGTGTTCCCTCGCCCACCAGTCATGGCGAAACGGATGTTATCTTATAAACAAGAATTTTTAGCATTAGGATTTATTGAAATAAAAGATCGCTCAGGTGTCCCGCATCCACAATGCGTGGTCTGTATGCAACTTCTTTCAAATGAATCGCTAAAACTCAACAAATTAAACAGACATCTTGAAAAAGTCCATCCGACTTACGTAAATAAACCGCTTACATTTTGGAAAGAAAAAGAAAGACAAGCAAAGCGTATGAAACTTGATGCACCATCAAGGTCGGCAACAGTTTCGTTAGAAAAAACTACCTATGCTTCTTTCCAAGTAGCTTTAAAAGTTGCTCAATGTAAAAAACCCCATAGTATTGCTGAGGAGTTGATTAAACCAGCTGCGATAGCCATGGCGAGAACTGTCTGTGGAGATGAAATAGCGAAGAAGCTGGAAATGGTGCCAATTTCAAATGTCATTAGATATTTTGGAACAATTAATAACAGATCTCAAAATAGCAATCAAATTTTCAATTCAAATCGACGAATCAGTAGATATTGAAGACTTTCCACAGCTGTTAGTGCATGTAAGATACAGAACTCCTCAAAATTTTAATGAAGAATTTCTTTTTTGTGAAAAGCTCTCTGTAACTTCAACTGGGGCTGACATCTTTCTTTTAATTGACAAGTTTTTTGAGAATCACCAATTACAGTGGCAAAATTGTGTGGCAGTGTGTACGGATACCAGCAATAATAGGAAGTCGCATAGGGTTTTGTGCCAAAGTCAAGGAAAAAAATCCAGAAGTTGTTACTATACACTGCTTTTTACATCGAGAAAACTTGGCTACACGGGATATGCAGCCAGATCTACACCGGGTATTAAGGGACGTAATCCAAATTATAAACTTCATAAAGGGGCGCGCTTTGAACTCCCGGATATTTCGATCGATGTGCGAAGAAATAGGTTCGGATCACCAGCATTTATTGTACCATTCAGATATCCGTTGGCTATCCCGCGGAAAGATTCTAGCTAGAGTTCTATCTCTTAAAACAGAAATAGAAATATTTTTGACAGATAAAAAACACGAATGTGCTGATCGCTTCGTTGACAACAAGTGGATGGCCAAATTGGCATATTTAAGCGATATTTTCCACCACTTAAATCAGCTGAACACAGAAATGCAAGGTCAAAACCGCACCGTACTAGACATATATGAAAAAATTTCTGTTTTTAAAAATAAAACAAAACTTTGGCAAGAAAAAATTGCTAATTGTCAATTAGCAGCGTTTCCCACATTAAACTTGTTTTTAGAAGATCTTAATGACAACCAAATTTTTCTAAAGACAATGCCTATTTTTGTAGAACATTTGAGAAAACTTGAAAATGAAATGGAAAGATATATTCCACAAAATGTCAATATCGAGAAATACAGTTGGGTAAGAAATCCATTTGAAGTAGATATAATGGGGGTTGAAAATAATACAGCTGGATTACAAGAAGAATTGCTTGAATTGCAGGGTGATAGAGTATTAAAAGAAAGATTCGGTAGAATTAGTCTCACGAAATTTTGGGCAGAATTATCTGGGAAGCCTATTCTGAGCAATGAAGCTGAAAAAGCCCTGCTACCATTTCCAACTAGTTATTTGTGTGAAGCAGGATTTTCGTGTCTTGCTGTCTTAAAAAATAAGTACAGAAATAGACTGGATCCTCAGCATGACATGCGGTGTGCACTTTCCATAAACTTAACTCCACGTATAAATCTTCTTTGCTCAAAAATACAACATCAGGGTAGTCACTAATTTCCCTCTTGATATATATTTTTTATGTTTTACTTTCTTGATGAAAAAATGAAAAACGTTTTTCTACTATAAATGCCGATATTGCCGACGTATGCTTGTTTAACTTTGATTTGAATAAAAACAAATTTAAAAATGTTGTTTTTTTAATATTTTATAATGATATCAATTTAAGCAAACCACGGTCTTTTA
This sequence comes from Geotrupes spiniger, assembly GCA_959613385.1. Lineage (NCBI taxonomy): Eukaryota > Metazoa > Arthropoda > Insecta > Coleoptera > Geotrupidae > Geotrupes > Geotrupes spiniger. The sequence goes on from OY390739.1 coordinate 5,897,265, forward strand.
GTTAATCCTATTATTTTATTATCATTGGAGATAAATAAAACATTAGGGTCGCGGGCTTCAAATAAATTTATACTTTGGGTCGCCAGCCAAAAAGGTTAAGAACCGCTGCTCTAAAGAGTACAATATAATAATTAGGATTTTCTTTTAAAACCGTATCAAGGCATTAGTTAATTAATGCAAACAACTTACAAAAGATAGCTTTAAAGCGTTTTAATACCTGTTGCTTATAAAAATGTTAACGGGTGACAGCCATGGCACTACCACTACACATCACAATGTCTAAATATTAACTGAGCATTCAGTCAGTGTAAATATGAAACTGAAAACTCTGTCGAAGAAAACAAGAAGAAAATGCATTGTTTTCTGATCCTGAAGAGGAAAGTAAACTTCTAAAATAAGTGTTTGGAACTTTGTTTCAATTCCTCGCAATACTATACAATACTATACTATACTATACTATACTAAAACTGAATCGGAAGTTGATTTAATGGATTCACAAAGGAAAGAAGAGATGGGAGAAACTAAAGCATCAATTAAGAATAAAGTGAATATTTCTAGTAAGGATCACAATTTGATTAACTAATTGCGAATAATTCAATAATGATTTGTGTACCGATCAAACCTGCGTTACACACGAATTAGCGCAGGGTGAGTGCGTAATCAGTATTAGTGTAAATCAAGTTGTTCATTCATTCATTCATACACTTATTGTGTAGCATAAGTTGTATACCAATTTAGACGACCAAGCAAATTTGAAAAACTCACTTTTTTTCAGTAAGAGAAAAACTATACGAATTTGAACACAGACAAAATCAAAAAAAGGGGATTAAAAGGAGACAGCAGGAAAGTACGATGTGAGAAACACATTCGTCGAAAATTCGGCAAGACATGCAGGATATCCAAAGGAAATGAAATTCCAGGCCGGAAATGAAAAGAGTGTTGCGCACGCACCAAAGTATATTCAATGAATACAGGTCGATGGGCAGTTTTAACAAGCGAATGGCTTATATTGCAGCTTTCGTATTTAGTGAGCGAAAAGAAAGGACTGGAGCTAAAGTGGACCAAAGTTTACATTTGTAATTTACTCGTATCATCTTCCCATAAATGGGTCCCTGTTGAAGATATGTAAAGGCTTTTTTTTTTAAAACGAATCGACTACATTCATCAGTAATGTTTTGCAAAATAACAGTTCATCTATATCTGATTTTACATGTGGCAATAATAGGGGAAGACAAGAGCCAAAGAACAAAACTCCAGAAGACGACATAAAACTGATTAAGGGACACATCATGGTGGTATCTAGTAAGAAGTATCGACCTCCTATTTACACTTTGTCACGTTTATATGAAGAATATAAAAAATAGGACCCTGTAAAGAGGCCTGTGAGCTGTAAAATATACGAAAACGTGTTTCATGCATTGGCAAAAAAATCACCAAATCTTGACACAAAATGTGGAGTAGTTTAGTATAAAACAACTGATATGAAAAAACTGTAAATAAAGTTCTTTTCGGGTTTACAAAAGTTACCATCGATGAACTGAAAATACATTGTGAAAAAATAATGTATGTATGTATGTAACAAAAATATGTATGTTTCCTATTTCTTTATTCTGATACTAAGGAGATGAAATGAACATAACCATTATAAAAAAAATAATTGCAATTTATCAAGAAAAATATAGGAATCATTTTATTATGAATCAAATAAGACTATATTAATATATAATGAAACGTATTTGCACAAGACACAGAGGAGACCATATACAGCCATCAGTCCTAGTGAATTGTTCAATAGTAGCAATCTCCCTTTTGCCCGGGATGTCCATTTGCAATGAATTAAAATGATCAGCTTATCCCGCACCATGTTAAAATATATAACTTTCACCGATATAATATTACATTACACAACATACATATATTCTTATTAAAAATAAAATACATACATCTCATGCATGCAGCAACGTATGCTAGCTTTTCTCAATGTTGTATCTCGATAATGGAAAATTCCATCTTGTCCTTGTTCTTAATTCAACCAGCGAGTGATACTCCCAATTTAAAAGCTATATCGATAAGATTTTGAGGCACCGTATCTTGATAACAAACGTACAATTCACGAGGATGTGGCATGTAAAATAATCGCCTGAAATAAATCCTCATTAACCTTGGTATAAAGTGGAAGAATAGAATAATACCCAATGACCCAATAACTGAGTTTGGCATTCTTCTTTAAGTTATCCTCGACATAGTTGCACTCGAATAGTATTCCGTGTTCCTTTATTGCGATGAGGCTTTTGTTCATAACCGATTTAGCCATGTCTTGCGCTGGCATATTCTGCAAAAAAATCATTGGCTCGAAAAATTACTCTTAATTGAAATATACCTTAAATCGGAGAGTATTTTGAAACAGCTTGTGTATATTTTGGCAGCAACGTCTGAAATTATCCAGAATTAAATCCAACGTGGCAGAATTCACTTTGCATTCCGGGGGAGACAAAAGAATTCCTTCGGTGCAGTCGAACTGAACATAATGAAATAAAACGTTCTCTTTACCGACTGTCAAACATAACGGATGGGCATCTTCTGTTTCGTTCATCAAAGCTTGTCTCAACTCAGACAGGTCGTAACTTCCGTTGCTCATCTGGCTGCCTTCTCTATAGTCTTCGATATCAGATTCCTCGTCGTCCGATTCGGCGTAGCTCCTCTTTTCCCTAATTGCCCGTCTGCCCAGTACTGGCTCGTCGCTAATTTCGCTCCTCTCGCTGTAGCCTCCTTGGCTGTTTGTGTCTTCCGAATGGACGTCGTCGTCCGGCAATGAGAAAAGTGAGCTGGAGTGAGAAGAGACAAGACCTTGATCGGAACTGCGTCTCTTTAAAATGGAAGTGACTTCCGGCTTTTTTAGTGTCAATGTGCCGACTTCTTTGTTTTGATTGGGAGAATTTAATTTCGTGAAACCTGTTGACAAACATAAAAGATTAAACTCCTTAAGACTGCAGAATCAGAGCATGGCAGTTAACTAACATAATAATAACTTTAGGTGTTGCTAGAGTGCGAAATTCGATCCGTCACATACATTGAATGAAAAAGGGACCAGAGAACGGGCAACATTTCGTTCCTTAGCTCAATGTTACAATACAAAAAGTATTGCAAAACCTTACGCCAGTGGTAATTTCCCAATATGTATAAATAAATCGTAAAATATTTACAAGAGGGCCTTTTTATGTTTCTCATCATTTTTGATATTTGAGTTCATTCACTATTGGCATTAAAAAATTGTAATCAACATTTACAAGTAGACACGAAAATGTTGCTGGGCATAACAGTTTAAAACGGGAAAATTATAATTTCAAAGATGAAATGAAACAAACAAAAAATCAAATAATTTGGTCACAAAAGGGCGACAGAAATGAAACAGAAAAACTTAAAATTGTCATAGGAAACTTCCTGAAATAAAAAGTAGAAATAGAGGTAGGAATATTTACAGCATTCAAGGTGCATAAAAATATATTAGTAGAAAAGAAATGAGAAATGCCAAGAGATTAACAATGCATTGGATGGAATCAGAATCAAGAAGAAATAGATATAATAGCATATGAAACCATGTGAATAACAAATGTGAAGAGGTACGCAAACCTAACTGTCAAGAACTTGGAACCAAAAGTGATAAATACAGAACACAACAATGTTGACCAACTGTGGAATGTTTTTAAGGCAATAGTTATTAAATCAACAAGAGAAATGTTAGGAGTATACAAAAGACAAATTGCTTGGGGCATAAACGTAATAAAAACCCAAGTCAAACCAAATAAAATGAAAAAGAATCTATCATATAAAACCAAAATAATAAAAGAAATAGTGCAGGCGGAGAAGGAAAACTCATGGAAAGAATTTGGCGAAAAGTTGGAGAAAGCGGTATTAGACAAGCATGCAATACCATGCATTTTCCATAAAATAGTTAATAACTAAAACGAAAGAAACAAGAATGTAAAAAAACTATGGTGTAGGTTATGTAATAGAGGAGTAGAGAAAAAACTGATTTGACTAACACATACCATATACAAGAACAACACTAAATACATTATAAGTAATGACATAAAATCAAATCAATATCAAACAAAGGAAGGATTACGACAAGAAGGAGAATTAAGCCAAGTACTATTTATGGCGTTCATGGACGGAATTATATGTGAATGCAACAAAAGGACAAAGAAGTTATATGTAGGCCATAGATTTTTGCAAAAAGTAGAAATAGGACGGTGTTCTTTGCCGATTACATAATAATACTAAATAATAACACAATTCCTTAGTTTCAGAGATTTAATGTAGACACTACACACATATGTTTCACCACGCATGGCTTCATCAGGTAATGACACATATGTAGTGCCTATATTAAATCTTTAAAACTAAACAATGGTGTTGTTATTAAGTTTCAACATGTAACTCCGCAATCAATCAGTTATACATAATAATAACTGGTGAAAAAAGCCGACTTACAGAACAGCCTAGAAGTGTAAAATAAAGTATTTAAAGAAAAAGAAAAAATAAATATAAAAATAAAAAATGGCAAAATTGAATAAGTTTCTCAATTCCAATACCTTGGTGTACTAATAGAAGGCAACTAACAACAAGAATATTGAAATTAAATGTAAAACAGTTTCATCCATTTCACATAGTGGAACAACCAGAATTCAAGACATTTTTGCAAGAATTGAATCAAGGATGTTATTCCGTCAAGGAAACTCATATCGAGTAGTCTCTTAGACATAGCTTTTAACGTGACTGTTGAAAGCCTAAACATCTTTAAAGCTTACTACAGCATGTTCCATTACGGTCGATGGGTGGAGTTCTTTATCAAATGACAATTATTTAGCAATAACTATCCATTACATAGACGATAAATGTGAATTGTGTTCAGCACTTTTGGACTGCTTTGTTTACAACGAAAGGCACACAAACATTGCAGAACAAATAAAAGAAATTTGCGAAAAATGGGGTGTGATGAATAAAGTTAAAGCGCTTAAATCTGATAATGCTGCAAACGTGATGGCATCTGCAAAATTATTACAATTGCCTCATATACCATGTTTTGCACATTAAATTTAATTGTACAAAAGGCAATTACAGAAATAAAACCGTTGCAGATGAAAGCAAAGACTGTAGCCGAATATTTTAAAAGGGGTGCGAGTGCTCTGGCTAAATTACTTACTGAGAAAGTCCGATTTTCGTTTAGTAACTGGGACTTCCGGGATGGTGACTTGTGGACCAGGATTGGTTGCTAGCCACCGATCCGCAAGTTCTGCTACTCCTAATTCTTGTATATGAGACAAGGTGGCTTGAACTTCTTCAACGTAAAAAGCATCTGGTCCCATGTTTTCTTCAGCCGGTTCCGTACATCCACCGGCTTCCATTAACACGACCAATAAGTTCTAAATAAATGATTGGGATTCAAACTTATTTTAAATTTAAATTTGTGACGAACCTTTGCACTGCCTATGATCAGCAAGTATCTTTTGCCATCTGGTACTTTAAAAGGTGAAGAGGGATTATTGATGCCTCTATTACATGAAAAAGGAAATACTTCTCTCCAAAGGACCATAGATCTGACTGGTTCGGTCCTCGAAAGATGAAATAGTCCTTGTTGTCGACAATATGAATGTACATCCACTAGGTCCCCATGGATGAAATGAGAAACCAATAAATAACCACAATGATACAGTGCACTACCTAATATTGTAAACAACCTCTGACAATCGAGTGGTTCTTCGTTCTACAACAAAAATACTACAGTAAAAAAAATAATGAAACCTGTGCGTTATTATAATGTTCAAATAAATCGATCAAATCAATAAAGATTACAACTAACCCAATCTCTATAATCACTGGCCTCTAATTCACTTAAAGCATCGTCGATTTGCATTTGTATTTCGTTCGGTAGCGGTATAAAATGAGCACCAGCTAAAATATCTTCAAACTGACACGGTGTCGTTGTTTGTGCCTTCGCAACCAAACTATTCATATCCACATATTGTTCTGCCTTTGTCCACAATCCACTGCTTAATATTCTTGCGAAGAAGCGCGAGAAGAAATGATCGACTTGACTTCTCAGCTCCTGTGACTCAAAACATCGTTCTAACGTCGAGTACGTAAATTCCAACATTCGAACGAGTTCTCGATTAAGCTGCAATACCTCCTTTTCATCGACGCGATTATCCGGCAACATTAGCAGCAACAATTTCCCATCGATCATGTTATAAACAACGTGGACCAATTTTTCCTTACAGTGAACCGATGTGATTTGAGGCTTCGACTTAGTTATGTCATTTAATAGGTGACTGAGAGTCAAAAAGATTCCCCTCGATGTGCACAAGATGTTTTTCTCGTAAGGTCTCGGATAACAATATAAGACGCCGTCGAATTCCGGCCCGTTTTCGGCCAAATTTTCCACATTTACAAACAGCATCCCTACACACTGTTCGCATAACATCGAAGACAAGACATCCTCGTTTTCTTCATCGAAATTCGTCAGTTGGTGAACGAAATTCGATTGGTTTTTCAATTCGTTCGTTGGGGGATCTTTCGTCACCTCAACGCCTGCAACTCTTTGCAACTGAAGAACTATTTCTTCTCTACTTATTACCTAGTACAAATAATAATAATAATTATTTGCAATAACATGATATATCATGATATATATGCAACATGTTAAAATGTTAAAAAATTTGTTCGTATAATTACCTGTTCCAAAACACTATTTAAATTTTGAAAAGTAACCTCGACCCGATCAATGGTCTTCAACCAATCGCCGATTTTGATGTTTTTCTCGTTCTTCGAGTCAAAATTGGACGAGAATCCGGCGATCATCACCCTGTTGCCGTTGGGGAACGAACTAACTGTCACACCCAACAAAGATTCGACCAAGGTTGCCCTACGGCCGAATTTAAAACAGTTCTCCTGACTCAAGCCGATCACGACTTCTTTGATTTCGCCGTTCTCGTAGTCTTGAAATGTCACCTTATTCGTACCGGAATCCAAGCTAAAATCTTGGACGCGTTGTGGCCGCTTGCTGCACCTTTTGCTGTCGCGGCGGCGTAATAATTTCAAGAATTTGCTTCTCGTACTTTTACGTACTTGCGTTTTCGGAAAAGCTGCTTTTGTTTCGGTCTCCGTATTGGTGGTTTGCGTGACAAAGGAGTGACAATCGATGTAAAGGATTTGACCGGTTGCATCCATCGATGATTCCCATTCCGGAACAGAACTAAAAGATCGAATGAGTATTGCGTTTTAATTGTGTAATTGTAATTGCGTTGGCACCTGTCGGTGTCCGAGTAGTATGAATTGGAAGTGGAATCATCGGACCACTCTTCTGGGGAGCTTTCGTGTTGCTCTTTATTGGAACTGCGGTCCCGTGGACTTAGTAAACTTTGTTGTTCGTTCATTTTTTCATTCAAGAATTCGCCAGCGTCAAATTAACACCAAACATAACCTAATAAATATAATTTGAAAATCACAGTGCTGCTCACTCACACGCCTTAGAACAAATGACCTTGTTTGATTTAAAATAAAAATCAAGTATACTTTATTATGACAGGACGGATAACAGGAAAATAGAAATGCATATCTATTTTTTGTATATAATAACGCAATTAACGCACAAGAATATAAAAAAATAGGCTAATAGGAGTAGTGTCGTCGTCTTCTTAAAGGCCCAAGAAAGTTTGACAAATTTGATTGCCAAGCTTTACATTTTCATCACAACAAAATGTAGATTGTTTGACAGTATCGTCAAGCCGCATACTATCAAAAAATATGACAAAAGCGTAAAGTTTGACAACATTTTTATCGTTTCCATGGCCCTTTATATCTCGTTTAACCACAAGATGCAAAAAAGGCGTGGTCTCGGCGTCAACAGCCAGTTTCACACGCTACATACAAATTAAAAAACACCGCAACGCAATCACGATTGTCAAATTTTGTAGTTGCGTGTTTTGGGATTGAGAAATTCCACCAATAGAAAACTTCTATTCAATCTTCGCGCACTTGTGGGTAAATGCAGTATAGTTTTTACTTAAGGTTGTCGCCCACTTGGCCGGCACGGGCAGCCGGCGCGGACCGATAAAATACGAGCAGAATTAAACACATGTAAATAAATGGACAATCGCATACTTGACCTGCACGGGATTGCATGTCTTCTAGAAGACCTACCTGAGTATGGGAAATATGACTTCAAATACGCGGTTTAGTACCCGAGAACCTGAAAAAATGATTTTACCCACGAGAATCTACGAACCAACATTTTTAAATTTACTTTAAATTGTCAAATTAACAATTTTAAATTTTGATTGGCAGTTGAGCTATGGTATATACAAAACGACGCCAAAGTTTCAATCTTTTCATTAATTTTGTATATGGTCCGTTTAACGACCAGATGCAGTAAAGGCGTGGTTTCGGCGTCAACAGCCAGTTTCACACGTTACATACAAATTAAAAAACACCGGAACCAATCACGATTGCCGAATTTTGTAGTTGCGTGTTTTGGGATTGAGAAATTCCACCAATAAAAAACTTCTTTTCAAATTTGCCGCACTTGTGTGGAGCGGCGTGTAACTGCATCTAATGTGTAAACGCGGTATAGAACATGAGATACAAGTGTCGATAATTTAGGTGTTTGGCAAATAGTTTAGTTTTTGACAGTAGTTGAAGTTGACGTTTTCAATATATAATTTTGTACGTTTAAACTTATTCAAAGTCTATAAACTTATGAAATATTTCTAGTTTAAATATATAATTGCATATGCAATTTGACATCATAACATAAGTTCATAGGGTTGATTAGGGATCGAAAGGCAAATTTAGAGATTTTTGACCTACATTATAAAATATATGTGCTCGTAAGAAGCGGTTGCTTATCATTAAGTTTTTAAAAGTGAAGATTAGGTCAGTTCTGAAAACCATTAATTTGTGGCTTTATAAATCCACCATCGGTTGTGACTTCATTCCTAATGCATAATAAAGATCGTTCTTTCTTATTTTTCAGGTAAAATGGAAACCAGGTATTCCACTCAACAAACAGATGCAAATAATTGCAACTTCATGTTTGTTGAAGTGAAACGTGAACCATCAGAAATATTCAGTTTAACAGAAACACCACAGTTTCATTGCGTGCCTACAAAATGTTCGAACATCGAAACGGAATACAAAAGAGAAAATGTAAACATAGTAAAGAAAGAAAATGAAGCAGATAACGTTGCATCGACAGAAAACCTCGACAATGATTATGTAGGTAATATCGCAAAAATATAAAATGTCACTATTGTGAATTATACCGTTATTTCTGACCGTAGCCACAAAACTTCGCAACTGCATCGATAGAAATTTTAAAACCGCCATAACCACCCAGATGAATCACAACGAAAAAGATTACCGAGTCATACCAACAGAACGTCGAGCCTCCAAACCACACAGAAAACCAATTTGCTCTTCCAAGTTAAAGAAACACATCTACGCGCGCGACTTGGTACGAAGTCACATGTGTGAGATTTGCGAGAAAGTTTTCACCGTAAGATCCAACATGCTAAAACACGTTAGGTCTCACACCGAAGAAAGAAATTACAAATGCGAGATTTGCACCAAGCTCTTCAAAAGCAACGACAACATGTCCCGACATATGAAGCGGCACACCGAAGAGAGCAACTACACGTGCGACATTTGCTCCAAGAGCTTCAAGATGCGACAGTACATGTTGGAGCACTCGAAGTCACATAACGAAGAAAGGAACTACAAGTGCGAGATTTGTACCATGAGTTTTAAAACGAATCAAGTTATGTCGAGGCACATGAAGACACACCTCATTGCCAAGCAGAAATGTGCAATTTGCTCCAAGAGTTTAAAGTCGAGGAGTATGTCGAGACATATGAAATTGCACACTAAAGATGACAGTAACAAAGACTTTTCACAAAACATTGGACAAAGTAGGAAAGATGATCGGTTGCAAGAAAAATCTAATAAGTCATATGAAGAGGGATTAAAGGAGGAAATGGAAACCAACCACATATTTGGTAAGAATTATAAATTGAATCAGATTATATAGGCTTGCCTAAAAATGCTTTGCAGTTTCTTTATTAAATGTTTTTCTTTCTTAATGATTTCACTAATGTTTTTTAATGGATTGTTTTGCACTCATACAAGTAGTATGAGTGCAAAGTACTATCTATGTCTTGGATTCTAAGACTCAGAATAACGTTTCAGCACTGAATTTTTTGTCAGTTGCTTTTTAATACGTTGAGATGTATTCGAGGTTGCCAGTTTTTAGGGAGAAGTAATTTAAAACGACACTTAAATCAGGCATTAACACTTTACTGTCAGTTGACATATTACTATGTTTTCCTTGTTTTGCATCTCCTAGCCATTATTTTTTTCCGATTGTCAACTTCATAGATGAGTTTACAAGAAACTTTGGTCATATTTGGCAATAATTAATTAATTGTTTTATTAATTTAATTGTTTACCCTGGTTTATAATAGAAGAAGAAATTTTGAATGCTTTCCTCAAATATGGATAATTTTTGAGGAAAGCATTCAAAATTTTACCAGTTGTAAGTGAATCTGAGAGTAGCATTTCTGAAAATATAGAGTTAGAAAGCAAAACAAAATAATTCAATAATATATTGATGATGAAATAAAACACTTTAACTACGTTTCAACCGCAGATAATTTATTGTTGTAAATATATGATGTTTATGAAATCTCATGTTCCAAAACGCGATATACTGAACATTTTAAAGCGTTTAGATTAAATTACGATACGAGTACATTTGCAAATCATGTTATAAATTGTAATCGTACCTTTCTCGAAAGTAATAAAGTAAAAATGTTACACAACAGTAACAAAGGCACCAAGGGCTTAATCTTGTAGAAGCAGCCAAAATGTACAAAACCCAATGTAATCCTCTCGTTAATCTCTTGAACGAGCAAAAGGACTTACTGCAATATAAATCACCATTTTTTAAGTCCCTCTAGACCAGGGATTCCCAAACTATTTTTGACAAGAGACCCTTTTTCTAAAATGAACTGATACCTCAGACCCCCATAGCCGAATTACTTTAAAAATCCTTTTTAAGTGAGTAAACTTGACATCATTTTCTCATCAAAATGTAACAAAATAAATAGACATAAAATTCAGTAAATATCAAGTAATTAATAATTATTAATACAAATTACGTGAAAATACTTAAGTAGGTAATTATTTTTTGAAAAAAAAAAACATTAAAATCGCAAAGTAAAGATGGATGAATCTGGTGACTTTCTACCAATCTAGTTAAATCTGGTTCAATATGATGATGGTTCAATATGATGATAAAATATCATCGTCTTGAAGTATTTCTGGTAATTTTTACAAATGCGGAAACTGTGAATATTCTTTTCTGCTTAAATTTTGTTCATAACAGATAAGTTTACCCACAAAGGCCGATATTATTGATTTTGTTTTAATCAAGTTGAGATCGTCACATAGCTGATCAAATAACCAAGAGTTCAAAGAATTGCTTCGAATCTTGTTGACAGCATTTGTAACATTGTAAAGAATGGTGCAATCTAGGACTTTTTGCTACTAAATGCTGTATGTGAATCACGCAGTGAATGACCTCAGGCAGTTGACGCTTTAAGTGAGCTATAAACCCACGATGAAGACCAACCATAGATGGTGCATCAGTCACAACAGAAACAATGTTCTTCCATGGAATAACTTTGTCGGTAAAAAAACGTTCCATGGCTTGAAAAATCGATTCTCTTCTGGTATCAGTCTCTAAATATGTAGCAAAAAACAGTTATTGGCACATATTTTCATATTTAATATATCGAACATATCCTAACAACAGAGCTTCATTGCCGGGTAATGTAGACTCGTCCAACTGGAGAGAGAATCTGGTCTGTAAGACATTGCATAAAATGTTTTCCACATCGCGACCCATCTCGTCTATTCGTCTCTGAACGGTGTTATTGCTCAAAGGAAATGTCTTTATAATATCAAGTACGGGCTTGTGTTGAGGACCTCCGCAATGGCTGGTAATTGAGCAATAAAACCAAATAAAACAGACAATTTAAATATGACCGAATTTTATGCCATAGATGTTCTTAAATAAATTTATCAAAATTATAATGTGTTTAAACGGTATACACATTGCGCCATTGTGACGTATTAATGGTCCGTGCGCTGATTGGCTAGTATTCTTTACGAAATGCTGGTTGTTTGTATGCGTCACGTCGGGTGTTAACATAACTAAATGTTTCAACAAGTGTTTGTGTGTTTGCTTTTTATTTATTATTTAAATGGAGCCCGGTTTTGAGAAAGCATCGTCTGAAAATTTACCAGCTGTTGATTTAGAAATGCTAACCGCATTTTTCTCCTCTAATACAGATTTTATAAGCGCTGAAATTCGGAATGTTAAAACTGCTAAGTAAGTATTTGATTATGATAATAATATAAATAATAATTTGAATTAATCTCTTGAGCTAGCAAAGCTGACTACGGTGACAAAAGCAGTATAGAGTGTGTGCAATTATTAACGAAGTGCAAGAAGTAGTAATAAGTTGTAAATGCCTGGACTGTACAGCTGCTGAAGGTTTGTTCATATACAACTTTAACAAAATAGTAATAACAATATTCTTTTAATTATTTAGGTGGTTGTAAGCATGGTGTGGCCTTCTTAACTTGGTTACATAGACGGAGTGAAGAACCATCAGGTACATCTACAACTTACTGGAAGAAACCCACTCTTCCCCAAGTTGGACGTACGAATATATATGTATGTCATTGGCTACTTTGACGAACAAAACTTCCTCACCGTTGGAACATGTTTCAGGTTCTTTTCGAAATAAAGTTTTATCTTCCTTTGGCAACGCAAGTGGAGGTCTATTTGATTTCTTTAAAGAAAATAAATTTAAATTAATATCAATATATCACTTATATATGCAATACTCGAGTGATAATGACAACGAAAATGCCAATGATATTTTGCAATTTGTTAGTGAAAACATGATCGACGAAAGCAGAAGCAGCGTCTCGTCAACAAGCAAACAGTTCTGATCGGTATGAACAGAGATTTGGACGTATAACCGCTTCTAGAATTTATGAAGCAGCTAAGTGCAAAAAATTAACAGGTGCATTAACAAAGAGCATAATGGGAGCATCCAAGCCATTTGATACCGGTGCTATGTCCAGAGGGCGAAAGTTAGAACCAATTGTTTTGGAAGAAGTATCAAAATTAAGGAAATTATTGTTGAATAAAAAGTATCCTGTACTTGGAGCATCACCTGATGGTATATCATCGAATTTTTGTATTGAAGTCAGTGTCCATCAAAGTTAAAAAGTATAAATTTGTATGTCCAAAATGGGCAAGTTAATATTAAATATTTATTACAAATTCAAACGCAGATGTATTTTGCTAATAAAATAAAAGGACTGTTCTGCATTGCAGCACCAGATTTTGAAGAAACTAAAGAAGTGTGCATTTATGACATATCTTTTGACAAAAATTTATGTGAAAAGTATTTAGATTTGGCTGTGGGGTACTGGCAAAAAGCTATATTTCCAATGTTCTTAGATATGTAATTTAATAAACCATTTAAATTTATTTTGTATTATTATTGGTGTATTATTAGTTGAAAGCATATGCAGCACATTTTGTTTAATAATATATACAAAATTCTTACTGTCAGCTATATAATGCTTATATTTATGACATTAATAATTGTAAAAATCATGGTCAAGTGTGTTATTGCTACCTACCAATTGAAGAAGTAAATTACTTGTAAATGTGTTTTTATTTCCATTTATTCATTTAAACTTTTATAAATAATAAATTTTACAAAGATCCCTATATATTGACAATGTGCAATTAACATTAAATAGTCCATTAAATAAACCAATTGGTGAGCCACACACGAATGAGGACCTAACACTCTGAATTCTCTTATTCGTCCAATCTCTCGTTCAAGATGAATCCGCAGACTGGCTATCCTTTTGCTTTCTCTAACTTCTGATGCAGAATGCTGAGCATCACTAACGACACTTGGTGGTCTAACTAAATGACAATGTTTTTGTGCCAACAGTGAGCCAACATGCTTAAAGCCTCTGTCTGCCATTATCCATGAATTTGGTGGTACTTCATTTAAGTACTGACACTCCACTACTACATCTTTATCAGTTGCCCTACCAGCATAACCCGGAGACACAAAATTAATAAAACCATGAGGAGTACACGATATCAAATACATACTTTATGGTGTTACACTCCTTTCACTCGTGTATATATAAACTACAAGATGTCTGTACACGACACCGTATAAAACGAAACCACCATGAACTCCTCGCCAGTCAACTCGCCCAAACGACCATGTATTGGTGTCGATGAACGGCCGGACAACACCACCGGGACTCAGTGTGTAACGTGCTACGGCACGGCAATAATATTTAATTGGGATATTAAGTAAAATTTATTATTTTATTGCCATTACACGATTTTTCTCATTCACAGTTGAGTTCTTTAAAATAAAAACACATCTTTCGTTTCTAGATCTTGGCCAACCGAATTATATGTGTAATCAGTGCTCCGACCTACATGTGACGGAATTGTTTGACTTGATCACGGCTGATTTCAGTTTTGAACACCATAAGGTGAGCCCGGAAACATCATACAAATTTAATAATGTCCGCTGCTGGGTCTGCCGCAAGTTAACGATTGAACTGGAAGCGACTATCGACTGCAAGAAGTGTTGTCCGGAGCAAAATTAATCATTTACACCCCCACATAACACCCCGACGTCAAGGGGGAAGTAGAAAATCATTGAGTTCTTTTTCAAACACCCGACATCGCCCATACTAAGCATCGTGAAAACAAAACAATGGCTCAACTCGGAATTCGCATACATCGGACGCGCACACGACATGTTCAAACAGGCTTGTGACGTATTTTGTCGTCAAATATGTAATTATTCAATAGAAGCATTTGCAGAATTATATTTCAATTCGACTCCGCTATTTGGTGCAATTAGTGGCAATCTAGACGAAGAATATTACTCTCGTGACGAAAATTGCATTCGTCTAGAAGAATGACTACTTTTTCAATTTCACGATACTGATCGCATTTGTGACTTTCTTAAAATCATTTATTCACACTTGAACTGCCAAAGTGGCAAAAAAATTGCATTCAATTAACAGGTCCACCAAGTAGCGGCAAAACATACTTTGTTAACATTTTAAGTTGTTGTTTATCCAAAGGCCAAATTCGTAATTTCAATAAATTTGACACTTTTCCGCTTAACGACTGTGTCGACAAACGCATTCTGCTATGGGACGAACCAAATTACGACCGTGGCGCCTTGGAACAAATAAAACTTCTATTTAGCTGGGATAAATGTCCGGCAAATGTAAAGTACGAAAATCAGGTACAAATAGATCGGACACCGATTTACGTCACTTGCAACATGGACATTTTCCCAAATAATGAGGAATTCAATTGTCGCATGTATAAATTCGATTGGCAAACTTTACCCAATAGGAACATAGTAGTAAAACAAATTTATCCGATCGCTATATATGATTTATTTGTAAAATATGGGATTATAACAAATATGATATGATATTATAACTAAATAAAATTGACGAACATTAGTTTCCATGTGCTTCATTAAAATAACCTAATACATGATAATTATTATAAACATTGGATAGTTCCGAAATACTATCTGCACGAAAATCTAACTGCATATTGCGAGCATACGGTGTATAATTGTACATTCGTTCAGCATCAAAACTAACGGTACAATCACACTCGACTAACCAATATGCACATGCATTTACAAATTCGGCACTCGTATTCAATCCATCATCTGGCGCATTTGCTTGTACAGCATTAATTCCAATATGAGCAGAAGGCTGAATCAAATACGAATGGCTACCACCAGGATTAGTGGAACCATATTTTTCAATTATTTGACTGTAATTAGCTTTTAAATAATGATGGCCAACAACATCTGCATTCTGCAAAGTCACAGATAAATGCTTGTCAGAATTACTAGTGCTGCTGACAGACGTAACTTTAGCAGTTTTTGATGCCATTGGAATGTTACCACCGTATACACGAACATTATAATTATTACTATACACAGAAGCAAATTGATGCGGTTTCAGAATTCCATTCTTAGGCGAATGTATCCCTGTAATTCAAATTGCGTTACATGTTTAGAAATATCAGGCCACGTGTCTGCAAATGGCCTCGCACCAGCAGGTGTTGCTATGGCCGTATACCAAGGTAAAGAACGAAACACACACATAGTTGTTGGCAACTCCTTTAAATAATCTCGCTGTTGAGTGGTTTTCTGCGGAATGCCATACAAACGACTTACAAGTTTTTCTAACGAAACTTCTTCAGTCGTAGTGACCTTCATGGGATGATATTAAAATATCAGTCATTCTTATAACAAGTTGGTACACGTAACACAACTTGTACAGTATCTTGAAAGTTTTATTTTTAGTTTTATTTATAACAACAAATTGTCTGTGGTAGTAGTGTTGTCAAAGTGTTTTATTTCATCATTAATACGGATTACCTCACAGTAAAGGTCTCAACCATAGTCTATATTTAATAATATATTGGACCTGTAATGGTAGTGGTATCAATGTAAATTCCTTTTTGGGAAATGATGGCGTTTCCAAGAAATTCAGAAAATATTTCAAAAGTGGTGGATTTGTTATTGTTCAGCTTTTTTTAAAATTATTAGTGAGGGACACAAATAGATACCATATGCAAAATATCTCAAGTGACGCAATTTTTTGATTTGAATATTTTAATGAGACACGTGAGGAAAAATAGTATAAACGATTATGGGTCTACTAATCTATTCCCTGAAATACCAACGTCATATCCCAAAATAAGTTCAGAGAAATAGTAAAATCCTTACATTTTTCTGACAATGATAAAACGCAAGTCTACTTTTCAAACCAGAACTAATAATAGAATATTTTTTAAATAAATTTGTAATTTGTAAAGTATATGAACCGAAATAAAATCTTTGGCACTATATTTACATGGACAGTTATTATAACAGTGTTCAGTTGGCTGAGAAATAACTTTTTACGAAGATTAGTATTTGCGTTACAGTTAGGGAAAATTATGGGTTACCTCACGATCAAAAAGAATTAAGTTAAGAAAGGGACAACATGATTTTCGTAGAAAGGTGTAGTTTTAAGACATATTTGACAAAATAGATGTAAAAATCATTTCAACGATACATCAGGCGTGAATGTTTAAAACCATTAAAATAAATAGAAAAAGTGGCGAAATGATTAATGTTAAATTCTGCTTTATGCAATTCATGGTGTACAAGATCCAACTCGGCAAAGAAAATAAGATTTTCTTGATTTTTGCAAAAGACTGGATTGAGAATGAATATTGAGAAAGTTCTCGAAATGCAACGCACCAATAAGATTTTCAGGAAATTTGAGGCAGCAATTGTGAAAATGTATAGTTCCGGTAAAAAGTGTCCTCAAAGACAGGTATTGGAAAATGTTTTGAACACTATCATAAAAAATATATAATTTATGAAAATGAATAAACTTACTAGTTTCTAGTTTGGATTAAGTTTTGTTTTTTAATTTTCTATCTAGTTTTTAAGAAAATCTAATAAGAATTACGTAACAAAAGTACAAATCTCCCAAATAAAATTTGAAATGACTTGGATTTTTAATATAGGAAATAAAAGGGTACCTCTGCCTAAAATTAAGTGGCCATTCAATTTTAGTTTGATTGAAATCGTTTAAAAAATTCATAAAGGAAATATTTATCTCAGCAATATAGATCACAAATATTTTCGGCATTTTGGATTTTTTGATTTTAAATACAAAGAATTTCAAGTTCAAATGTTAAAAATGTTCAAATTTTACATTGTTAGCTAATTATTTCAAATTTAACAATTGTTTAAATTTTACTCTTTAAAAATTTTGAAATTGAACAATTTTTTTTTTCAAATATTGCAATTTTGTCAAAATTTTACAAATTTTTAAAATTTGCATTTCCCTCACAGTTTCAACTAAACAATTATTCAAATTTTACGTTTTTTTTTTAATTTGTCATTTATTTACAATTTTTCCAGTTTTTTTATATTTTTTATAAATGTGATTTCGATATATATTTTTTCAAAATATTCACTAGTTTTAGACAATTTATGACAATATATGATTTTTTTAATGTTTACATTATTATATATATATATAGGTTTTTTCTTGATAATTTGCAAATTGCAAAGTGTTTCCTGGTACTGTTTTTTTTGTTCAAAATTTTGTATGTTAGGCAATCTTGATAATATTGACAAGTTTGTACAATATTTTTCAAATTGTTTGACCATTTTTTTACATGTCTACTAATTTTTACTTTTTTCCAAATGTTATGAAAATTTGTTATTTGTGCGTGTGCCTTAGACATTCTTGGCAAGTTGGCATTTTTTATTTTTTTTTTCAATTCAAACGAAAATTTGCTTTTCGGATCATAGACATTCTTGACAATGTAGACATTATTGACAATGTTGTCGAATTGTATAATATTTTTCAAAATTGAACAAATTTTTACATTATCAAAATGCGGAAGATTTTTTGTGTTTTTTGTGACATTTAAATAATTTTGCTAAACTTGATTCTTTCAGCATATTGTACTTTTACAATTTAAAATTTTTGCCGCCTACCTGGTTCACCAGGGCAGCATATTAATCTCTTTTAATCTGTATGTTTTGTTTATTTCCAGACACAATGAATGCATCAAAGACTACAAGTAAGCATCACACCGACTCCTCCCGTGTCAAAGTGAAAGTTGAAACTGAAATTGTATATTTACCACAAATAATCGAATGTGACGTCAAAAATGAAAAACTCCCCAATAATTATTTTTATAACTAACTTATGCAGTTACCAAAGCCAACGAAAGAAAATTTAAAATTTTGATGATTTGTCAATTAAAATTCAAGTGCTGTCAATTATTGGTTATTTTAAAAATGTGGTTGTGAGATTTTTCCATAAATATAAGAAATGTATGCATATGAAATTCATATGTTCAATTTCAAAACACACTTCAATAACATCGGGCCATTACAGATAGGCAACCAATGTCACGTACATTTTAACAAAATCGCAATCAATCAATTGAATAAAATTGCATAAACAAAATTCACCTTATTTCTTGAATAAATTTATTTATTAATAATAATGTACATAAAGGAAGAAAAATATTAGAAATTTTTAATTGGTATTTTGCAGTGGCGGCTCGTGGGTTTGCTACTTAAAAGATAAACTAAACGAATTATTAAATGATCGTTTTTGATTGCCCCTGATGGATATAAGCGCGGGTAAGTCAGGTATCGGTTTTTTCTGTTGTTTAATAAACAATTTATCTTCAAAAGAAAGCGTACTGAAAGGGGTGTCAAGCAAAAAAGCTACCAAGTCTTTGGTATTCCTTACTGTTTCAACTTCCATTTCTTTACTACTTGCAACAAAATCTCGATCAATACAATAAATACGATCAATAAACTGTAGAAAATAATTTTTTGCCTCCCGAGATGTAAACATTGGAACTACACCGTTCATGTCACATGTAACTTCGTTTTTACAACGACTGTGCGTAAAAACATAGTATGCGGTAAAGTAAATAATCTTTCTTTTTAAACTCCAGAGACGTAGGAAAAATACACAATTTTGAAATCATGAAGCCGATGTTCAGGAGATATATTAATTTTTAATTCAATAAGTATAACAAAATACACAAAATTAAAATATTAATTTAATATTAAATTAGTCCAAACACTCCGCTGAGCATCGTGTTTAAGATATAAACTTCATGCAGCAAAATGCAATTTCCTACATTCGATTATAAATAGCTAATAATAAACGTACAATGGCATCAAATAAATTTCGGACATCAAATTTCCTGTCATTTTAAAAAATAAAATGTGGTTTAGGCTTTAATGTCATAATTTAATATATATGTTTTAGAAAGAAGATAATAAACCTCGAGTGAAGAATTGGAAAACTAAACATGCTTTCCTCAACAAAAATAACAACTAAAATTTAGGAAAAGATTAATTCTTATTTCTACATAAATTATATATATTCAATATTTTTGACTTGTTGTAAAAATAAAAATAAAATCAATATTTCGTCATAGCCCCATTTGCTGCTCACATTTTCCAACATTCTAGGCATTGAGAGACATATATTTCGGAAATAGTCCTGAGGTATAGTATGCCATTCTTCTATAATTGCAGTCAACAGCTCCCCCCTATTGTGAAAAATTACCCTTCTGCTTTGTAATTTCTTTGCAACAGTCCCAACAAATTCTCAATAGGATTGATATCCGGGCTTCTACTAGGCACTAGGCCAATCTAGAACATTTATGTTTTGGGACTGGAGCCACTCAACAGTTCTTGGTGCCGTATGTACGGTACAATTATCATGTTGGAAAGTAAAATTGTCATTACGATATACTCCTCTTACCGATGGAAGCATGATGTGCTCCAGGATCTTAACATAAACATCACTGTTTAAACGATTTTCAACGTTTACTGTTACACCAGGACTAACCGCAGAAATCCAGCCCCATAAATTAACTGAAAATCTTCCGCTTCGTTCTGTACTTGCAACGTATGTTTCATGATATCGAGAATTTCTGGGTCTATACACCCTGATGTGGCCATTGTGAGAAGATTGAAATATCTTCTCATCTGAAAATACAACTCGCCTCCAGAAGTCATCGTCACGGGCCAAATGCTCCAAAGCAAATGCTACACGCGCTTCCTTGTGTTGAGGTCTTAATCCATCTTTTATTGCGGTGGCATAGTTTTTTTACATTACTAACCCTTATACGATTCCGCGCAGTCGAAATTGAACCAGGAAAGTTACTAATTATTCTTGCGTTAACGGCATTCTTGAAAGGGTGATTCAGTAAGACATCAACCAGGGCTTCATCTTGTTCAACAGTTGAAGGTCGAGATCTTCCGGACCCTGGCCGACGTTCTATTATTTGAGTTTGTCTCAATTTCTGTATAATGCAGTGAATAGTGCTTTTGGGTATACCTAACATTTCTTGAATCTGCCTGCATGATCTACCGGTCTGCATGAGAGCTATTACTCTAGATTTGTTAAATTCAGATACTGATGGCATGTTCAGATTTCAGTTAATCTGACGTTACTTTGAAGTATTGAGAAAATAATTTCAATATGCCAGAAATTATGACATTAAAGCCTAAACCACATTTTATTTTTAAAAATGACAGGAAATTTGATGTCCGAAATTTATTTGATGCCATTGTACCTACCTACCTAATAACAATTAACTTTTATACAATTATTTAAATGTATTCAAATTCTTCAAATCTGTCATAAATAATGCAATGTTGCCAAACTTGAATAAATAAAATATATAGGTATAAAAAGATGACCAAAAAATGGCCAAAAAATGTTATACAAATCTCATGCGTTAAGTTATTTTATAGCGCTCCGGCAAATAAGGTACTCGCCCTTCGGGCTCGTGCCTCAAACGAAGCCGTCGCGCTTTAAAATTGAACTTCTCGCATTCGACTGTAAATAACTATTACCTTAGTAACAGCAATATGTCACCATCACCAACATTAATACGTCACACAACTGCACGAGAAACAGTGGGAGAGTGGGAGTATTCATATGCCGTGACGCAGCGTCTGGCGGCATGCATCCAGCCGATGTGTTTTTATCGAGAAAAGTCTCTAGTTAATACGAACTGCGCTAGGTTTTGTATCGGTTCAGCGCGTCAAATGCAGCAGTTTGTGAGGCTGAAATTAGTTTGCCTCCGGCCGGCAAAATTTCACAATATTTTCGCGCTATAAGATCTTGGGATGTTTGAAAATTGTAATTTCTACAACTACGACTATTTACTAAAATACGCGTTTTTAATACAAAAAAACAACACTCATGTATAGAAAAAAATAAATTACAAAAAATGTCATACAAAATGATTAAGGGGGGCATTGCCTCCGTTGCCTCCTCTGACAAGCTGCCACTGGTATTTTGTCAAAAATAGAAAATATTAGAGATTTATTTGCTGTTGAATATCTCGATCCGATTCATAATATTGGAGCATTTAAGACCGATGGTTCTGTTGCAAATGAGTAGTATGTACAGGAAAAAATCCATCTATCTTGTAGTTTAGCTCAAGAATTTTGAATCTTGATCAAGCAGGAGACTTTGAAAGAATTTAAATACAAAGCTTACGACCTTACGAGTTAACGTACCGCCCACCAAAAACGCTCCGTAACAATATAGAATATAAAACAAACCTGAATTATAGACGATATACCTTGCAATTATAAATTAAACTAAAAAGAGGGATACAGACAATAAAAGGTCGGACTGTCCCGAATATTCATATACAAAATTCCTTAGGGGAGATGTGTTCAAAGCTATTGCACTGATATTTAGCTGAAGTGCCTCAGCTAATTCCAATGCAAAGTGAAGAACTTAGAGCGCCACATAAATTTATACAGCCCTAGTCAAATATTCACAGGGTGCGGTATCGGAGTTTGAAAATAAAGCACATTCTAATTTGTGAACATTAAACCAAGTGTTTTATTACCAATTGAAAAGTATGTTTCACATGGAGCCGACCGCCGATTCAATCAATATGACTATAACAATTCAGTCATCTTGATAATGGCCGTAATCTGAATTTATTAATTTAAACCTACTTTGAAAAATAAAAATACTTTCAAATGAATCTTATTTTTTTTTAATTTATAATGAGTCTTCACTCAAATATATGACGGGCAAAGCTAGATTTTTCAATTGTATTATATTTGAGATGATTTCCTTATAACTAATTACAAATAATTAAATGTTTACGAAGTAAGGAGTGTTTTTATTGAAAAGTAGATGAAGGAAACCAATTGATAATTTTTGACAAATTAGAATATTTTATTTCGGTGTCGGGGTGTCTGGTTACATCTCATGTTATACAAACTGCTTCCATGTTTTCCTGTCCTTGGCTATGCTGCCCACTTCTTGTACATTCTTCCCTCTTCTATTTATTGCTTTTGCTATTATGTTGTCTCAAGTTTCTGGCGGTCTTCCTCTTCCTGTTTTCGTTCTCACTCTGGCTTCCCACATTTTTTTCACTGGTCTGTTGTCTTCCATTCGATGTAAGTGGCCCCACCAACCCAGTTGCTTTTCTTCTATGTATTCTAGAGTGGACTCCGTCTTCGGTTCTTTCCTAATCACTTCGTTCCTAATTCTATCTCTTTTGGTTATTCCTTTAACTTCTCTTAGGTACTTCATTTCGCTTGCCTCGATTTTACTCTTCAATTTCCTGTTTGCTACCCATGTCTCGCTCCCGTAGGTTAGGATTGGTCTATACATTGTTCTGTAGACATTTTTGTTTCCTTGGATACCTCTTTTTTCCTTATAAACGTTTGGTTTATTAAGTGTTTTTTCTATTCTTTCCTTTATATCCCTCTCTTGCTTTCCATTGCTTTGAATTACCACCCCTAGGTATGTAAATTCGTCCACTTGCTCTATATTTTTTTCTTCTACTCTAATTTTAATTTTATCTATTTCTTGACCCGTTGCCATCACTTTTGTCTTCTTTGAATTCATTTTCATGCTATACTTCTTCAGTGCTTCATTCCATACATTTATATTGTTTTGTAATCCTTCCTCACTCCCTGCCATAATTACAATATCGTCCGCAAAAGCACATTCGGTTACGTCTATGTTTTGGCGTCTTCTATATCCTAGATTTAGTTTTCTTAGCTTTGGACGGCATTCTTTCAGGATTTCATCTATGAAAACTGTGAATAGCACAGAGCTCATAACACCGCATTGTCTAAGTCCTTCCTTTGTTTTGAAAAAATCAGACTTCATATTTCTAGTTGCGACATAATTGGCATTATCACTAAACAGGCTTTTAATCGCCTCTAGTAATCCCCAATTCACTCGTCTTTGTTTTAGTATAGTCCATACTGTTCTTCTTTGTACTCTGTAAAACGCCTTCTCCATGTCAACGAATGCGAAGTATGCTTTTGATCTACTCATCATAGTCTTCTCTATGATCTGTTTGACGGTGAAAATATGGTCTTGTACACTCCTTCCTCTTTGAGCCTCATCTAACACAGGGTCGATTATCTCCTTTAATCTTTTCTCTAATATTCTCTCGTATGTCTTTACAACTATGCTTAACAGTGTTATGCCCCTATAATTACCACAGTTTCTCGTATCTCCTTTTTTGTGTATTGGTATAATTACCCCAATTTGCCAATCTTTCGGTATTTTCTTCTCTTTCCATGCTTTGTTGCATATCTCCCAGAATATCTTCGTACCTAGTTCTCCCATGTTCTTAAACATTTCTGGTGTAATTCTATCGTGTCCTGGTGCTTTGCCATTTTTTAGTCTTTGTATTGCGTCTTCAACGTCCTCTAGTTTGATTGCGTTTGTCGATGTGTCTTCTTCCTTTGCATTTCCTTGCATGCTATTGCTTGTCTCTGCTTCTGCTTCATTACTGTCCGGTGTCGTTCCTAATAGTTCTTGGAAATATTCTTTCCATCTCTCCATAATTTTCGTTTCTTCCATAATTATTTCGTTATTCTTGTCTTTTACTGTTACGTTGTGGACTTGTTTACCTTTTCTGATATTTTTTAGTATCTTATAGAACAGTTTTTGGTTATCTTTGTAGTTCGTTTAAAAATGGAAACGAAATGTTTCCAGCATGTTTTCATTCCACCAAGCTGTCATTTTCTTTTCATTTTTGACCTTTATAGTGCCACATACTTGTGTTGCTGCTGTAGTAATAACTTCTTTAAAAAGTTGCCATATTTCTTCTACGCTCTTATTCTTTATTGATATCTGTTTTTTGTCTATTATTTCTTTTATCTTGTCTTCATATAACGTTGCTGTGTCTTCTTCTCTTAATTTGTAGGTTTTTATTGTTTCCTATTCTTTGTTACTATTTTGTTGTTGTTGCATTTCTTCCCAGTCTTCTTTAACTTTGGCTACTATCATTGTGGTCACTACCTATATCTGGTCCTCTAAAAACTCTTGTATCGATGATTTCTTTTCTAGTGTTTCTTTCAACTAATATGTAATCGATTATTGATTTATTATTTTCTTCTCTTCCTTGTCTTGTATATCTATGTATGCTTTTGTGTTCGTATAGTGTATTGGTTACTATCATGTTCAAAATACAATATTCTATTAGTCCGTCTGTCCATTACTGCTTATTTTTCTTCTCCGTATTTTCCTATGAGTTCTGTGTTTTCTTGTCTTTTCCCTACTCTTCCATTAAAGTCTCCACACACAAATATTTTCCGTTACCACATTCACGTCTTTTTCTACTGCCTTTTCATCTTCATTTGGGCCATATGCTGTTATTATTGTCATTCTTTTCCCATTTATTAATATATTTAACTAATTTCTTGTTGATTATGCACCCCACTCCTGCTGCCGCGTGTTTCTCTTTTTCTACTCCACTGTATATTAGTAGATATCAATTCTTTAATGTTTTCTCCCTCTTCTTTTTTCTTTCTGTTACTGTTAGGATGTCTATATCCAGATTGTCGCTTTCATATGCTACCTCTTCTTATTTTCCTCTTATGCCTCTCACGTTCCATGTAGCCAGTTTCCACCTTTTGTTTTGTTTCTTGTTATTCACTGTATTTTTTGTGTTTTCTCTTTCCCGTGTTTTTCTATGTTTTGTTGTCCTGCAGTTATTTTCTTTCTCTTGTTCTCTCTATTTCTACTTGCATTCCATTTATCAAAATCATTTCCGTTTCCCTAGCTTTTGGCGTCTTCTGTGATCCGTCGGGTCTAACTTTCGTTACTAGTTTTTTGTTTCCTTCTTGTTGAGTTTATCCGTTAATTTTTTTTGTAATTCGTCCCATCTCCACTCTTTTCCATTTATGATTAACTTTTTATATCCAATTTTTGTTTCCCTTCCTTTCTCTTTTTCTTCTTTAGCGATTTTTCTAATTTTATTTTGTATTTCAAGTTCATTCCTTGTTAGATCAGATTCAATATAAATCTTTTCTTTGTGGTTCTTCAGTTTACTTTTACTTTTTAGTATGTTTATTTTATCTGTCATGGTGTCTGTTTGAATCATGCATAGTTTTCTCCTATTTTTCTGGACTCTTTTGATTAATATGCAATTCTTGCTCAATAAAGCTCTCCATGTCGCTTTTCAATTTTTTATCGTCCCTATCGGTTATCTTTAATCAAATTCTTCTTTTTTCCTACTTTTTCTAGATGTTCTATTTTTCCTTGGAGATATTTTATTTCCTTTTTCATACTATCATTTTCCTGTTGTATTGACTTCATTTGTTCGTGATTATCTTGTTGCTCTCTTCGAATTGTTTGATTTCATTCATCATCTCATTCTTACTCATTAATTCTCTCATCATCCCAACCATTACACCTTCAGTATTTTCTTTTTTGTCTTTGTAATTTTTTGTGGGCGATCTCTTTGTTACTTTACTTCTACTAAAACTTTCTTCCAGTTCTTCATCTCTTTTAGGCTTGCTTTCGTCGCTTTCGCTGCCTGAATACATTTGGCTGCCGTAACTTTCTCTAATATCTCTAATACGGGCCTGTGCAGCACTGTTTGTTGCCTACCTCGTATCCTTTGCCGCGCTAAGAAACGCACCCGGGTCGTCTCCCAGAGGTGTTATATTTCTTATCAGCGCTCATGCTTGGGTTTATTTCTCACAGTTATTTCCACTTATTACCGGTTTTTGTTTTATTTATATTTTCCTCCCTATTTATGTACAATTATGTGAAATAACATAGATAATAATAATATGAAATAAATTAGAATATTTTAATAGACCTAAATTGATGATTTCTAGTGGTCCGTATAAATTATTACATAAGAGTCCATTATCAAATATGACTTCTACTTCTACATAAGAAGTAAATAAATCTTGTCCAAGATTAGTAAGGATATTGCCATGACCCGTTTCTAATTCATCATTAATCTGAACACGGGCTATCCGCGCAAACCAAACAAAAAGGCGAAAATAGGAGAGAGATCGATCCAGGAACACACTCACCAGAAGATCTTCCTTCAAAGACATAAGAACCTTTTTCCAGTGGGGTAGCATGGCCGATTTCTAGATTTTGTTAGTTCTTTCGCCTTATTTTCCAAGTCTTCCCGTTCCCGCGGATAATTACTCTCTCCCAACGTTCACTTCGGAGCAAATTTATATTTGTTTAGCTGCCACCAGCCAGAAAACCAACGTTTTCTTCGTCATATTGAAACGCACTTTCAATACCAATAAAAAAACAACCACATAAGGTTTTATTTAAGTTTATTGCAAAAATAGAATCAAACCAGCTATATAATGGTTACAAAACCAACACGTTTTTCACGAAAGAGTATTATTAAAAATTTTACTTTTAAATATAAAACGAAAGAAAAGGAAAGAAAAATAGGTTTCCCATAAATTTAATTAGTCGAACAAAATATAAATTTCCAGAACTGACATAATTCTCGATATTTATAATAAAATTTCACTTCTTACGTAATCATTTCTCTCTCTAATACCAAATTGGCGATAAGAGGGTTTAAAACGTCTTTATTCGATTTTCCTTGCACAAGTTATTTTATCACACGACTCGAGAAAACTATTCTAATAATTGTAGTTTTCACTTACTTATTTTTTAACACCACCGGCTTACTTAATAGGCTTCAACGCGTACATTACTTATTAGAAACTGAACATTGACCCTTCAATGTTAACTCGTGACTATTGTCGACTGCTTTTGGACTTCTAGTAATCATATTTAATACTTCATCAGGCGAGAGACTACTACTGTGTTCCTAGTTCATTATTAAAACAGATGTCAGCACGTCCAATATGTGGACCACAGGAGTTGCAAAAATACTTGCTAGGTTATTTTATAGCTCCCCACTGTTCTGTTAAGGGCACATGGCTCTGGGCGAAAAATCAAGCCTTCCTCAGGAATAGGTCGTGCGCTGTTAATATTAAAGTCTAGAGTAACATCTCGGAAAATAATTAAAATAATCGGTATCGTTAAATATCGAAAACATGTAGAAAAGTGAAAAATTATATTATTAGAATTCAAATACATTTGATTTTGATTGCGAATCTCGGGTAAAATTATAGTTTGTGCAAGAAGGAGATTAAACAGAGACGAATAATTCCTCTTCCGATCCATTATTGGGATTTATAGGATCAAGAGGAAATGTAAGAATTTTATTACTAACAATTGTGAAATTGTGGGTTCTGTTAATTTCTATTTTTGGTTTCATGAATTAAATTTTAAAAAGAGGAACCTGTAAGGGCAAGTTCTTCTTTCCTTCCTCTAAAGTAAAAATTTTAAAAAAATGTATAAAGGTTTTAGTGAGGATCGTTTTTTTTTAAATGTCGATTACAAGTTCGTTCGTCGCTTCTTTTTAACGCATATTTTATGCATTTACTTTAATTTAATTTAATCTTTTTTTCTAATATAATAAAGTTAATTAAACCATATTTTTGCTTTTATTAATTAACTAATGAAAAGAGACCTAACCCTAATTTGACAGAGATAGTCGTCAATTTGTCTGCAAGTAGATAACGAACATTTTGAGTGATTATAATAATAACAATAATAGTAATCGGCCATGTTACCCCACTGGACAAAAGATTCCTATGCTCCGAAGGAAGCCCTTCAGGTGACCGAGTTACTGGAGCTTTTCCCGATTTTCGGAAAGCCCTTATTCTCATTCACGAGCGTCATCATCTGAATATCTCAGTTATTCCATCGATTTCCATTTTTCCAGCGCTTCCCCAAAGGTTAGCGATGCAATTTTCTTCATGATTTTTGAACCACGCATTAAATTCCGCGATATTTTCCTCTTTCAAGCTCTGATGATTTTCACAGGATTGGCAAAAATTAGATTTCACTATCGAATCGACGACTTTCCTGCTATGATATCCAATTGATACACACACCAAACAATGATCAAAAACGTCTTTTCTTCCACGTACCGTCTCCTGACACAGTAAGATGACTTTTCATTTTTCCATTTGATGCATTTAATTCTTGTTCCTCTTCGATAGCTTGCCGCAAAACTAAATCATAGACCGAAGACACTGCGATATTAATATTTTCGAGAATGTCATAATACGTTTTGGTTCTGAGTGCACTGCAAAGATCCATCAACCTGCAGAATTTATTGATTTCGAGTAAACGAAAAACAAAAATCATTCAGGGGTTTATTTCTAATCCTTTATTTTGTATCTTCGTGCACGAGTTGATGGAGTTTTCTGTGCGATTGCATTTCATCAAAAGTTTGAATCCGAGACCTTGTGTAGACGTTTGTGAAAACTTGATGTTACCGAGACACTCTGCAAAGATTGAGATATTGCAATGAAAACTGAGACAAACTCCAGGATGCAGTAAGCGAACCCAGATATGATTGTGGTTTCAAGTGATGTGTTAACGTATGTCTTGTCTTTTTCCACGATTTTCGGATTCAATGGCTTGCGTTTTTTTTAAGTCGAGATCGGTAATTGAGTTCACGTGATCGCAAAACATACAAAATAAAGGGCAAAGGGGCAGTATATATGTGAACACTAGACAAGTGAGTCAGAGCGACAGGTCGCAGTAAACACACCAACGTTGAGACAAAATATAAAGTTTATTTCAAGCAGCTAAAAATACATTCCACATATATTTGTCAACAACCAGTTCCAGGCATGGCTGCAACAAATGACCATGTTCAAGGAGGAGTTTGCCAAAGAGTGCGCTCAATTGCCTACATACAACCTGTGTTTTAAGTTACATATGTTTTATTTTGATTGCACCTACCAGACGTAGTTTTGGGTGCAGCTTTTCTGTGCTCCCCTGACTTAACAATTCAGTTTCTATAAACAGTAACATTTCCTCAAAATTGTAAATGTCGTTCAATAATTTTTTTAATAATAATAATAATACTATAAATACTTTATAAGCTACTAACATTTTATAACTTGCTCACTACTCACTTAAGTATTAAATACGTGTAGGTCGGTTTACTTTTACAAGTAAAATCACCATTGTACATAACATATGTTGGGATGAATTATACAACTTTAATAATACAATTATGCCCGGTTTCACAAACGCTAATCGGTCGTTAACAGCTTGTTAACGAATCGTCAAAAGTTTGACGATTCATTAAGGAGCCTTTAATCAATCGTCAAACATTTGACAATTGATTAACTTGACGACCGTTAAAAGAAAAATTACCATTGTTTTGGATTTCACAAGCAATAACGAGTCGTTAAACTAATTCACCATTTGACAATCGTTTGTGAAACCGGGCATTAGTGTGCTAAAGTTACACATAATTAATGCTTATTCACATAGTGTGGCGCCAAAAACAAGGGCATCATTTTTGGTATGTGGTATCAGCAACTTCATATTTTAATATCCGCTGTGAATCTTAGCAAGGTCGTAAAGTTGTGGTCTAGGAAAAACATCATGTGAGTTGGCATCGCAGCGTATGCTGCATTACTCTATCAGAAAATTCATGGTGCTCATATCACTAATGTTCTTGTAGCACTCCAGGTGCCATTTTATTTGACATCAATTTTGTCGTTGCAATCAACCGTATCAATTTCTAACTTTACATCGTTATGAACATCCATCTTGCTTAAAATATTCCAAAAAACATTGTCCAATGCACTTTTAGAGGCTGAACTTTTCATAAGAGAATTATCACTATTTCCATTCACTTCATGTTTCACATCAAGCTTCTCTATCTGTGTGTTCATTAATGATGTAGATTCCACCATATTTTCTTCTTTCTTCACGTCCATCAGTACCGATTCAATATTATTTTCAACTTCAGCCTTTAAAGGATTATTTTCAACTTCAGTCTTTAAAAGATTATTTTCCATCGTGTCCGTAAAATAATCTGTAAATGAATGAAGAAAATAAGTTTTATTAAACATATTATTTGTATATGTATACAGTAAATGGTAATGGGAAGTGTAGGATATTTATGCAAAAATTAATACCAGTATTAATCATAATTTTTAATTTACCTTTACGAAATTACAAATTTCGTCTCTTTGTTTTTATGATTCGGACAATGATTCCTAATATATTCCTGGCACCAGTGAAAGTGATAAAAGTGATAATGAGGAAAAAATTTTTTTTGCTGTTATTGTGAAAACTATAGATGAACAAATATTTTTCAAGACCAGGCAATAGTAAAGAAAGAAAATATCTTATCACAACATGGCGAAAAACGGGACATTTACTATAAAATTCCGATAAACCAATGAAAAACCACATATACAGGAAAATACGTTTCTGCTTTGCATTTATTGCCTCGGCTTTGAGCCAATTTAAACAATATTAGAGCGGTTTGACAGTGCACTAACATATAAAAGAAGCAATGACTCAGCAATTAATATCGATAGAAGTTAGTAGAGCTGTAAGTTTACTTGAAGACGGAAATATATTCACAATGTTATGTTGCCCAACAGCTTAGGGTTGTGTAGGAAACTTTGGGCAAGCTTTGGAAATGATATCGAGAAACAGCTACCATAACAAGGCGAGCAGGTACAGGTCAGCAGAGACCGTTTTCAGCTATTGCAAGTCCTTCGAAGTCGGACACAAACTGCGCAGGACCTGCAACAAGATCTAGTGAGCGCAAGAGGAATAAGAATAAGAAACCGCGCGGGCGGTTTGGTTAAGGAATAGGCTAAGAGAGGCTAGTTTGAGAGCAAGTGT
Organism: Geotrupes spiniger; assembly: GCA_959613385.1. Classification (NCBI taxonomy): domain Eukaryota; kingdom Metazoa; phylum Arthropoda; class Insecta; order Coleoptera; family Geotrupidae; genus Geotrupes; species Geotrupes spiniger. The sequence goes on from OY390739.1 coordinate 5,929,047, forward strand.
CCTGTAAATGTGCCTAAATTGACCAAAGCATATCTTTCAAGAAGAACACTGGCAACTTCATCATTGGACTCGAGTTATGTTTAGCGATGAGTACAAATTTGTTCCATCAAATAGTGATGGACGTGTAAGAGTCTGGAGGAGGCCTGGAGAACGTTTCATGCCAAATACAGTGCATGAAACCATCCCTTTTGGTGGTGGAGTCGAATGACACTCCCATGGACCTTGTTGTTATTTGCAGTGGTGGACTAACAGCTCGAAGGTACATTGGCGAAATTGTAGAGCCTTAAGTGGTCCCAGGGGCAAATGTTGTTGATCAAAATTTTATTTTTATGCAAGATAATGCCAGACCACAGGTCCTTCAAATCGTCATTGATTATCTTGATGATCACAATATTATTATAATGGAGTGGCCGGCATAAATGAATCCAATCGGTCATGTTTGGGATCAATTAGGGAAACATGTTTGACGATGTCCAAATCCTCCAATTACAACTGAACAGTTGTCACAGGTCTTAATTGAAGAATGGGTTAATTTTCCCCAAGACACTTTTGCGAAGGCTTATTTGAAGCATGCCACGATTCTGCACTTGTGCAGGCAAGAGGAGGTCACAATGAACATATTAACTTCATAATTTGTACAAATTACTTGTCAGACTTTTTTTCTGTTTTTAATTTATTAAATTTGGTTCAATGAATAATGGATCATTACATATTTCAAATTTGATCCAAATCTCTTAAAATATAAAAAAATATCGAAGTTCAAAAAGATGACTACTTTTATTTTTTGAGTAGAGTAATTGTAATGAACATGCACTCAAAAAAATCCTGTATGCAAATACGAATCTGTCGGGGCTGAAACTAGAAATTTTACATTTCCAGTCATGCTTCTGATGATTTAAAGGTGAAAAAATTGACTCAGAATTACTAAAAAAATATTTAACAAGGCAAGCCAATTGTGCTGCATGAAAACTTAAACTAATCAACAACAAGCGTACAATGAATTATTACTACATGTGATGCGCGAAACTGAAAGTAAACAAAATTATGAAGATGTCTCTAATATTACATCAATGACCGAGAAAATATTGATGTAAACGTAAATTGTCAGTTCTGGTGTTTCAGTTCTTTTTGTTTGATGTTCAGAAACATTTTGCTTAATGTCAGGCCAAACTTTATAGAGGATAATGCAAATAGTTATTTATTTGGCTCAACTCTGGCTAGTGGATATAAAGTTACCTTTGCTTGTGCCTGTGGAGTTAAAAATGGTTAAGTGATTACATTAACTACTATCGGTGCCAAAGTAATAGTCCCCTGTGTTTGAAGATCTATATCAAAGAACCCGCTTGGCGAAAATATTCATTGTTACAACCAGCAATCATTTCTACGTAACATGATTCAAATTGTTCTGCCCCTACATTTAGAAGTAAGCATCCGATTTTTGCGATATCTAACGGATAGCCCATTTTACAATTTTTTTCTACTTAACCGTTCAACAAAAAAAATTGAAGCTTCGACTGGACGTAATCTGATTTGTTGTGCACTGAGTGAAAATTTAATTTTTTCAACATAAAGCCGGAAATCGTAGTTTTCGTGATCTCTGTTATCTCTGTTAAAAGATGTCGCACGAAAGCGGGATGTAGTTCTAAGGAAACCTCAACTTGTGCCTATCTCGAAACATGTATTGAAATTTAATTGTACCCGTTATTTAATATTTTTAAAGTGAAATGAAGTTTGCGTAATTTTTGGCGATCGCGCAGGCTCTTATCGCGTATTTACCGCTGGGAACGGACTTCGCGACCAACACGATAAGCAACATTTGCATCGGAATTAAAATCAAAAGTTCAAACAGTTCACTTATGAAATATATAAATATTAAAATGACATTATTAAATTTGTGAATATGCTTGAAGATATTATTGACATATAAGAAAATCCACGGCTCTGTTAGTGCAATTATTAAAGTTTATTTAATTTTTTTTCGGCCAAACCATTTCTTTGAAAATATTTTTGGCAGAGCGAGCAACAGAAAAGTCGCTGCTCCCAGAGATATAGATTCGAATAACATTTTCAGAATTACAGGGGACGTATATTAAGCATTTAAATTGATTTCTGTTAAGTTGTACTTATAGGAGAAGGGGTATAACACTTACCAAGGGAAGGCCAAAAAAGTTTAGGCTAGGACTGTTTTTAAATGTTAATTTTAAACAAAGATAATTCTCCCCCCCCCCCCCTATTGAATACAATGAAAGAACTGAGGGCTATAACAGTAGGGCATGAGGATATTGAAGTCATGGCGTTTTTGTAACTTTTTGAAATTAAATTTTGCTTTAACATTGTGCCTATCGTTCATTACCATAAGCTAATGTGAGGAGCAACAAGATTTTCTGTTTGATCAGTGACTCCCATGTGGGAAACTGTAGTCAGGTGACATGTCGAATGATCGATTGTGATTTACTACAAATTATCTTTTATCTACTGTAATATAGTGCTGTATTATTACCCTCTAATTAAGTGATTTACTAAGGATCTTACCATAAACAATGTCCAAATGTTCTTCCTTTATGTCAGACACTTGAATAGCTGATTGTTTCAGCAATCCACAAAATTCTTGTTCTTCAACACGATTCTCTGAAACATCTTCAGTATTGTGTTTCTTCATATGGCTCGACAAAGCACATTTTCTCCTAAAACCTTTCGTGCAGATGTCACACCTATGATATTTTTCGTCCATATGAAACTTTGAGTGTTCCGCCAAATCTTGTCTTGTTTTAAAACTTTTAGTGCAAACACAACATTTATGGTTTATTTCGATATTGTGACATTTCGTGTGCATCATTTTCATATATCTCGTTCTAAAACTATTTCGGCAAATACCGCATTTGTGTTTTCTTTCATCGCTGTGACATTTTACGTGTTTCAGCAAATTTTGTCTCCTGTTATAACTCTTGGCGCAAACGTCGCACTTGTAATTTAATTCGTGACTATGACATTTGTTGTGTCTCGTCAGGTCGCTTCTCTTTTTAAAACATTTGGTGCAAACATTACACTTGTGAATCTTCTCATCGGTGTGACATCTTATGTGCTGCGCCAGGTGCGGTCTCGTTTTGAAGCTCTTATCGCAAATATCGCATTTATGATTTCGTTCGTCGGTGTGACTTTCTAAGTGTTTCGCGACGTCCCGTCTCATTTTAAAACTTTTGCTGCAAATGTGGCACTTGTGCTTCCTTTCGGTAGTGTGAATTTTCCTGTGCATCGACAGTGTCTCTCGCATTTTGAATGACTTCATGCAAACGTCGCATTTGTAGTTCCTGTCGTCGGTGTGAATTTTCATGTGTGTCGACAATGAGTCTCGTGTTTTAAACGTCTTGGTGCACACGTCGCATTTGTGATTTCTCTCACTGGTGTGGCACTTGACGTGGCTCAACAGGGTGTTTCGACTTTTAAAGCACTTTGAGCAAATATCACATTTGTAATTTCTTTCGTCGGTGTGGCACTTCACATGGTTAACCAGGCTGTTTCTACTCTTGAAACACTTTGAGCAGACGTTGCATTTGTAATTCCGTTCGTCGCCATGATGTTCCAGATGCGTCTTCAAAAGACTCCTCGCTTTGCAATCCTTGTCGCAAATCGGACATCTGTGATTGCTTTCGTTATTGTGACTCCTCTCGTAGCTGTGACACGCCATGTGCGTTAACATCGTGTTTTTCATTTCAAACGTCATCGTGCAAATAGTGCAGGTGTAACGATGTTGCATGTTGACGTTGCAGCTAGTAACTGTACGATTTTTTATATGCAAGATTAAAGCATCTTTGGTTTTGAAACATTTCGAACAAACACTGCATTCGTAATTTCTTTCTGTGGTGTGACTTTTCATGTGTGCCGTCAAATTGCTTTTCGTATTGAAACCCTTGGTGCAAACGTTGCATTTGTAATTTCTTTCATTGGTGTGACGTTGCATGTGCCTCGTCATTGTGCTGCTCTTAATAAAAGTCTTCGAGCAGATATTGCATTTGTTTCTTTCGTTAGTGTGACGGTTCATGTGTGTCAACATGGAGCGGCTCGACTTAAAACTTTTGGTGCAAAAAGCACATTTGTGAATCCTTTCGTTATTGTGACACTTCATGTGTATCAACATATTCCGTCTTGTACTAAAACTTTTACTGCAAATATCACATTTGTGGTTACCTCCATTCTGCATTTGCGTATGGTTGCCATCTGTGGGTAAATAACTTTCGCAAAAGCCTGTTGTGTCTTCAGTCTGACATAGGGGATCCTGCAAGGCTAATTTTTAACATTGTCTCGATATTGATGTTTGTGAGTCTTACCAAATTATCCGGTGAAATAGAAAACAAAGTAAAATTCTCAATACTTGCGTTGGAAACATATTCGGGTTCCTTCACTACGATTTTCCTTTCAGGTGGTGATAATTCATGTTTGTGCTCAACCATATTTTCTTCAAAGGCATCTGAATAGTTGGCAAATGTGTAATTGGGCAGTTTCAAGTACAAAATGTCGATTGGTTGTGGTGGTGCTTCGAAAAGTACGCACTTAGAATCATTTTCACTGGTACTCATTGGTACATCATTTTCCATTTTGCCTGTGTAACAGAATTAAAAGAAATTAATTATTTATCAAAAAATAATAAATACGGAAAAACTATTATGACATTGGCTGTATTAGTGGTTAAGAAACCTGTACTGAACTGTTTATTATTTGTTAGGGCAAATACATTATTCGAAAATTTAATTTAATTTAATATTTTACTTTAATAAATAATTATCTGCTCTGAGCTACCATTGAACGATATAAAAATCAATGCATACAAGCAATAACTTCATTAACTTGTCATCCTAGAAAACACCAACCTCAATGTTTGATTCGTTCCTATTTTTTGAGTCGAAATTCACGACGTTGAGCAAACAATTGCAATACGTGCATGATGTCAAATTTATTGAAAATTGTCACTATTTTCAACCTTACAACTACCAACAACTATTTAAGGTCCAAGTTCAATATTTCAAGGCAATGTGCACTACAATTGTGTTTACTTATTAATGGGTTATATCTTTTTGAGATGTTTCTTGATGTACATATATTATCAACTTCATACTGTAATCAGTGAATGTTGAGGACATAATTTAAGAAGCTCTAGTTACTCGATGTTTCTTATATACAAAATTTGATATGACGCTTGCTTTTTCTAGCATAGAAGAAATTGAGTGAAGGAAATACTTGTGCTTCGTGTTCCCAGCCTTTTGTATCTTAGTGGGGTATTTACTAGAGATAATCTGTTTCAAATTCAGCGTTTGAATACATATACATACATACTACTGGTTAGAATTAGTCTGTTGGAAAATTGTGGTAACACTTTTTTTTGCTGAAAATACCATGTGCCGTATTGTAAGTAATATATATTTCTTTCGTGATTCTTTCTTTTTAGGTGGTCGCAGTTGGATACAAATAACAATATTTACTTACAATAATAGTGGTTGTACTTAAACTCAATCACACAAACAAACAGTGTCGCTAACCCCTAATCTTGAAAAATCCCTCTTGTTCTGATGTGGTCAATTCAGCGATTCTCAACCAGTGGGGCGCGTGATAATAAGTAGAGAGCGAATACATTGAAGTGCAGCATTTATACACCCATGCATCGCGGTCGCGCAGACTTCCAGAATTACACGAGTCGGAACTTCTGGCGAAGCCGGGAGAATGTCCGGTATGGTGGACGTAAGACAGAGAGCAATAGAGAGGATCGATTCTGGTTTCATCAATGCAGCTGATCGGTGTTGCCATATCAATTATATTTTTGGCCTCCCGGCATGTAAACATTGTAACTATGCACCGTTCATGTCACATGTAATTTCGTATTTACGACGACTGTGCGTTTTCCCGCATAGTATGCGGTAAAGTAAATAATCCTTCTTTTTAAACTCCAGAGACGTAGGAAAAATACGCAATTTTGAAATCATGAAGCCGGTGTTCAGGAGAACGAGATATATTAATTTCTAATTCAATAAGTATAACAAAATACACAAAATTTAAATATTAATTTAATATTAAATTAGTCCAAACACTCCGCTGGGCATCGTGTTTAAGATATAAACTTCATGCAGCAAAATGCAATTTCCTACATTCGATTATAAATAGCTAATAATAAACGTACCTACCTACCTAATAACCAGTAACTTTTATACAATTATTTAAATGTAACAAATCTGTCAAATCTGTCATAAACAATGCAATGTTGCCAAGTTGAATAAATAAAATGTATAGGTATAAAAAGATGAATTATTAATTTAAAATAAAACTATCGGCCAAAAAATTTTATACAAATCTCATGAGTTAAGTTATTTTTTGGCCTCCCGACATGTAAACATTGTAACTATGCACCGTTCATGTCACATGTAACTTCGTGTTTACGACGACTGTGCGTTTTCCCCGTTTTCCCGTATAGTATGCGGTAAAGTAAATAATCCTTCTTTTTAAATTCCAGAGACGTAGCAAAAATACGCAATTTTGAAATCATGAAGCCGATGTTCAGGAGAACGAGATATATTAATTTCTAATTCAATAAGTATAACAAAATACATAAAATGTTAATATTACTTTAATATTAAATTAGTCCAAACACTCCGCTGGGTATCGTGTTTAAGATATAAACTTCATGCAGCAAAATGCATTTCCTACATTCGATTATAAATAGCTAATAATAAACGTACCTACCTACCTAATAACTATTAACTTTTATACAATTATTTAAATGTAACACATCTGTCAAATCTGTCATAAACAATGCAATGTTGCCAAGTTGAATAAATAAAATATTTGTAGGTATAAAAAGATGTCTTATTAATTTAAAATAAAACTACCGGCCAAAAAATTTTATACAAATCTCATGCGTTAAGTTATTTTACAGCGCTCCGGCAAATGAGGCACTCGCCCTTCGGGCTCGTGCCTCAAACGAAGCCGTCGCGCTATAAAATTGAACTTCCCGCATTCGACTGTAAATAACTATTACAGCGGTCCGGCAAATGAGGCACTCGCCCTTCGGGCTCGTGCCTCAAACGAAGCCGTCGCGCTGTAAAATTGAACTTCCCGCATTCGACTGTAAAATAACTTAACGCATGAGATTTGTATAAAATTTTTTGGCCGATAGTTTTATTTTAAATTAATAAGTCATCTTTTTATACCTATACATTTTATTTATTCAACTTGGCAACATTGCATTGTTTATGACAGATTTGACAGATGTGTTACATTTAAATAATTGTATAAAAGTTAATGGTTATTAGGTAGGTAGGTACGTTTATTATTAGCTATTTATAATCGAATGTAGGAAATTGCATTTTGCTGCATGAAGTTTATATCTTAAACACGATGCCCAGCGGAGTGTTTGAACTAATTTAATATTAAAGTAATATTAAAATTTTATGTATTTTGTTATACTTATTGAATTAGAAATTAATATATCTCGTTCTCCTGAACATCGGCTTCATGATTTCAAAATTGCGTATTTTTCCTACGTCTCTGGAGTTTAAAAAGAAGGATTATTTACTTTACCGCATACTATGCGGGAAAATGGGGAAAACGCACAGTCGTCGTAAACACGAAGTTACATGTGACATGAACGGTGCATAGTTACAATGTTTACATGTCGGGAGGCCAAAAATAACTATTACCTATTCGTAGTTATGTTTAAAGTTTGTAATTAAGGTCGTCGTGTAGCTTTGCGTCAAAATGCCATTAATTGAAAACTAATATAATTACAGCACGATTTCAGTGAAAATTATGAGAGGGAGGATTGTGAAAATTACTATTTGAAACAATGGGCACATTCAGCCCACGGCAGCGCCGGCTGGCGTTGAGAGCGCTGTCCGACAGCGGAGGCTAAAATCACCGCTTTCCGACAGCGCTATCACAAAACGGCTCTCCGTATTTTCAGCGACAAATTTCGTCGCTTTTGTGCTAAGCGGAGTGAGAGAGAGGGGTTGATGGATAGCTTTCAAATTCAAACTATGGTACTAATACGGAATGAATTGAATTATTTACTAGAATTGTGGTATAATACAGTGTGATCGAATAAAAAATTAGTCAAAGTTGGCCATGAGCAAAAAAACGCCCTTCTGTTCCTAAAATTATTTGCGAGTGTCAATCTGACGTATATTGACAGTTGGAAGAAATCAAACCTGAAATGCTTATCCGCGTTACTGAAAATATGAAGCGACGCCTGCAGTTATTACTGGAAAATAATGGACAACACTTTCAACACCTTTTTAGTTTTGTCAATTTCTTTATTCCAAGCATTATAACTCCAAGTTTGACTTGTCAGTGTCAATAACTATTTTCAAATTTATGAACTAGGAAAAGACATACAATGACCTACTTTGACTATTTTTTTTTTTTGGATCTCGCTGTATAACCCGTTTACCCGTTAGATAAAATTATGAGCCTCCCCACAAAAGTGCGCGAAGTTTGAATATAAGTTGTCTATTCCTAGAATTTCTCAATCCCAAAACACGCAACTACGAAATTCGGCAATCGTGATTGCGTTCCGGTGTCTTTTAATTTGTTTGTAGCGTGTGAAACTGGCTATTGACGCGGAAATCACGTCTTTTTTACAACTGTTCGGTAAACGGATAATAGTAGGTTCTGTAATAAGGTTAGATGAAAAAATTAGATATAAGTGGAAGAATCACGAGTATCGAATTTTCATTCTAACCGAGTAACATACTATATTTTCTGAAAGCGATTTCTAATGAATCCTATAACTAACGCCAGGTTGCGGTGTAATCTAATATTGAATATAATAGATGGCGCTACAATCGTAGTTGTAAAAATATCGGAAAATTTGATATATTACTCATAATACTTAATAATATACCGAGTGATAACCACCAAACCTGGCCATAGTAGGCATGTTTCAACAAAATATATGAGTTGCCTTGACATATTTTCGTTTAATGTCATGTTGACAGCTTATTGAAAGTTTATGAAATTGCGTTATAACTCGCGCTATAAGTTGTGTTATAAACATGAACTATTCAATTGAAGAAAGGGTGTTCATGATTCAATCCTTTTACTCTGGCAATAGTCTAAGAAGTGAGAGATTTATTTTCTGTAAAATTCAATCACCGACCTAAAAAAAAGTCGGCGATATAAATTCAAGGCAACTCATATATTTTGTTGAAACATGCATTCTATGATCAGGTTTGGTGGTTATCACATGCTTTCAAAAAAAGTCTTAATTTAGGAGGGCTCTGAAATTCAATTGGTGTTTAAAGTACTTTAGCCACAACCAAAATGTCAAACAGAGCAGAAAGCAAAATTATTGGAATGCTATTTTCGAATAGGGCAAAAAGTTGACGGTGTTTGGCATTATTCCATTCCTGAGAACTACAGATTTCCACGAAGAATATATAGTGTATTTTTTGAGGTTAGAATCTCATCTGTCAACACTGTAATTATTGTAGTTTCTTTTGGTTGTGTTTGCTAAAGTGTCTTTAAACACCAATACTACTAATAATTCCCAAAACCAAACAGGGCATAGAACTGCGAAGCAGCTACATGCTCTTTAAAACAATTTAAAAAAGGCAGCTCGACTAAATTATTCGAGGACAAAGTAAGGATTTTATAAGTGAGAATTCGGAATAACATTCATAACAATCTACATTTTTAGAAAAATGCATACAAAACAGGAGAGGGAACATTTGTCACACAGTCGACGCACCTCCACAAAAATTGTGTCTGTCCTGGGACCCCAATTTAAGCCGCTGGTAAATAAATTTGATTCGAGTGCAAATTTTATTGATGTGCAGCCGTCTTGTTCAAGCACTTCTATACAAGGTTTACATCACATAAAATACTTATGATAGTGAACTGGATATAATGTTTTTAGATCATGATTACATTGAAGACGTTGCATATGGAGGTATAGATGTGTTTAACACAAGAATTTATTGAAAATACAACAGTAATCAGTAAAACAAAATACAAGTTATTTATTGAAACATATTGACATTATAATTACAGATTCAACTAATAATACAAAAACATCAACCGAGCTTGATGACCGAGCACCATCTTCCAGAGTTGAATATTCTGCTGCGCAGCAGGTTCATGAAATAAGACCAGGGCCATTTATGTTATTGCTCATGATATGTTTCATGAGTGGATTTGGGTGTTTGCTCAGGTTCTTATAGAATTTCCTTGCCTCTTGTTATACAGAGTATAAGACTAACTCTATAAAAAAAGAAAATCGTGTATAGAAAGCTTGGCTAATGGTTTTTGTGAAAGAAAAAAATTTAAGGACATATAAACGAAGAAATAAAAAGAAAAAAAGTTGAAATTTTACAGTGTATCTACACAGAACATATAACGCATGCGACAGTTAAAATAACAAATGTAAATTTGCCACATCCAGCGCTACCCAAAAGCGCTGAATCGTTTAGCGCCAAATGCTAGAAGTGGCTGAATGTCACGTCGCGGCAGGTACAACTGCGGAGAAATTGTAATATTCATGGTCTTTCCATGGGAATGGTGAAAGTTGAATGTTAACCTAATCACGGACTGAATTATCAGAACAGCCGTCAATCGGGTCAGATTTAATGACATTGTGAACTACGTATCTCCGAAAAAACTCCAATATGTCCCCGACTGAGATTTGAACCTACAAATCTTAGGATTACTAATGTGTCCAAAATCCAAATCCAAATTCTTTATTCAGGGTCCTTAATATATTACAATACATGGTAAAATAAATAAAACATTTCAGATAAAATTGTAAGCCCCCATGCTCAGCACTTATCCCACAAATAACGTTGAAAAATTTTGAAAATACAATTACAGTGTCCGTCGATGTGACGTTTTTGTCTGTTGGCGGGAAACTTGGAAAACCCGCCCTCTACGTCCTGCCCTAATGTCACTATTCAGTTGTCCAGGTCTTCGTTATACAAGTCCAGAGTCTTGTACGGCAATCTGTGCACGTGTCTCTGTCCCTGTTCGTGGCGTTGGTTGGTATTTGTACGTATCAGTACGTTGTCGTGAGTGACGGTCCGCCTGTAAAAGGGGTCCGCCATCTCGGTCATGTAATCAGTCAGTAGCGGTGTTTGTGCATCGGCATGCAGGTCGCGTATGCGTGTGTATCTGTCGGCGCCCAGGGCAAACCTAAGACACTTGTTCTGCGTCGTCTGCAATAATTTGAGGCTCGTCTTCGAAGCCCCAAACCACACAGGCGACGCATACGTCATCGTTGGTCTAATTACTGTCTTAAATATAAGAAGTTTGTTGTCAGTCGAAAGTCTGCTGTTCTTAGCGACCATCGAATAGATGGCCTTAAGAACAGCGTGCGTGCGTCTGTTTACTTCACGTATATGTGCATTGAATGTGGTCTTTGTGTCGAGTATTACTCCCAGATATCTCACTGTCGTTTTCATTGGTATAGCGATGCCGTTGATCCGGGTTGGATTCGGCACCATGAACCGTCGGTTGCGTCGCGTAAATGTCATGCTCTCACATTTCGTCGCGTTTACTTTCAGTTTCCAGTCCGCAAAGTAGCGTTCCAGTAAGTTCATGTGCATTCCGATCTTTCGATGTGCTATGATTTCTGAGAATGAGGATGCATAAATGCCTGTATCGTCGGCGAAGATCATCAATGATGTGTTGACGTGCGTCGGTATGTCATTGATGAACAATGAGAACAGTTGCGGCCCAAGGACGGATCCTTGGGGCACTCCTGCTCTTATGAAATGAGGCGCAGAGATGGTATGATTGAGTCTTGTTTTCATAGTTCTGTCGGTTAAGTATGAACAGATCAGTGGGATGATTGATAACGGTAGTCCGTAATTGATCATTTTACAAAAGTCCATCTATCCATACAGTGTCGAATGTTTTGTGCAAGTCTAACAGTGTCATTGCCACAACCTGGTTCCGATTGAATGCCGTACGTATGTCAGTAACGAGTCGCGCCACTTGCTGTACGGTGTTATGTCCGGATCGGAACCCGAATTGCTGGTTTTTGAGGAGACCAAGTTCTTCAACTTGGTCCCTCAGTCGGTTGTTTATTACCGATCCCGCCACCTTAGAAATACTGCTGAGGAGGCTGATCGGTCTGTAACTTTCGGTCAGGTCGCGTTGCTTCCCGGGTTTCAGGATTGGTACTACTACAGCACTTTTCCAGTGGCTCGGGAAGTGCTGCAGTTTCAGTATAGCGTTAATGACGTAAGTCAGTTGCACTACGGCTTTACGGGATAAGTTCCGAAGAAGTTTGTTTTGTATGTCGTCTTCTCCCGGGGCTTTTAGCGGGCCTTGCCTTTTGATGATGCCGAAGATCTCCCGGGGAGTCGCCAGCCGGAGCGGCTCTCCGTCGTCGTCAACATTGTTGTTGCGGCGTGACAAAGAAGTCCTCACGGACTCCACAATGCCCGCCTGCGCGTGCGTCAGTACGTCGAGCCCGATGTCGTGTACTTTTTCGAACGTGCTGGCAAGGGCCTCCGCTTTCCCCTCGTCAGTCATCCCTGTCCACCCCTCGTGCACAAGCGGCGGAACATTTTGGAATTTCTTCCGCAATTTCGCCGTCATGCGCCACAAGGATCCGTCATTGGCGGTCAGTTCCGTCAGTTTGCAGATCCTTGTCTCGTTTCTGTGCGTCCAGATCTTGTCTCGTATCTGTTGCGTCAGTGCGTTCATGTGACGTCTCTCTTGGTCAAGTCTGGTCCTTTGCCAAACTTTCCGCTGTCTGTTACGGTCACGTATATCCTGCAGGATGTGCCCGGGAAGCACGTCAGGTTTGTACGGGTCGATCGTGCGAGTTTTAATCACACGATCGTGCGAGTTTTAATCGCACGATCCTTCGCGTATTTGATCGCCTCCGTCAGCTTGGTGACGGCGTCCTCGATCTTGTCCGGCGTGTCAAGGTCTCTGTTAATCAGTACCCGGCTGTTGAGATTTCTTCGAAACGACGGCCAGTCCGCAGTCCTGTAATCGGCTATCCGGATTCGCCTGCGTTCGTGTCTGGCCCCGCCCACTTCAAAAGTGACCGGGTAATGGTCCGAGTTTAAGTCATCCACCGAGGTCCGAGAGATTTCTCACGTTCCTCACCACGGCGATTGACGTAGTCGTTGCCGTCGCTCTGTTTGTCGGATGATGAGTGGGCGTGTCTGGAAAAGCCACGAAACAATTGTGCCTCTGGGTGTGGTCAAAGACCACGTTCCCATTGGCATTGTTCCGATGGCAATTCCAAGTTGAATGTCTAGCGTTGAGATCACCCAACACTATTGTCCTTGCAGAGATACCCAGGAGCGCCTGGAGGTCACGTTGCGTCATTCGTGACGTCGGTTTGTTATACCAGGCCGTCACTGTTAAGTCGTTCTGGAATTTGATCGAAATCAATTCCAGATGTCGCGTGGCGTCGTCCCGAACGCGCAGATAGGGTATGTCGTTCCTGATCAGAACGGCAACCCCACCCCCTCGTCCGGTTCGGTTCTTTCGTTCTGTCACGTAACCCCGGAAGGTCACGTTGTCTTCGTCTGTAAGTTTCGTCTCGTTAATGCACATGACGTCTATGTTATGTCTGTCGAGGAACTGGATTAGTTCCCCGACCTTGTTCTTAAGTCCGTTGGCGTTCCACGTGCAGAACGACAGTCTATCCATCAAGTTCAGCGCAGAATTGAACCAGGACCTGGAAACGAGCGGATTCAGTGTTTACATTTTTCAATCTTTGATTTAAAATTTTGACCCTGATGAGCATGAGGGTCACGTTAATTAATGAATTAAGAGTTTTCATTTCAGAGAATAGTTCATTTAGTTCGTCGCGTTGCGTCTCCGGCGTCGCTGGAAGCCGCTGCTGCATTCGTTGCGGCTGCTGCGGCATCCTCGGCGGCTGCTGCTGCGTCGTCGGCGGCTGCGGCTGGCTGCTCCTTGACAGTCCTGGCTGGTGCTGCGACGGCCTCTGCTCCCCTCTTCTCGGCACAGGCAATGGCCACTCCATCTCCGCTGCGGCAGGGCATTGGCGCAGGCACGTACTTTAATTTTTGTTGTTGTGGTCCATTACTCTGCAGAGCTCTCCTCTCCAATTCTTTTATGTACGCAGAGCAGTTTGTTGAGTTTTCTGGGTGCGGGCCGCCGCAGTTGCAGCACAGTGCCGCCTCGCTGCGCGGTTTCGTACACTCCGGAGTGGGGTGACCTTCGCCACACTTCAGGCATCTGAACCTTGCGTGGCAGTTGCTGGTCACATGCCCCCACACCTTGCACCGGTGGCACTGTACAACGTTCTTCTTGTTTAGGTACTTCTCCCATGTGATGCGAGTGTAAAATAAAAATTTGCAGCAAAATTTGTTTAATTCTTCGATGTTTTCCTTTGTTGTCACTGTTACAAGGAGGAGCGAAGTTCTGCCTTGACTTCTTCCTCTTCCACATCTTCGGGCAGCCGGCGCACAACATGGGCCCGCAGCTTTTCGTCTGCCGGCGTATATGTGTGGAACTCTGTGTCTTTAAGATTTTTAATTAATTTGTCATAATCTTTTGTTGTTGTTTGAAGTATGTTTGTATATTCACATGCTGCCCGGAGTACTTGATATAAAAAAAAATTGATTTAATCGTATCTTCAATACCTTTGACGAATTTTCCATGTTGGATGGGCAGTGTATGCAGGATTAAAGTTCTTCAACTTCGAACTTGACAGTTGTCAAAATGTCAAAAATTAAAAATGCACTTTTTCGGCCAACGGGCACGGAAATCGAACGAAAACACGAACACGGAACACAATTAACTCTAAACTAACGAAATGAATAACTTTTGCACACTAAAACGGTAAAAAATTGGCAAATTGAAATTTTATCGCGGAGCTGCTTGTAATGCGTGTATGACATGCAAAAGTCAAGGCACTATTAGTAATGTGTCAAGGTTACTAACACTCAATTTTATTCAATTCAAAAGAAATTTATTTCAATATTATTTACAATGTATAGTTAAAAAAATATGTACAATAAGTATATTTGGATCGGTGCTCATCGTGGACTTCTCCTCCCCTCGCATGATTCCTGTTTGAGTGAAACTTATTCATGCATTTTCCTTTGTTCTTTCTGGTTTCATTCTCGCTATTTCTTTGCCCTTGTGTTACTTGGCCTCTGATTGTTGTTCAATTCAATTCAAAACAAATTTATTTCAATATTATTTACAATGTATATTTACAAAAATATGTACAATAAGTATATTTGGATCGGTGTTCATCGTGGACTTCTCCTCCCCTCGCATTACTCATGTTTGAGTGAAACTTATTCATGCATTTTCCTTGTTCTTTCTGGTTTCATTCTCGCTATTTCTTTGCCTTTGTGTTGCTTGAACGTTGATTGTTGTTACTGTTTTGTGCTTTTGTTTTCTAGAGGAAAGCCTTTTTGGGTAAAACCTCTTCGATTACGGGGTCTGCACCATTGCAGGAGGTTATTGTTCTATGTCGATGTGGTCGAACGGCAGCTTGTGCTTTCTTCCTCTGTTAGGGGTTTCTTGATTTGTGATTTCTTTTACTAGCCTATTTGAGTGTTGAGCTAGTTTGTTGTCGCTTGCTTTTGTATGATGTCATATATGTAGGCGAGCTTCGTTTCTTCATGTAGGTCTTTGATTCTTGTGTATCTGTTCGCGTTTAGTATTATTCTCGATAACTTGTTTTGATACGTTTGAAGCTTCTTTCTGTGTGTTGTTGCTGCTCCTGCGCATGCTGGTGCGGCGTACAGCAGTATAGGTCTGAATATTACCTTGTAGAGTGTTATTTTTGTGTTGCATTTTGAGATGACTGTTTTTCGCTACATGTGATTTTATCGCTCTTCATGCTTTTTGTATTGTGTTGTTCTATGTGTTTTTTGTATGCGAGTCCTGAATCGAGTGTGATGCCTAAGTATTTTGGTTTGTCTGTGAGTGGTATTTTAGTGTTGAATATGGTGGTGGGGTTATGTATTATGTATTTCTTTTTCCTTTTCGTGAAAGTGGTTCTTTCTGATTTGATCGGGTTGATTTTGATTTTCCATTTGTTATAGTATCGTTCGAGTTGCGTTAGGTGCATTTGCAGTTTTTTGTGCGCTACTATCTCGCTGAACGAACTAGCGTATACCGCTGTCATCCGCGAACAGTGATATTCGCGTGTGCTGTTTTTGGTAGATCGGAGATGTGGATGTTGAACAGATGTGGTTCGAGTATGGATCCTTGGGGAACTCCAGCTTCGCACTGATATTCTTGCGAGTACGCGTTATTTTGAGCTGTAGTTTTCTGTTGGTGGTGTAGCTGTATATATATGTTCACAGGATAATTGTTAACAATCAGTTTGTATATCAGTCCATGAGTCCATATTCGGTCGAATGCTTTTTCTATATCCAGCAGCGTCATATCTCTGACTTTGTTTTTATTCTACTCTCTTTTGATGTCCATTGTTATTCTTACTAGTTGATGGGTTGTGTTGTGTGTGGCTCTGAATACGAATTGTTCTTCCTGTATGATTTCGTTTTCTTCTGTGTGTTGCTTGATGTGTTGATATATGACTTTTTCCGTGATTTTTGACAGTGTTGAAAGGAGTGAGATCGGCCTGTAGCTGGTCGGTTGATTGGATGGTTTTCCTGGCTTCTTTATTGGTATGATTATAGCTGTTTTCCAGCTAGGTGAGTTGAGCTAATGCTTTAGTTTTGAAGTATTTTATGAGCAAGTTTGTTATGTTGTCTTTACCGGGTGTTTTGAATGTTGGAATGTTTTTTATTAATAATTTTACTTCTTTGGGTGTTTGTTGGTGGTTTGTGTTGTGGCGTGTGCGTGTATGTATTGCTCTGCCTTTGTCTTTATTAGGTCTTGATCTATGTTATTTCCTGGAAATTTGTGGATTTGTTGATAATTTTCTGTCAGCAGTTCCACCTTTTCTTTGTCGGTTATTTCTAGCCTAATGAGTTCATACTTTTTCTTGAGCTGTCTGGTCATCTTCCATACGTCATTTCGGTTCTGCTTTATTTTTTCGAGCTTGTTTTCCACAGCGTGTTTCCGTGTTCTGCTATGTCCTTAATTTGCTTCGTTAGTGTTTTATAGGTGTTTTGGTCTTGTCTGCCGCGGTTTTGGTACCTCTTCCTTGCCTTGTTCCTGTCTTTTATGACTTGCTTGATATTTTCCAGCAGCTCATTTTCCCTTACCACGTTTATGGTTTTTCGCTTGATCGCTATCTTTGCAGAGTCCATGATTGCCTTTGTTATTTTTGTTATTTCTTGTTCTAGTGTTTCCTTGTCTGGTATCTTGTTATTTATTGCGATTGTCTTGTTTAGATTTTCCCTGTAGAGCTTCCAGTTCGCGTTTTTAAAGTTTGTGATGGTTCTTGTGTTGTTGTTTCTGTATCCATTGCCTATTCCCAGGACAACGGGGTAGTGGTCTGAATTGAGTTTTCTGGATGGTGGTCCGGCACTATTACATAACAATTTGAATTACTGACATAATTGTTTATTACGTTGCCATTTGCATTTGCCCGATGACAGTTCCAGTTGACTTGCCTTGCGTTGAGGTCCCGATGATGAGTATTTTGTTGTGTTTTGTGAGTGCTTGGCACTTCTTTTTTATTGTTTTTCGCTGTTCTTTGCCTCACATTTTTCATGGGTTTTAACGGTTCCTTCAACTTAGGGAAGTTTGTGTTGTAATTTTCTCTTCTCCTGTATGTATTCTGTTACGTTTTGTTGTTGTTTATTTTTCCTAGGTTTCTTTTCTTAAGTTCGCATTCGGAAGTTTTGTGTCCCTTTGCGCATGTGACGCACCACGGTTGTGCGTAGCAGTTTTCTGTCGCAGGTCCACATTTCTGACAATTTTTGCATTGTATAATGGTCTTTTTGTTTCTTAATATACTCCAATATATACTGGTGTGGAATATTACTCTTACCTTGTCTTGCAATTCTTTTAATGTGTGTTTTTTGTCCACGGTTACTATATGTTTTGGGTACTTTGTTCCTCGCATTAAGGGGGGGTCCTGCTTTAGAAGGCTCAAAAGATGCTCAAATCTATGCCTAATATATCTAAGAATATGTATGAAAAGTTATAGCGGCTAATTCACAGTATTTTGAAAGATACAGCACTAAACACAGTGAGCTGTCGAGCAAAAAATATACGAACGCACGAACGCTCGGACAAATGAAGCGCGCGCCCCTCCCCGCAGTCACATAACTCCGAACTATGTACTGAAAAAAGTTCAATCGGTCGTTCGAAACAATAATATTTTGAATTCGTAAGAGCTATAGTAGGATTATAACGAGATATTCCGTAAGTAATCGAAAATTAGCATTTTTCCTGATCGTAAACTTTAAAGCGCGTTTTCTCGAGTTTTCGTTTTTACGATTTTTCTAAACTGGTGGGCGTGATTGCGAGAAAACTAAACAAGCAATCAAAACGAAACAAACCTTTTGTTAGCTTCAGTAGCATTCTATTCGATTTGAACTAAAAAGATTAATGAAAAAAAATCTAAACAACTTTTTTAGCAAGTTGAAATGATTTTCTCTTCCTGCAAAGAGCACATTTATTTTCAAACCTGAGAAAAATCTTGAATTTCAAAGTTTTGGTTTTTTTTTAGTTCACCTAGAAGAAAATATATGAGAATTACAATTTTCTTTGGTTTTTTTTGTTTCAGACAAAAATTACGAACTACATCTTTCCCACTGATTGTAGACTGCAATTGAAAGGTGTTGCACAAATGTGCATAAAAATCGGTTCCGTTTAAATATTTTTCTCTCGAAATATTTTTTTTCTTAATGCTCAAATATGCAATAAAATGCTCTAAAAAGTTCACTAGACTTGCTCATTTTTTTCTGTCCTAAAAAAATTCCCCCAAAAACGCTATTTTAAGGCCTCCTAAAGCAGGATCCCCCCTTAATATGCATTTATGTACTTCAATGTCATATTGATAATCTAATTCTTCCTTTATTTCATCGTCCGTAATGTCTTTCGCTAGCCTGTCTAGGACAAACGCTCTTTTGATGCTATCCCTTGTAGCATATGTGTGAAATTCTATTTTTTGCTTCTTTCAAGTGCTCTAATAATTTCATTCTGCCGTCTATTGTATTCGTATAGATGGTTGCAGCTTTTTTGGTGTAGGCAATGTGATAATTATCTCTCCTTACTACTTTACTCAAATCTTCCATTATCTTTTGTGCGAAAACGGCGCATTTCTCCTTTTTAATTTTATTAGCATTTGTACTTGACTTTGTGTTTTCATTTTCTTTAGTTCCTTCTTCGTTTTCCTTGCCCGTTTCTGAGTCGCTTTCTTCCTCGTCTTCCGACAGGAAACTGTATTTATTCTTTTTGTAGATTGTTGGTTCATTTTCGCTTTTTGATGGTTATCGTTTTGCGAGGGATTGCAATAGAAAAATATATTATATGATAAATATTAAATGAAAATATTGAAAAAACAACACATGTCCTAAGGGGCAGTGTAAATGCGATTGATTCTTCTATTCACCACCGCTTCTATCGTCACTGATGAAATCAGCATCTTGACTAGCTTCCTGGACCGCTTGTGTTGGTTGGAGATTGAGGTAGGAACTCCTTATTAACAGGATTATTAAGATATTTGGTAAGCTCCATGAGATCTTTAAACTTCTTTTCACGTTTGTTGAGTATTAGTACTATTTCTCTGGACACTTTTTTTGCTGCAATGCTGTGAAATGTCCACGGACCAAAGTAACTTTGACGTACTAATACTTGTCTACATACTCGGTACATCCGCGCTGGTTTCAGGGAAATTTTGCATGTAGGAGTTTAAATAACCTGTTTATTCTTTCATCCATTAAAAACCATTGTGGGTCTATTCCCGCATTTACTGCATTGAAGGGCGATAGATGGCTTAGATCTTGCCTTCCCAATTAGTTCATTCCATTCTTCAGGAACGTCCAGGACTGTTTTCTTCGAAGCAGAAATAAGGCTAAAATCACTATCACATGGTAGGTACGAGTGCCCTCGTATTGGATACACATGGGTCACTTCAGAATCCAACTTTATTAACACAGCGCAAGAACATACACGAAGGGAATAAAGACGTAGGTCTTGTTCTTTCCAGGACAACCATCGGAAAGGAAACAAAGTTCATCAGTTTCATTATTCAGATGTTCTTTAATATAATGAAATAACATGGGGGTAATTTCATTTTGACTACGTTTGGCCATACCTTCATGATAGGTATACATATTGACATCATTTCTTCCAATGTCGTGAATTCCAAAGACATATTGCCAATGTTGTCTGCTGTAAAATATCTTATTTGTAGTTAAATTAGGTAGCGGAAGATTTTGCATAAAATCGAATGCTATGGCACTTATTCTAGGATTGCTTTGACATGTGGCTTTAACTCTTCGTTTAATATCATAAAACGCCTTTGCCTTAGCCTGATGGAGATCTCTTGTTCTGATTAGTTCATTTTTCTTGGCTTCATCGACATCCACTTAAGTTGTGTTTCTGTTTCATCACATAATGTACTGGTATCACATCTTGGGTAGGAAAACGAAATATTGAATCGCATATGAAATATGTCATAATACACAAAATACGAAACCGTTGATGTTGGATGAAGCTCTCTAAACATATTGTACATCTTTTTCACATTTAAGTTAGACGGTAGGCAAATTTTCTTTTTGTCTAGTTTTCATGTCTAATGAATTTGGCGAGCTTTGAACGAGGAAATATGCGCCAGTACTGCTTCCATATCAGAGGAATTAGTTTTTCGTGGCCTATTCTCGTGTTTTCTACTGCCGTCTTTTGGTGAATACCCAGTCATAGCTAAACTGTTTCTAATGCGCCGAATTCGATGTTCAGTGACGGCAAAAATACTAAGTAAGGCTTTAACACATACCTCCACTTCTCGTCCAGGCAGCCGAATTTTATACTTAAACGATGCTGTATGTTGAAAACCTTGTTCATGTTCGTCTAGTTCTTCACAATCACTATTATTGTGTGCTGGAAGAGCTGCGCAACTGCGACGTCTTTGAACAGATATTACTGTGATAAGTCCAGATAAATACAAATCCTGTTCATCTTTTGAGTTCATATTGTTAAACGTGAATAACTCGAAACGCTGTTCTTCTATTACATCTCCAATTACTGCCTATGTTTTTACAAAATTTTACCTGCAGTCCGGTCCCATTTTTCTGGCCAAAACTTCCCTGCGATGATTATGTGTTGTATGTGCTAATCCACTCACTTTTATTCTTTTTATCATTTCCGGCCGGTAAATTTTCCTTGACTATTTTCGTGGTTTATCGGTTGGCCTAATGTCGCATACTTCACCCCCCACGACAGTAGAGGTAGAAGCGTGAGCATATCCTGCCATTGCTAATAATGTATTTTTGGTGAAAACACACCGGTCGTAATGAGAAACAAACAAACAAACAACAATCACTATTCCACCATTGCAATGACTACAAGTCGATGCATGCCGCAGTCAGTAAACCAGACGTGATAACAACTTTTGTTTTTATCACAAACCGCATGGACATCTGTTGCTTTTTCGAAATATGCTATAATGTTGGACACGTTTTCAGCTGGACAACTGTGCTTTTCTCACAATTACGTGTTTACTATCTGTCGACAATGCAGTCACCTATGCAATTCTGCATAAAGTCAATTTTTCATAAAAATGGACATGTGTTGTTTTTAGAATAAATGCCTCAATTGAAAGCAATTAATTTTATGAAAATAGAAACATATTTTTGAACAAAAACATATTCAATGATTGACAAATTAGTTTTTCTTTTCAAGTACATTTTACTTTTATTTATTATAAGCATTTAAGTATTTTGGTTTTATTACTCTGTTTATGTCCCCATTTCTTCATAGCCTCTAAATTTTTCTTCTAGTTATCATTTGTAGAATTAATATTTTGTTTACTTTATACATAACTTGAATACATTTTGCTTTTCTTTCAAATTATTTGTATGTTGATAAACATTAGTCTAGATGGCTCCTTTGTACAAGGTGTTTATAAACGTCTGTGCCACTGTCGAAATAACCTGCGCCTGTGACCCGTACCAAAACACTGTCACTTTTGACAATAAAAGTTAGCGTCACACGAAATCTAACAAGTGATAAGTATACGAGTATGTATTGCAAACTTGTATTATATCATATTGCTCTTTGTTATTAATTTATGTGTAATATTTTACCTGCATTTGAAATTTAAATTAAGTTGTTGAATCATTTCATGGTAATAAAATAAATCGTAACATAATGTATACAAAGCTAATTCCTTTGGCTACTGGGATCACAGATGTTTATGAACACCCAGTAGTCTTTTATTTTTGTTCTTACACATGTTTTGCTGAATATGTTCGAACCCTACTATACACTTCTATTATTATTGATTTGTTACTGTTAAGTTTCATGTTTATTTTTGTTTCTAATTTTGCTTTATAATATAATAAAATAATAGACAAAAATCCCGTTTGCCATATTTCAATGTTATAGATAACTTTTGCAGGTTTTTATACTTATTTCTTTTATTAGTTTTGTTTTAGTTTTTTGTTTTATTTATATTTGATTATTTGTGCTTTTGTCAAGTTTGTAAATATTGATATGTTGCATCTAATGAATTATTTACTCCTTAACTACATTTCATTCTTTATTCCTCTTATCGTTTCAATTCTTTTTTATGTTCTTTTAAATGGCACACATCTTTAAATTAGAAAATAATCCATCTTCTAATTTGTTTTGAAAATTAAAATATTTGATAATAACATTACAGTGAGAGTACAACTGACTTTGCTAATTTAAATAAAATATTGAAATATTAAATAAGCAAATAAAGTTTATTATAAAATATTATACCATAAATTATAAAAAATACACATTAAATTAATAATTAATAAATATTAAACATACAAACTAGATAAGTTTAGCTGGAACAAAGTGCTGATAATAACTACGAGTGAAATCGACCATGAGATCCATTTGACATTCCGGCACTTCGCCTATTTGAACACCGGGATTTCCGCCGTACCTCGCAAAAGGTGGAACCACCGTCTCGGGCGCCAATATTGTGTTATCTTCGATGACGCAACAATCTTTCAATAAACATCGTCTACCCTAAAACGTTGCCGATGAAAAAATTGCAAAGAAAATTAAATACGTACGTACGATTACACAATTCCTGCCTATGTAAACGTACGATCCGACTACGGCAGCATTGACGATTGATTTTTCTCCCACGAACACGTTATCGCCAATCGTCAGTGGAAAAAATGCAACGCTACAAAGTAAGCTGTCAATTGAAGTTTAAATGAAAACTATCTTGCTTCACCCTTTGCTGAATTTCTTATACGGAGGCCGTATGACTGCCTCTTTGCTTATTATGCAATAGCGTCCGGTTTTTACATTCGCCAAGTCTCCGCGAATGATGGCTTCCGATTGAACGATGACTCTGCCTTGGAGAACGATATTTTGTGAACCACATAACACCGTCTGCTTACTGACTTTATTTCCTGAAGCCTGTAATAAATATTTTCACTTCCAGAAGAAAATATATATGTTTTGCTTACAGTTTCTACGTAATCATTGCTGTTATACGTTACATCTCTCATCTCCATTTTATCAGAATTGCAGGTTATGATTGCTAATTGATTACTTTCACAAATGGCAGAGTTGCCAACATTGTAGTGACGAAAAACCAACTAATAATTTTATTGTATTATCACGATCGAATTTCAAGCTGTATCATCAAGCATCAACCCAGGCGTATCCTTCCCATTAGCAACCGTAAATTTAAGGGTCTAATTCATAAACGCTCCTTAAGTGGACCTTACACTCGACTCACTTTTCAATCACCTCGAACTCAACTTAGCACGTCCTCACCTCATACTCATATATTGTCATGACATTATGTACAATAATTATTATCAACAGAATTGGCACAACGGAAAGTACCGTGTGTTTTTTTTTTAAATTTGGCGTCGAAGTTGACCATGAATGTTTAACTGTGAACGAACCACAATTTTGTACATACACTCAAACGTCACTTAAGTAACAACTTTTGACAATTAAAAGTGTGGTTAGACCGGTTAAGATGTCAAATTAATAATAATGGTTCGTTCGCAATTAGACCAGTTTTGACGCCAAATTTAAAAAAACACCCGTTATGTATTGCTACTATGAATGTCAAACTGTAATAAACGAAAAACGGCAGGTATAACTTTAATTTTACCAAACCTTGGCAAAATTCCCTAAATTTTAAAATTTTATCTCTTATGTAAAAAGGAATTATGAAGGTCAAAATTTAAAAAAATAGTATAAAACACTCGTTCAGAAAGCTCTTCCTGTTCCTACACTCGCCGCTACGCGGCCCGTGTTGGAATTTCAAACGCACGCTTGAATGGATGCTTTCAGGAACTTGTAGTTATTTTAATATACTATACCGCGTTTACCCATTAGATGCATTTCCACACAAGTGCGCGAATATTGAATTGAAGTTTTCTATTGGTGGAATTTCTCAATCCCAAAACACGCAACTACAAAATTCGACAATAGTGATTGCTTTCCGGTGTTTTTTAATTTGTATGTAGCGTGTGAAACTGGCTATTGACGCTGACACCACGGGTTTTCTGCATCTGGTCATTAAACGAGGTATATAATTTAATATTAAGATATAAAAAAACATCTAGTGAGTTTTAATCTCTTAGGTTGACTGACATCCATAATATTTTGACATTAAGTTGCCAACGATGTTAACAACTACCAATCTCATAGGAAAAGTCACTAAAAGCGATTGTGCAAAATTCAATTTTGTCTAATTACTTTTCTTATAAACAGTCTCACAAAATCGTCATTGTGAACGCGAAATAGAAAAAATAGTCCGTAAAAATAAGAGAGAAAGGCGCTAATTGGACCCATGCGCCTGCTTTTCTGAAACCAATCTTACAAACCTATACCGCGTTTACCCATTAGATGCATCTCCATACAAGTGCGTGCGAAGTTTAAGTAGAAGTTTTCTATTGGTGGAATTTCTCAATCCCAAAACACACAACTACAAAATTCGGCAACCGTGATTGCGTTCCGGTGTTTTTTAATTTGTATGTAGCGGGTGAAACTGGCTGTTGACGCAGAGACCACGCCTTTTCTGCATCTGGTCGTTAAACGAGATATATACTTTGTATTTCAGACACACAATTATACTCGGAATTATGAGAAGGTGCGTGCACGTCATCAATTTCTAATGACGTCAAATTTTATATGTTTACATGTTTCTCACACAAAAGATATTCTTCAAGATCATATGCAACCAAACAGACAGCGTGTGTATGTATATGTATGTGGTGGTATGCAACCAGATATACCAGATAGTACGCCCGTCGATTGATCTACGAATGTAAACGTACTAGAACGTACAGAAACGGTTCGTCGATCTTTACGACATCAAATACCCTAGATTCAAATTCATTTCGTCTTTTTCATGACAAATATAGAAAACTAAGTGATAATAATAATATCTATAACATTGCTTCGCATCGCCTTGTAAATAGGCCTGGTTTCACTCCATATTCCAATACAAGAAAATGGCATTTTATAATTTCTACATGTTGGCATTATAAAACAAGCATCGATGACGTGCACGCACCTTCTCATAATTCCGAGTATATATCGTTTTCAAGTAGGAGGTGACTTCTCAAATTTGTTTTGATGGTAGATGAGAAACTTAACTCGCATCAAAATGCATCCAGATTCTAGGAAACAAATTCAACATTAAATCACTTCATACTGCTCGCCTTAGCAAACATGAGAGCTGAGGGGGCGTGGCGAGAGCGGCACTGCTTTTCAACGTACATTCAGATTAAAAAGTATTTCGGCGGCAAATTTAAAAGGTAGTGTTGCCATAAAGTTTTGTCACAATTTAAAGCTTAATAACGAAATGAAGAAATTACTATGCTATTATAAAATAAGCATGTAAAAAAATACATCGCATAAAATCTGTCAACTACTGTCTAGTGCAGATTTTATTACCTTGACTTCTGATTCAGAATGTACCAAACCAGTATACTTTAGCATGATTGGTTTAATATTTTCCCGCTTAAAATATTTTAAATAAAATTTTTGTAGTTCGCATATTTTCCGACTCTCATGTTTGCTAAGTGGAGCTGTATAAGTTTGTTTTTCTTTCATGTGTATTGGTATTTCGACATATTGAAAGGAATCGTTTAAAAAAAATTGTAATACCTAATTGGACACATTTTCCATAATTTTCTGAATGCACTGGAATAAATCGAACTTGCCAATTGAAGTCGACCATAAATCAATTTTTCTTATAGATCCCTTATTTTTATCTGTGGCTGTAATTATATTAACGTCGCGACCTTGCATGCTGCTGTTCAAAATATTGAATTGTTCGAAAATATCAGCAAGGAAGCCTAGCTTCTGAAGCCAAAGAGGATCGGAAAATTGACTTTCATATGGGGACATATCGCAAATATATTGGAATCTCTGCTCTTAAGTGAAATACTCTTTTTAAGACCATTACCCCTTGAAAGCCACCTTACTTCAATGTGATAAAGAAAATTGTAAAAGCACCCCTGTTTTTGCAGATTTTTGGAAAAATACGGGTCTTTGCTTTTCCTTTAATGGAATTTAATTAAAAACATTAATGATGGTTTTCATAACAGAGTCGAGTAAATATTTTCCGGTGGTGTTGGTCTCCAATGGGGAACAAAATAAAATATCTTCTTTAATGCCATTATTTGTAGCATATCTTACAAACGTAATAAATTGGGCAGTTAGATATATCTGTGGATTCGTCCATTTGTAGAGAGAGGTACGTGCATTTATTAAGATTTCCACAACTTTGCAACCTCTTTTTCACCAAACATTATATGTACCATTTCAACAGCTGCTGGCTAAATAATTTTTTTTCAGCAATAGTGTGCAGGTTTCTGGTTTCGGTAACGTGATAAGCAATTTTACATCTTGCTACAATGCATTTAAATTAGTAGTGGTAGTCAATGAAAAAGTATCTTGCTGTTTGTGAAGAAAGTTAAGCTTTCTTTCAAAAAATTCCACGGGTTTGTCTTTTTTATCTGGGTGTTTGCTATTTAAATGTGGAAGTAGCTTTTTCACATTGTGGTTTATTGGAAATAGTGATAAAACTATATTTAAGATATTCATCGCTGTAAAGTCTGTTTTATTGCACCCACTTTCAGACGTAGATGGTTTCTACACTTCCTTTCAAAAATATATCCATAATTTATAATTTATCGTAGACGTTAATAACTAAACGTAAAGTACCGCAATCAACACAACACGCTGTTTGGAACTGAAGTGTCATTGCACTTCGCTGTGTATATATAGCTGAGGCTTCGAGAACGTTCCAGAAGGCCATCTAGTAGCGAGAGCTCTCGCGAATATCGTGGAAAAGTACAATAAGTGTTATACACACAAAAAAGATATAGCAATGTACAATTTGCAGTGGATTTTTTTATTTATTTTTATTGTAAATGATAGTCCGGTAGAAGTACTACTAGTTACTAGCAACTAGCGGGTGAAATCGCAATTCAAATAATTGTTGAATTTAATTTTTAATTTAAACTTAAACAGCCAGGGAAAATAAAATTTGAGAAACAATCAATTACTTATAATTTAGTCAGGCAATTTTTGTCGCTATTTCGGTTTGAGTGAGGAGTCGCGTTTTAGATAGTTTGAGAAACACTGTAATAATTTATCCATTCATCAACTGATGTTACACTTTAGTTGTTGGTTATATCACTAAATGTCAACAATTCATAATTAATTTCTTTATTATAAGTTGTTATAAATTGTTTCGACTGAATGAGAATAGGACACAAACACATCAATCATATGGGAACGCTCAAAATTCAAAATGCTCTACTCTGATGGGTCATCATACATTAAACTAAACACAGTTTCTTGTAGTATAACTTTGTACTTACATTACTTTGTAATGGCGCTAATGCAGGGAAAAATTGTTTATTTGTTAAATTTCGCTTTTAATCTTTTGAATACATATTTAATACTTTCAGAATGTTCCAATTGACATAAAAAAAGAAAACCTTTATTGGCATGTTCACTTTCTAACATTTGGTTCCTCTATATCGCCCCCTTCGCCTGCTCCTGCCGCCGTTTTCTGTTTTCTTGGTTCTTTCATCCTCCGGATGTACTAATACCATCTTTTTCCTTCTTCCCCACTATTTTATCTAACATCTCTAGTCTCCTTCCGTCTTCGCCCATATTCCTTCTCCAGTCTTTTCCTTTCTTCTTCGTTCAGTTCTATCTCTTTGCACTCTCCTACCCAATGATCCCATTCGTCCCATCCTTCTCCACAAAAATTACACCGCCTGTAGCTCTCTTCCATCCAGTACTTGTTCGCTTTCTCCTCACTTCCGCACCTGAACCTTGCTAACCTTTCTTCCTCTAACGATCTCCCTCCCCCTAGGCATGATGGTAACCTCCACTGTACTTTTAGAATATTGTATTTTGTGTTGTATCTTGCACTCTTGATTTTATTTTCCCGTTCCTGCGCTTCTACCATCTTCCACCTCTCCACTATCTCCCTCTTTATTTGCTTCCCATCTCTTCTCCTCCTTTCTGCCTCTTCTGAAGCTAATCCTGCCTTTTCGTACATTTTACGTCTGCACTCCTCCCAGTTTGATAGTCCCGTTCCCTTACTTCCCCTTTTACTCATCTCCTCTATTACCAACCTCACTAGTCTCTGTTCTGGCCTGCCCCTCGCTATCATCTCATACCACACTGCTCTTTTCCCTGCCTCTACACACAACCTTTCGCTCCCCGACTCCTGCCTTACTATGTAATCTGGAGTCGATCTCTCCAGATTCAAAGTCCTTTTTATTTTCCCTATGTGTATCCTCTCCAATCTCCTGTTTTTATACATGTAATCCATATCTTCAATGTCTTTTGAAAATTCCCTTTCCTCTTTCCCCACAGATTTCTCCTCAATCCTTCCTCTGCTAACCTCGCCTTTCTGCATGCATGCATCATTTGTCCTTCTCCGCTGTTATTTTCTCTAACTACGAACCCCAGGTACATCCACTTCTCCCTTTTCCTTCCCGCCGCCACTTGCCATGTTGCTTTGCTGTTTTTGCTACTCGGTGGGCCGATATTAATTAGATTCTTTAGCTGAATCACGCTCCGAAGTCCTTCATAACACGTAAATATTCCGCTAATTAAATTGATCGGTAATAATTCAGTCCCCGCCAAATTTCGACGTAAAGAAAAACTGGTCCGTGAGCCGCAACAAAAAGTTTATTTACCCTTGTAATCCCGCGCACAAAAAGTCGACTGATACCAACGTCTGCCGCTTGCCAGCCTTTGCACCGGGGTTTCCGTAGCGGACCAGATCCGCCAAAAAATTCGCTTGATAATGGACGTTGCCGTGTTGGGTCAAACTTCATCGGATTTAAGCAGCGGACCGGATCCGACGGACCTAATCCGTTGTTCCCCACTAACCCACGCACATACGACGATGCGTGCACTCGGGGAAAGACATTCGACCTTCGACATATTGCCCCACCCGCCCCCTCAGCTCTGCATTTAGATCCGCCGGTGATTTCAAGCATGCATAACGGACCAGCGGACCAGGTTTCGGCGGACCGGGTCCGCCAAATGTGACGGATTTCCTCTCCACTAACTATTGGGCAAGCCGACGGACCGAGTCCGTCGGATCAAGTCCAACGGACCAGATCCGCCGAAAAGTTTGCTCGTGTATGGCAGGCTAATGTTGTGCATTAAAAATATATTTGTTCTCAAGTAACATACTCGTAGCTGACTGCATGTAATCTAAACTGACAACAGATATTTAAACGAGCATTAGTTGAACCAAATCACAAATGCATAAGTTCGCACAAGATTATTTACTTCTTTTATATACCCGCATTAATTGTAGTTTATAATACAATGCAAAACTCGATCATACACGACTTGGCAAAGCATAATACAGAAAATCAATCTTAACCCTGCAGCGGGCGCGCTCCTCATCGTAACATTACCAGGCGCGCTGTGAGTAAAGTGCGTCAAGTCGTTTTTTTACATATTTTACTATATTATCAATTTTAGTTAGATAGTTTTTGTAATTTATTTAATTTATATGAATTGTTTTAATATTAGAATACTATTTTTAATTAAATCGCCAAACAAAAATATGTATCATATAAAAACGATTTTTTACCTGATTGAATGTATATTTATTAAAGGCAAATTCTTATAACAATTTGTACAATAGTAATAACTTTTTAGACGCTATCGGTATGCGCTTCTCGACATCTAACACAGAGTTGTGTCTTCAGCGCATGTTTTTTGCAAACATGATTGTGACATTGGTCACACGTGATGGTCGTGTTCACGTTTTTTGCACGTCCACAAGTAACACATCTTCCTCATTTTTTCGTTTCGGGTTCTTCATTGCCTTCTATTTCTTGAGGTCTGTATTTTGAAAGAAACAACGTAATGTCCTTTGGAAGCGTAAGAATCTTAGATCTTTCATAAAGATTCTTCTGAGTTCCTTTCTGTTACTTTGGTTCGAATAGAATAATATTTGGGCGTTGATACCTGCTATATCGAACAAAGTATAAAATATAACAAGAGGCCATCTCCGCGTTATTTGTGCCACAGTATATGAACCACACATTTGGTCAACAGTGTCCACCCCTCCTTTTGTGGCGTTATAATCCAAAATCATTTCTGGCTTTTGGGTGGCTTCATCAGTTACTCCTGAATCATGCATTGTTGATAATAATATTACCGCTTTGTTTTTTTTAGGCACGAAAGACACTAATGTAACTTCCTTTTGAAAGCCATATAAGGAAGAATTTACAGCTCGTGTTTTATGTGGTAAAAATTCAATGTGGTATTTCTCTTTTATTCTTCCTCATTGTGCCTAATATTGTTATTTTTCGCTCCAGGAGAGACAGTGCTAACGGATAACTGGTGTACCAATTGTCTGTGGTCAGATTTCTGCTTGAACCTTCCAGATGTCTGATGAGTCTAATGACAATGCCCGTGGGGCTATTTGACTGCATGTACTGTCCTTCTGGTTGTTTCCCACAATAGACTTCCAGGTTTCCTGTGTAGAATGTTTTAGCATCGCACAATGCAAATATCTTGATCCCATATTTAGCGGCTTTGTTTGGGATGTATTGCACAAAACTACAGCGCCCTCAAATGCTTGTAGTTTTTCATCGATTGTAATAAATTCCCCTAAACTATAGACTGATTTGCAATTGATAATGAAAAGATCTAAAATCGATCGAATGGCTGCTAATTTGTCATATTTTCTTCTTTCGACTCTTGTTCCTTTGTTGTCAAAACGAAGACAGCGAAAGGGGAAAAGAAATCTTTTATAACTCATAACGGCTCGTACTATTTCCATTCCCGTGCCATCGGTCGTCCAAATTTCTAACACGTTTGTGTGGTTTAGTTTCTTGAAGCCCAAAAGATACAATAAACCAAATAGGGCCATTATTTCTGTCCGTGTGGTTTCCTTGACTTCTCGGTCTCTTGTATATTCATTCAACTGCTTCATATATTTTATGTAGATATTCGTGCACTTTACTATTTCATCAATCATTGAAACATCAATTATTTGATGAAGAGCATCGAGCTCTATATTTCTTGCCTGCAGTTTTGGGACGGGAAATCTTTTCACAATATTCTTCTTTTTAGTTTTCGTGCCACGGAATTCCTTCTTATACCATTTAGTTTCTTTGCCAAGGAAATATTCTGTACTTGATTCAACGTCGAGCCCCTGCTCAGCATCTTCATCAATTTCTTGTTCAGAATCACGTTGATGGCCATGAAATTCCATTACTTCAGTTTCCTCCTCCAGAATCATCATCATCGGGATTATCTGGCGCTAGTGGCTCATCAGAAAAAAATTGAGGATCCTCAAGAATTTTTTGAAGTTTCTTGTCTGACAAAGGTACTCTAGCCCTAAAATAAATTATGAAGGTCAAATTTAATTATTTCAATAAAATTAAATAGTTTAGTGACAAAAAAATGGTTGGTAGTTTACTTACATGACCGGTCGCGCGGTGCACTTCAGGCGCCAATAATACACGCCGTGGATTTGAAGAGGTATAATAACTGTAAATTATAACGCAGAACTGCACAACCTCGCGCACTGAACAATAACAAGGTACTGAAGGAATAACTAAATGCACGCCCTTGAAAGCGGCTGCATTCTAAATTTAGAAATAAATTTTAATGGCTGGCGCACTTTATACAAGGGCGCGTCCGCTGCAGGGTTAATATATTCATAATACAGGTAAATTATTAATTGTAAATAATTATTGCCATGTAGATGGTACATAAGAAAAGTAACATATGTCTACTTGTATTCATGGTGTTATGTATGGTGATATTACAAGCTACCGTCAGTAAAAGCCCAAAATGATGAATATTTTTAGTTATGGCAGTCGGTAAAATAAAAGTAAAATTATATAAAAATGTCTTAAATATATATATTTTTTATAACAGAATGAGATAATCACATATTTTTAGTGTACATATCCCAAGCACAGTATGTGTGCAATGAGTTCTAATGTTGCTACGTTGATCTGACCTAAGTTACTGCTTTTTGTACAAATAAATTACATCTTTGTGACAATTATTAACATTAATAATTATGTTATGTACTGTCATTGTTGACTGTACAGATTTTAAGCATTTTTATTTTTTACATACGTTGCAATTTTATTTGAATTCCAAATATATAGTAGTTCAACTAGTTACACATTTAAAAATAAAAATCGATTGATATGAAATTTTTATTACTAAAGAAAAACTTTTAATTGAAATAATTACAAAAAACAGATCAAACCAAAACGTCCAAAACTTAAACCCACCAAAGACCATTTTAACAATAAAAATTGTCCAATGTTTTTCAAAATTTTATCTTTAAGCAGACTCTACTGCTTTTCATTTAGTTACCTTGAACGTGTGTCGTTTTATGTCTTTTATGTGAACTTGAACACATGCTTCCCTTGCCGCAAATATCACAAATATAAGGTCGCTCACCAGTATGCACACGTTCATGGATAACTAAACTCCCCTTGTATAGGAAACATTTTGTGCAATATTTACAACTGTAAGGTGCTTCATTGGTGTGGACCAACATGTGCACTTGCAACTTTTGGCTCTGCGTGTATTTTCGGTGGCATATTTGACAAGAGTAATTCCTATCTGTGTGCTTACTGACGTGAACAGATAGCGAGGCCCAATCTGGAAATATTTTACCGCAGTATCTACAAATACACTTATCGAGTAAATCCAAATGCAAAATTGAATGATTCAGTAGATCCTCCTCTGCTTGGAAAACCAGGTCACAATAATTACACGTTGGTATTTGATGTACCTCACCGAGATGTATCGACAATGATTGTTTGTTATGACAAATTTCATCACAGTGAGGACATTCCATCAGCTTTATCTGGTCCTGTTCCATTACATTCTCATCGATACCCGGATGACGACATTTCATGTGCAACAACAATCGGGATTTTACCCTAAAGAAAGAATTACACAATTTACAATTGTACTGTACACTGTTGTGCACTTGCATATGCCTCAATAGCGCTCCTTTACTGTAGAACCCCTTTGCGCACACAACGCATTTCTGAGGCCTCAAATTTAAGTGAATTCTCTTTTTATGCTGCGACAAATTACTTTGCGACACCAGAAATAAACCACAATATTCGCAGCAGTAAAGGCGTTGAGTGAGGTGATTTATTTTCCTATGCCTAATAAGATCCTTTAAAGTTGGGTATGACCTGTTACAAACCTTGCAAGCGAAAACCTTATTTTCAGCATGGATTTTTATATGAGAATTTAAAGACGTAGCGTATCGAAAACACGCGCCACATTTGTCGCACATAAAAGGTTTTTCGTTACTGTGGATCCTGACGTGATTTATCAGACTGTATTTACTTGGGTAACTTTTACTGCACTTGTCGCACGGGAAAGATTTAACGAAATGTCTGGTTTCTCTGCAATGCTTCATGTATTCGTTTTTAGTTTCATAGGCCTGGTTGCATACTTTGCAGTTTCCAGGGAATGAGATCTTCAAAACACGATTCCTCGGTTTCTTTTCCTTTTGCACTTTCGACCTTCTCGGTGGATTTCTTGCTAGCCTGTTGGCTTCACCGATACGTCCTTCCAGCACCAACTTAATAGCTCGCCTTACAGCTTCTGTATGTTTAGGAGTTCTAACTGTTTGTCTAGAATTGGCACTAATTTGTACACGGTTTGAATTTGAAACAACTGCGTCTGAAGTACATTCATTCTGCGTTAAATTATTTTCTTTATTTTCAATATCTTCCATTGTGTCGACCAGGTTTTCTTTCGTTAAATCGGTATTGGCTATTTCTACTTGCAAGTCAGACTTCTTGCCGTCACAAATAAATATTTTTGGATATTTCTGTGAAGATTTCTTTAGTAGCTTTGTTGCTTTTCTTTCGTTTATTTCTACTAAATTCGTGTTCATATTCGCCAAGGAATTTTCATTTATGTTCCCTTTAAACATGTAAAAGCGTTTTATAAACTTTGGTTTCGTCGAATTTGCATCGCTACTCATCAGTCCTAACAAATCATGCACTTCAACTTCGTTGTTTGTATATTCGTAATCATGGTCCAACACTTGCATCTTCTTGATGGCATCTCTTCTTTGGTTGACCGCTTCCAATTCGGCCTTAAAATCCTGCAGGGTTACTTCGGATTTCTGGCATTTTTGTCTGAACATGTACGACCTTACCAGTTCTATGATGCAATCATCGCAGAGTTGCTTTGATAATGAGTCATCTTTGTCAATCTAAAAAATAAAATTAAGCACAAAATTTAATTATAACACGATATTTACCTTTATCGTGGAACACATTTCCAGTAAGTCTGCAAACGTAAAGTTATCAAAAGTATTCTCATACATGTTTTTAGCGTCCTTTTCTTTCAAACATGTTCGACAAATCTTGCCGATATTCTCAGAAGTTAAACAGTACGATCTTCTTTCATCCTTCAATCTCTCTTCAATGGTATCGATCGTACACACTAAAATCAACTCATAAACACTCACTTTATTTACAATTTCAAAATTTGATACCTGCATTTGGATTCTCGCTTATAACATTTTTAGGATTCGTTTCCGCTTCCTCTCCGGTGATCTCAACGGTTAAATCGGTAATTTCGGTTGGAGGAGTAACTTCCCATTTTTCTACTGAATTCGGCAACATATCGGAAATGTTTAAATCGGAATTTATTACATTTTGATTTGAAGTGACTTTATCAACGGGGTCTGCAACTTTGGGTAAATCAAAATTTGTTGTGTCTGTAAACAAAAATGTAATTTTTGATACCTTCTGAACGATTCGTCAAAATGAGCCACGTTAACAAAAACATTTATTAAGTTTAGTTATAACTTGCGTTGGGTTGACAAATCTTGAGCAACATAATCTATACTTATACTTAGTCTGAATCTGTAACTTTAAAGCAAAAATTAATTTTTCGTTTTATGTAAAAAGGTTTTGTTTGACTATACTGAGGTGAACTGTATACGAAACGATTGTAGATAGCTCTAAACTTAAGTTGCGTATATAGCAAGAAAGAAAACGTCCTATTTTGAAAGCAATATCCTAATCAGAATTGGTGCATTACTCAACATATTTTTGCATATCTCGAAAACGGTACGAGTTATCGAAACAAGTATTCTTACAAAAGTTAAAGATATTGATATTTTAAACAACTTTTATTTGAAAAGTTTTTTCGAAAAATGGAGTATAAGTAAGTGTAAGAAAATTCAGTGCAGACCATTTCAGATTTTTTGTTTTTAATGCAGAGCCCAACCTTTACCCGAAGAAAATTTAATTAAAACAATAAAACAAATTGTCAGCTACAATTAAAATAATCGATACATCCTAAAAAAAAACAACTAAACCTAGCATTAAAATACATATAATACTAAATTAATAAATAAATAAATATTAATATTTGGAGAGTAAACGTAATTGACTTGTCGTCTACATTAAATTCGTTTTTTCGGAAAGTGTAACGAAAAGCAATTACAAATAAAGTTAATAAAGTGAGTGGTAAGGTCGAGTTAATTACAGAAAAAGAATAGAAATCAAAAATCGTAAGTACAAATATAAAAATCGTATTTATAACGCGTCGGCGTGACCAAAAACAAGTGAATAACCTGCAGGACGTGTCGTTCGACGCGAAGTGAACTGCGACGTTGCCAAATCGGACGGGAAAGAGCATAAAATAGAGTAAAGGTTTACATGAGTAAAAAAGAGGGTGAGAAGAGCGAAACTTTCGAGGAGTTGATCCGAGTGACGCTCTTACCGCAATCCCTGATAAATAAAGTGTAATAAAATGTACAGCGACAATTCCACAGAAGAGAGAAACGCAGTATTCGAGAAAAGCAAAAGAATGGCAAGGTCACCGGCGAAAAAAATAAAAGAGGGAAATGAAGAAAAATTAGATATAATGTTGGGGATAATAAAAGATATAAAACTCGAACAGAAAGCCATTAAAAATGAGATCCAAAAAATTACAACACTACAAAAGGAATTCAATGACGAAATTATAAGAGTTAAACAGGAGAACGAAGCATTGAAAAATGAAAATAAAGAAATAAAGAAGGAAAATGAGAAAATAAGAGAAGACCTAAGGAATATAGAAAAATCAGTCGAGGTGATAGAAAAGGAAAGAAGAAAAAATAACGTCATATTACAAGGGCTCAGAGAATGAATCAAAGGATTCATGAAAGAACAAATGGAAATAGACATAATACCAAAATCAGTAAAAAAATAGGAGAACAAATATGTGTGATAGAATTAAGCAACGAAGAAGAAAAGGAAAAAGTTATGAAAAACAAAGCAAAACTGAAGAACATGGAACGGGATCGTGTCTATATAAAAGATGACATGACACCAATGGAAAGAAACAACAACAAATAAGAATTTTTGCCAGAACAGAAAGAGAAAAAGGAAAGGATGTTAAAATGGGATATAGTAAGGCAATAGTAGACGGTGATGAATGGAGATGGAATAAGAAAACGGAGAAGATCGAGAGACAAATTCTAAAAAACTAGCAAACTATGAAGGAAATAAGGAAAACGGAACGAATTCTGGCAATGACAAGGAAACGACATACAAGGACACAGAAAAAACAAATAAAGAAATGAAAGTAGGAACGTGGAATGTTAGAGGAACGTATGAGGAGCGCAAATTAAAGCATTTGAAATTAAAGAAATAGATGAATATATATTCCTTAACAGTGGGAGTAAAAACAGAAGATTCGGAACAGGATTCCTCATTAATAAAAAATACAAGTCATTAATAGTTGAGTTTAAACCCATTACAGATAGAATATGTTTACTAAGAATGCGTCGAAAATATCAGAAATTAACATTTGTAAATATCCATGCGCCAACAGAAGAAAAAGAAATAGAACAGAAAGAAAAGTTTTACAATCAATTAGACAAGGAATACGAAAAGATTCCACGATACGATCTCAAAATAATATTAGGGGACACGAATGCGAAAATAGGAAAAGAAGAAATATACAAACACACAATAGGAAAATTTAGCAAACACGAGAAAACAAACGAGAATGGACAGATGTTAATCGACTTCGCTAAAGAGAAAGGGATGGTAATAAAGAGCACATATTTTGATAAGAAAAATATCCATAAAGGGACATGGAAATCACCAGACGGAACATATGTAAACCAAATAGATTATGTACTTGTAGAGAAAGACGTAGCAATGACCATAAAGGATATAAGAAGCTACAGAGGACCAGACGCAGACACAGATCATTTTTTAGTGGGAATTAGAATGAAACAGGAATTACCGTTCGAAAGAAACAGACGAAAAAATAAGAGAACAGGAAACATGACGGTAAGACATGGAAGATAGAATAGATTATAAAAACAGGCTAGAAGAACAGTTAAGTTTGATAAAGAAAGAGGAAGATATAGATCAGTTATGGAACAATATAAAGGAGAAAATAGAAAGGGTGGCAAGTAAATATATAAATAAGGAACACAAAAGACATAAAAATTGGTGGGATGAGGAATGCCTAATGGAATTGGATAAGAGAAATAAGCTGAGAATGAAATGGGTAAAAAACAATAACACACAAACACAAGCACAATACCAACACCAAAGAAGAAAATGTAAAGCAATACTAAGAAAGAAAAAAAGGGGATACAATGAAAAACTGATTGATGAAATAGAAGAAGATTACAGAAAGAAAGAGATAAGGAATTTATATCGAGGATTGAAAAGTGAACGAAAACAATTTACTACAAAACCGGTATTTTATAAAAGTAAAGATGGTCACCTAATAGGAGAGGAAGAAGAGGTATTAGAATTGTGGAAAGAACACTTCAGCGAATTACTAAATGAATCAATAAGCGAAGAGGAAATAGAGGAAATAATCAAACACATGAAAAACAACAAATGCCCCGGTAATGATCAATTAACAGGAGAACGATATAAATACGGGGGAGAGACTCTAAATAATTGGATACACATATTAATATGTGAAAATCTGGAGACAAGAGGCATTACCAAAGGACTGGAATGAAGCCATATTGGTACCAATATATAAGAAAGGTGACAAAACAGATTGTGCAAATTACAGAGGAATAGCGCTGTTAAATATATCGTATAAAATCCTAGCCACATTCCTAAAAGACAAAATAATTAGTAAAATTGAAAAGGAAATAGGAGAATATCAGTGTGGATTTAGAAAAGGCAGGTCAGTAATTGACCAAATATATACCCTAAGAGAAATCCAGTCAGAAAGTCACGCATATGGGAAAGAAACGTATTTAATGTTTATAGACTTTCGTCAAGCATACGACAGAATTAAAAGAAATGAATTATACAAAGCACTGATAGAACTAGGAATAGAAGGGAAATTGGTAAGACTAATAAAACTAACCTTAAAAGAAAAAAAATAGAGTAAGAATAGGACACAGCACATCAGACAAGTTCACAGTCAAGGAAGGAGTAAGACAAGGCGACCCATTGTCATCGCTACTTTTTAGTAGCGCGCTAGAGATAGTAATAAGACGAGCAGGACTCCATAGAAATGGCCTTTTGTATCACAAGAAATACCAGGTCCTAGCATTTGCAGATGACTTAGTGATTCTAACACGGAGTAAAAATGAGCTGCATGAATGTATGTTAAAACTGGAAGAAGCCGCCCAAACAATAGGACTACAAATAAACGAAAACAAAACGAAAGCTATGACGTGGACAGACAAGGATTATAATAAATTAGCGAAATTGACAGTAACAAATAATAAAGGAAAAATTTATAATTTCGAGGAAGTGGAACGGTACATATATCTAGGCACAGAATTTCGTAGAGAACCAAATACAAGAGGAGAAATACAAGCAAGAATAATGAAAGGCAACAACTGTGTATATGGACTGAAAAAAATACTACATAACAAGAACGTCACGAGAAAATTAAAACTAAAAATATATAAAACAATAATAAGACAGATAACAATATTCGACAGCGAGGTCTGGACACTAGGAATAGTAGAACAAAAAATGCTAAAAGTATGGGAAAGGAAAATACTAAGGAAAATATATGGTGGAAAGAAATGCCAAGAAGGATGGGAAAGAAGATCAAACAAAGAATTATATGAATTATACCAAGAACCAAACATAGTAGCAATTGTAAAGGGACAAAGATTAAGATGGCTGGGACATATAATGAGAATGGAAAGTAATAGAATACCAAAGAAATTAATCGAGAGCAATATGGGGGGAAGAAGAAGAAGAGGAAGACCGAAATCGAGATGGAAGAACGAAGTGATTAAAGACTTGGAAGAAGGTAAAATTACAGGATGGAGATCGAAAACGCAAGAGAGGAAAAAATGGAAAAAAGCAGTAGAAGAAGCCATGGGCCTACTTGGGCTGGAGCGCTGAGATGAATGAATGAATGAATAATACTAAATTGGAGACTGTGGTTGGCAAATAACTTGAAACAAACTTACCCTTAGTGCCTTTTCACACACAGCCGGTCCCGGACAGTCGGTACCGACTGTCCGGTGGCAAGTGTACTGAGTCTTATGAGAGCTTTCACACATAGTAATTTTGCCGACTACCCGGTTCTCATAAGATTCGATATACTTGCCACCGGACAGTCGGTACCGACTACCCGGCACCGGCTGTGTGTGAAAAGGCACTTACCACTCACTATTTTATTAACAACTAAGTTGTCACCTTCAGTACACTACTGAAGATGACAACTTAGTTGTTTGTTTCAAGTTAAAGTCCATGTATCAATATAGTTGATGCTGTAAGCCAATACTTTGTGATATTCCATAATTAATACTCATAAATTAGAACACAATTACTACTACTATATTACTATAATATGTGATATAACAAGTGTGTTCTAATTTATGTGTATCCATTATATCTATCGACTTAACTAACCGGATCCAAAATACTTTTTACCAGTAACCTACGAGGGGAGATCAGCATTTACGGTCCCTAACATAGAAGGAAACAAATTGAAGAAATATCAAATGTTTATTTTTCTACATAATCTCGCTGAACGTCGATGCATTTGGTCCGACGATGTTCCAAAAATTTCTCGGTTGCTCTATTTGGTCCCCCAAAGATATTCTTTTATTTTTTTTATTTTTCTAAATGGTCCCCTAGGACCTCAAAAATGATGTCCCAAAAGATTATGACCGGGAAAAATCCCTAAGTACTCGGTTTTCGAATTTTAGTACAAGACCGCGTGGTCCGCAGCGAGCCCCTTTTATGAGCACTGGAGGGGAGGTCATTTAGGGGACTAGAGTAGGTATACGGTTAATGTTATTGAAATTCTTTGTTCCTTGACTAGGCTACACAAGTAGTCAAACTAGTAGTGTCCTGTGTGAATTGTGGAAAGACTGAAATACCGAGTTGTCAATTTGTTATGAAATCAACCATAGAATCATAATTGTCATGCGATTGCTTGGAGTTGGTTTGCACAGAATAAGAAAAGTCTGTGCATTCATGGAATTACCTCGGTCTACCTTTTCACTCATTTTACGATAAGATTGTCAAAAGACTGTCCACTGCAACCAATCTAGTTTGCAAGAACAGTATGATGAGAGCTGCAAAAGAAGAAAAAAACATTTCTATTGAAAATAGAGACAATGGAATTGTAGTATCAGAGCATGGTTCGTGGAGAAAACGTGGATTTACGTCCTTGTAGGGGTTAGTGACTGGCAATAACTGTGGAAAAATCGTTGATTGTGTAGTGAAATCAAAATACTGTAAGGCGTGTGAGTATTGGGCTAAAAAAGAAGATAAGATGAAGAAGGAAAAATTGAAGTCGATGCAGTTGTTGAGATGTTTCGGCGCTCTGAAACTTTGCACCAGGTCAAATACACTCACTATGTTGGTGACGGTGATTCTAAAACTTTTAAAGGCATTACAGATGCTAAGCCGTTTGAGAATTTCACAGTACTCAAGAAAGAGTGTATAGATGCAAAAGCGAATGGGCACCCGACTAAATAATTTGAAAAGAAGATAAAATGTCTTATTATGGATTAGCGATTCGTAGAAACAGATATTCAGTTGAGAACATGAGAAGCAGTATATGGGCTACACTGGATCGTAAATTGCCTACTGATTTCAAACTACAGCACGGCAAATGTCCTATGGTTCATGGTGCTCATGGCAACTAAAGCTACAAATACTTTTGATGAGTAAAAACATAATCCAGCTCTTCCTATTGAAATCTATGAAGCTTTCAAACCAGTCTATGAAGAACTAACCATTTTCTAACGCGATGCATCGGCGGTTACACACAAAACAGTAACAAAACTTTCAACTCGACTGTGTGAGCATTGGCCCCGAAATCCATTTTGAGTGGTAAAACAGTTTTAGATCTAGCTACGGTTATTGCGGTTTGTGTGTACAATGACGGGTTTTCTTCAATTTTGCACTAAATGGAGGCAATGGACTTGGAAATCAGCCCGACTAGCTACAAAATGTGCCTCGAGATCGACAAAGAGCGTATAAAGCTTGCAGATAGATCGCAGTCTGAACGGGTAAAAGATCAACCAGAAAAGAAATGCAAGAGCAGGACGATAATCTGGAACGGCAATTGTATGTAGTGTTGGCTGGAAACAGACAATTTTCAACTGATTCACTTCAAATTTCGAACATATACTCAGTGACATATAAACTGCACCACCTAGAAGGGGTGGGAATTTTTGGACCAAATTTCGCAGGAATAGTGGACTAGTTCCAGGGAAATAGTTGATTAAAATTTGAAACCCAATCATCAAGTAGTCATGGGATTTTTGACGTTTGTGTCATTTTTTAGAGGTGGAGACAAGCAATTATCGAGTCATTTTTTGAATTTGTTCCACTTTTTCGGATCCCGTTCTTTAGTTTAAAGTGTTTAATGATGCCTAGAGGAAGGAGACCTCAAGTTTACCAGCAGTTGAGTGACTTTGACCGAGGGCGGATTGTTGGTTTACGAGAAGCAGGTTTTTCGTTTAGAGAAATCGGCAACCGTTTGGGACGGCACCACTCAACAATAATGCGTGTTTATCAAGCGTGGAACGTTTGGCCATCCCCAGGAACGTTTGGCCTGGTGCACGGAAAGACTTCAATGGAACTTAGAGTGGCATCGAGTTGTCTTTAGTGACGAATCGCGATTTTGTTTAGGAATGCATGATGGTCGGATGACTGTTAGACGAAGACGTGGAGAAAGGCGCAATCCTGATTTTTCGATTGCGAGGCATGTTCACCGAACTGTGGGGTTGATGGTGCGGGATGCTATTGCTTACGGCAGTAGATCACCCTTGCTCTTCATTCGGGGCAATATGACCGCCAGACGCTACATTGACGAAGTGGTAGAACCACATGTTCTTCCATATCTTCGAGGGCTGGAAGACCCACTTTTCCAGCAAGATAATGCACGACCTCACGTAGCAAGGGTTTCTCTTGACTTCTTTGAAGAGGCCAATGTTAATCTTTTGCCTTGGCCGCCAAGATCTCCCGATTTGTCGCCCATTGAGCACGTGTGGGACATGATGGATAGAAGATTGAGGAATCTACCGAACCCACCGTTGATAATAGAAGCTCTACGGCATGAAGTACAGGCCGCTTGGGATGCCATACCCCAAGAAGACATTGATCACCTGCTGTAATCAATGCCAAGGCGGGTCAATGAGTGTATCAAAAATAGGGGCGGACTAACACATTATTAAAGAAAAATCAAAAAGATGTGTGTTTTCTTTATCAAATTTTAATCAATTATTACCTTAGACTAGTCCAATGTTTCTGCCAAATTTGGTCCAAAAATTCCCATCCCTTCTAGGTGGTGCAGTTTATATGTCACTGAGTATATCTTGAAAAATACATTGCCTATAGAAGTACGTAGGATTTTTTTTATATTGTATAGTTCATCTGTTATCAACAATTATCGGACGATTTTTTAGGCAAATTTTTCACTTTCCACTTTAGAAGTCCACCATTTGGCCAAAAATCAAAATATCGAGAACATTCTACGTACTTCTATAGCTGTTATTATATATAATAAAAAAAAAATCATTGGCTTATTATAATTCAAAAGTTATAGGAGGAAAAACGGAGACGTCATCGCAA
Source organism: Geotrupes spiniger (assembly GCA_959613385.1). Classification (NCBI taxonomy): domain Eukaryota; kingdom Metazoa; phylum Arthropoda; class Insecta; order Coleoptera; family Geotrupidae; genus Geotrupes; species Geotrupes spiniger. The sequence continues at coordinate 5,972,681 of OY390739.1, forward strand.
AAACGCTGCACAGCCGCCATTTTGAAATTAATCGCTTCAAAAAACTTAGTGTATAGTCACTGACATATACAAGTGGCTACGAAAATTGGAGTAACTTTTCTTCAAATTGCCAAGAGATGTCGCTGTTGTGTTACAACAAATTTGCGGTTCTAAAAATATATATTTGATTAAATGGCAACATGGAATTCGATATTTCGTGTAACTGTCAACAGTTGTCAAACAATTGTCAATATTTGTCCATAATGAATTTCAATATTGAGCAGCGAATAAACATCGTAAAATGGTATTATCTTGCTAAAGAAGGCCGTTCTGATAGAACTGCAGCATTAAGAGTGTAGGATCCTTGGCGTGTAACATATCCTAATCAGTTACAACAAACGCTTGGTGGGATTATCAAAATCATTAAAAAGTTTGAACTGGTTGGGGATGTTACAAATCAGCTTAAGAACAGGAGCGGTAGATCTAAATATGTTGTGACAACCATTTGCTGGACGAACATTCAATATCCCAGAGGCAACTTTCAAGAGAGTTTGGGTTTTGCAGACGATCGATTCAGAAAATTACTCATCAGATTGGATTAAAATGTTATCGCCCAAGGTTTGTGCATGCTTTGAACGAAGATGATCCCGATCGAAGATTGCAATTTTGCGAGGAATTTCAGAGTTTGCTGGTCGATGAAGTTGATCCAAATTTTTTGCTTGATCGTATTTTGTGGTCTGATGAAGCTAAATTTCATTTGTGTGATCGAATTGATTGCCACAATTGCGTTTATTATTCTGACGAAAATACCCATGTAATCATTGAAAAAGATTTTAAATCGCCTGGAATAAACGTTTGGGCTGGAATTTGGAGTGGAGGAATGATTGGCCCATTTTTTATTGACGATAATGTTACTGGAGATGTTTATTTAGCTCTGCTCGTAGAAAAAAATAATGCCAGCTATTTTGTTACACTGTCCTCCTGATGTAATTCTGCAACAAGACGGCGCTCCACCTCATTATGCTGTACAAGTTCGAGAGTTTTTAGATGATTATTTTTACCAGTCTTGGATTGGTCGAAGAGTCCGATAGAATGGCCCGCGAGGTCATGTGATTTAACATAAATGGACTTCAGTGTTTGGGGAATTGTGCGTGATTTGGTATATCTTCATAATGCTTTTGAGGACGTGGAAACTTTGAAGGTGATGATTCAAGAAGCATTTCAAAAGTTCACTCCTGAATTATGCAGTAAAATTTGTAGATCCTTTCAAAGGAGGCTAGAATTATGTACAGAGAATCGTGATCATCAATTTGAGCACCGTTAATATTAGTAGATATTTTTGTTTTTGCTGTATCGCTTTTCATTTTATTTACGTTATTTGTTTTGAAACTGTTGGTTATTACTAATTTTTAAATAAAAAGTTTTGAAGACGCGATATTTTTTAAAGCATGGTTATGTAAAAAAAGCAATGTTGCCAGCAATGTCATTTAACTTTTTCTTGTAGTTCCATCTTTTGGGCAAAAGTGGAAAAGTGATTTAAATTTTCGTAGCGACCATGTATGATAAACATCTTTTTTGTAATCTCGATTTTTTCGGGCCCTACAGTGGCCTAACCCCTTAAGTTGGTATAGTAGAAGAAATCAGTCATTAAAATTCCGTCTGCGCCCCAAAAAATTGTGGCCATAACTTTACCAGCGGATGGCAAAACATTTGCGGGGTGACGGAGAACCTCGGCGATGCCACTCCATACTTTGTTGTTTTGACTCAGGATCGAAGTGGTGAACCCACGTTTCATCAACAGTGTATTGAGACGAAATTCATCCGGATATGACTTTGCCAAACTCAATGCAATACTCTAGAACGTTTCTGATCAGGTGTCAACATTCGTGGGACCCAATGTGCAGACATCTTTTTAAGCGCCAAAATGTTTGTTAAAATATTTTCTATAGTACCTGTGATTTTTCCATTTTTAGAATTTCTCTAAACTTGTCTACTTAAATTCTAAATTATTTTAACAAGTAACAAGTGACAAAACTACAATTGAACCAACGTAGCAACAGATACTCGTTATTTAATCTTAAATCAATACTTGCAAACTATTTACTTGCACATAACCATACCGCAATAGAAAATAATTTATAAATATTACAATTTTCCGACAAAGGGAACAATGTGATGCTCTTACAATCATTAGATTTTTTTAAAGTCAACCGTAATTTGGATATTACGCTTCTTAAGGGGGGAAACCACTTCAGGAGGCCGACATTTTTGTGTTTTTCGTGAATTTTTTAAACAGGGAAGGAATAATCAGAATTTACTCAAACTTTGAGGATATTTTACTCATGTTTTCAAGCACACTTTGTAATTTTTTCAAATCATTTCCGCCGGAAACAGTGGAGTTAGAAGCTGCTGTTCATGGACGATCGCCATCCGCGTGTTTTGCTGGTGGGCATTCCTGAAGTCACATTTTTTATCTGCCATCATTACAATTTTTTTTTTCGTTAACGACATATTTCCTAAGAATATGAACCTAAATATGATCGAAAATGTTGAAAATTGCATGTTTTTGAGGTGTTTGAACATAATTTCATGTTTTTATACCATGTTTTTTCAGGTTTTTTGCACTAAAAAAATATTTTTAATAATAATATCATCCCATAGTTAGGTTCATATAGATTGTAATTGAATAAAGAATATCCACACAAATTTTCAGAACGATTGATCAATAACTTTTTGAGCTACAATGCCCACCAACTGAAAAAAAGTAGTTTCGAGAAAAACGCGTTTAAAAACAAATGTAGCGAACACGAGAAATTTAAGGCAGTAATTAATTATATAAACTGATCACCGGTTAATCAGCTATTCCAGCACCATATAGCAACCCCTCTTCTTCAAACGCATCATTTCGGGCTCGCATCTCGTCTTTACGAGCTTCCTTGGCCTCCCACGAGCTGCGCCTACTCAGTCTTTTCACGCGCTGCTCCTAGGCATGTTCCATGTTCCCGCCAAAATTGAAGCCCTACGAGCCAACTACGAGTTTTAATTCATCCATTAGCATTAGAAGGGCTGAATTTCCTTCATTAAATAACCCAGTAGCCAAGAATACTGAAATCTCCACTATTTTCAGGCCAGCATGTAGGTGCTTTAGAGCCAATCACAAAACGGTCTAATTTTATTATCCCGTAGTACAGGGGTATTGAGCCATGTACCGAATAAGGGAGTACATAAGCGAGCGCTCCGTTCTAATTATCGCGCGCTTCGGCGCCCAGCGACGGGCCGTCACTTAAGTGCCCATAGCATCGGAACTAGTCGGAATTTTTCTTTGAAATTTTGGCGACGTATATACATAATAGTTTTACTAACAATTTATGAAATAAAAAAGTCGATTTTTTGACCCGTCTAAACTGGTTTCCCCCCTTAATGACCAGACTGACTTAATATCAAATCCTTGAAAAAATAATGTTTAATCAAATGACAGAATTTATCTCTTCTAATAACTTATTACCTGAAGTACAGTCTGGTTTTAGAAAAAATTATAGTTGTGACACTGCCCTCTTCTCCATCTCCAATGACATACTTACAGCCTCAGACAAAGGAGAAGTAACTATATTAGTTTTGCTCGACTTCTCTAAAGCTTTTGACTGTCTCGATCATTCCATTTTTCTCAAAATCCTCACATACATGGGTTTCTCAAACAGTTCCCTTGATTTAATATCATCATATCTATCCAACAGAAAACAAAGCGTTAAGCTGAACAATAATATATCTGAACATGTCTCAGTTAATATCGGCGTTCCCCAAGGTACGTCCCTTGGGCCACTTTTCTTTTCGTTATATACATCCAAATTTCCTTATGTGGTTAAGTATTATCTAAATCATATGTACGCGGATGATATGCAATTATATTTGTCTTTTAAACCAGGCAACCTTTCGGATGCATTAATAATGATTAATGAAGACTTAAACAGTATTTGTTCCATTTCGCAAAATCACGGCTTAGTCTTAAATTCCAGTAAGACTCAGGTTTTGTTGTTGGGGAACAACAATTATTGCAATAGCATTAGGCACTTAGTGGATATTAATATAAATGGAATTCCCATTGCGGTTTCTGACACAGCAAAGAACTTGGGTCTGCTGATTGACAACTCATGGCGTTACCGAGGTCATATTACTAGGATTATTAGCCGTTCCTATAACAGATTAAGATGCTTGTTTCCACACCGCAATTACTTAAATATAAAAACAAAACAAAATTTATGTGATGCCCTAGTTCTGTCTAACTTCACATTTTGCTCGCCAGTATATCACGCTGCGCTTGATGTGACCTCAGTGTATAGAATACAGAAGGTTCAGAATGCTTGTATGAGATTTATTTTTGGAATTAGGAAATTTGAGCACATTTCTCATAAATTAAAAGAACTTAATTGGCTCAATATGAAACAGAGAAGAGTACTACAATGTGTCTGTTTGTATCACAAAATAATTACATTCAAAGCGCCTACCTACTTATATAACCTAATACAATTCAGATCTGACGTCCATAACCTTAATGTTAGATTTAAGGGCCTCTTAACGCCTCCGATACATAGAACTTCATTGTTTCAACGATCATTCTCATTCCAAGTTGTAAAAATGTATAATAGCGTGCCTCCCGCTCTTAAAAGAAATCTTTCTCTTATGTCATTCAAAAAACATTATAAGATGTTGTTGCTCCAGGACTAATTATCTATTGTTCAAAAGGCGATACGTAGTACCTCGCTGTTAGGGCGAGTCTAACGCTTGTTACTGTGGTCTCTATCAGATTTGTTATACTAGTTAAGTTCATAAAAGCTTCATATCGTATCACATCACTGAATACTTTAGGTTAAGTTACATTTAGGAATGCGTTTAGTTTGGATTATCAAATTAATTAAGGTTTAGGTGGTAGAACAGCTATGCTGAAACATCGCCTTATGGTTTGCTATCCTTTACTAATTATACACATTTAGTAATTACTTAATTTTGTTACTCTGTAAATGGAAAAGGAAATAAAGATTATTATTATTATTATATATGTTGTACGTCCCGAAAGTAAGTTTCGTTTTTATCCGTTGCGTTTATCTGTGCATGCCACTTTGCACTTTAGTGGTTGGTTATAATGGTGAAATTGATTGAAAATCGAGCCGTGTGAGATTAGATCTGTCATTCATTTTCTGAATGCAAAGAACACCAGGCCAGTCGACATTCATCGACAAATTTGCGAGGTGTATGGAGAAAATGCAATGAGTGATTCAATAGTAAGGAGATGGATCCGATAGTTCAATGAAGGACATTATGCACGATGACGTCCATCTTTGCTTAATGAAAAAATGTTCGCCCGTTTAGGAAACTGCATCACACAATACAGTATTATAGCCGAAAAATGCTCACTAATGTTATAGTTTTCATTCATGACACTGCAACACCACACGCTGGGAACAAGATATGGCAACTCTTACAGGACTTAGGCTAAAGTCAGTTTGATCACCCTGTATACAGCCCTGACCACGCCTTTAGCGACTTCCATCCCTTTTTCCACCTGAAAATGTTCCTTGGTGGACAAAAATTCGACAACGATAACTTCAAAAGTTCAAAGGATATATTACTACATGGTTGATAACAAACGCGGCAACGTTTTTTGAATGCAGAACGGATAAAGCATACTATAGAGCGTTTACCCGTTAGGTGCATTTATGCGTATTGCATTATTTGATAAATTTTGAAATAAAAATAAAATGATATAGCAAATCGAACCCATGTAGCTCACTGATTTAAGTACGTTAGGCGAATTGAAGATATAGCAAAACATCTTTCTGATCGCATCATAAAAGATCTGAAAAATTGTACATTTTTTAGTTTGGGTTTTGATTCTAGCACCGATATTTCAGCAACATCACAATGTTCAGTTTTCGTTCCTTATTGCACTGAACAAAATTCCTATTTTGCTATTATTTGTGCTTTTCTGAAGAATAATGATATTGATATTAAAAAATCTATTTACTTATACTTCATTTTTTGAAAGAATGTTTCACATAATAGTTGTTTAAAATTTCAATATCTTTTTGTGATTTCATCTTCCCTATATACAAATCTAAATTTTAAAGTTCCCACTAGAGATGAATCGGAACAATCTCAACTCACCATGTTACAGGCAGATTCGCGCCTGGTCACTGATGGCTTTAAGACCACTGCAAGAGTGGGGGCCGGTGTCTTCTGCCGCAAACCAAGGATCGAAGCAGTATACCCTTAGTAAATATGAAACAATTTTACAGGCAAGTGTTTGCCATTGAGATATGGGCACCAGAGCAATTAAAAATCCCTCAGCAATGCTGGTCAATCAAGTTTTCTTCTGATAGCAGAACAGCACTGCAAGTGCTTGTTGACAATCAATGTACATTGATGTTGTTCTGGGACTGCCATGCAGTGTTCTCTCAACTTGGGCCAGCGAACAAGGTTAGCCTTGTTGTGATTCCCGGACACTCTGGAATGAAGCAGCCAATTCCCTGGCAAAGAGTGAAGCTAACCTGGAATTTATTGGGCCAGAAACGGCACTAAGCCAGTAGCTCTAATATGAGCTGGATGGAGTGAAAGTCCATAAATGCATGAGTGCCAGGGAATGAGATATTCCAAGACAGTCAAATGGCCCATCTGCTGCAAGCAACTGTTGGATCTGGGCAGGAAAGACCTGCGCACTTTAACAGTCCTGGTTGATGGACACAGCCTATACATAAGAAGTTGGTTGTGGCTAATATTACTTGAATACAAGTATGCGGGACCAAATTAGGTTGTCAGTCTTTGATGAGGTAAAACCTGAGCTGGCCAAATCTCACCCTCAAAAATCCTTTTCTATATAAGAATGATGGGAATGGAGGGTGAACTATTGTGATATGACACCATTTAGCGTAACGTAATTAGAACTATATAAACTAGTTCACGTTACTAATGTCATAACTGGGTCATATTGCGTTCAATTAACGGGGACAGTAAACAATACGCATAAGTATATGTACCTCATTTAAATCACTTAGATCAGCATTGGAAATAATATAAATAGTTAGTTCTCATTCTAATTAAGATAGTCTAATTAATATAGTCTATTACTATAGTTCGTAGACATATAGTCTTTAAGATAGTGTACGATCGATGTTACGACGGTAGAACACTAAACATCACATTTTCTACAACGGCTTTCATTAACATGAACGACGATAAGTAGTGACCTTCCTAGTCACGATGTAGTGACTTATCACACTATAAATACAGGTGTGAGTGACAATAGATTAATTGTGGTCGCAGAGGATGAGAGATTAATGCACCACTTTATACAACCCTAACCTAACCTACCGTTCGTCACGGGGTGTTTAAATATATGTCTTATAACAAAGTAATTGTGTTAGTTTTTTAGTTGTACCCTTGCCGCCAACCAATACTGAGCAAGTTATTTTTAATTGGTTTGTATTATAATAAATGATTGATTCATAGCTGTATTTGCCAAAGATTTCCGAAATTTTCATCAATAATGGGAACAATATAAATATAAAGAAATGCAAAATATAATTCAATTAGTCTTGATTTGATCACACTTACCATTTTTTCTTGGTGTGGAATCACATGTAGGCACTTTTTCAATTGGAGATGCATTTTCTGTACGGACTTCACCTGCAAAAAAATTTCGCATTAATTTATTTGCAAGGTTCTAAATTGGAAATGTGAAAAGTGGCCAATGCAATATTATAAACAACCTTCAATGTGGTTACACAAAAAAGAAAAACTGTCATCTACGATATAATAAGTGCGCTAAATGAATTATCTCTATTATTGATCATACATTCTCATGTATTATGATAGATCGCACTTGAAACTTCTATTTACACATTTTATGTCATTTTTATAAATACCAATACAGTAGGAAGCAGTGGTGGAAACATGATACGAAATAAGTTTTTTATTTGCAAATTATTATATTACATTTGTTTCGTATAAACAATATCCGTTACATGGCAAACATTTCTTCTGTAACAAGCTCCTGTAAATATGTTTCTGTCCTTTCAGCAATGGCAAGTTCATTTAGCTCTGAAATATTCCCTTGATTTCAGAGATTTATTTCGAACAATTTGAATTGAATTTAAATCTTCTCTGCACTTGAATAGCAGCACCGCTTGCACCGACTAGAATTGCAGACGGCTACTTCCCATGATGCACATGCTTCCGCCACTGCTTTCAGCCATCACAAATGATCTTATACTTAAATTGACCATAACGCATGTACAAATCACCTAGAAGCCAAATTACCAGTTACTGTTCATATTTCACAATTAACTGAAAGTAAAATTAAAACTTTCAATATCAACAGACCATATTACAAAAAAAAAACCAATCTAAGATTTTCTTTACACTGAATGTATCATTGGACAATTGACTTAATGTCATAATTTATTACAATTAAATTGCAATCGTGAACACCGAGACTATTAAAAATAAATTATTTTAATAGTAAAAATAGAGCCTACCAGTTAAACTTTCATGTACTTACTTTCATTAAAATGTAGATTTAGGGAATAAGGACATGAAATACCCCTAAACTCAGGCAGCACATCTGTTTCATCGATTGTTGTATTTGCAAGAGGAATTACATGTTGAGAAATCACCCAGTTCAAGGGTACGTGAATCGGCTCTGCAATAAAATACTAATACATGGGACAATCAAATGAAATGTTTTTATGTTTTAAAATATTGCACGTACTGGGCAAATTTCGTTTTGGAACTGCTTCTCTGTTTAGGCGCACAAGAGCAACGTCCGCCATATCAAAATGCCATCCGCAAACTCTATAATATGTGTGTACTTTATGCGGAAGGTGATTTAATAATTCACTATTACCGGATGCAGCAACCCATTTCATGAAGCGTTGTTGGTTGCCTGATGGGTTTGGATATTTATGCAGTTTCCATTTTACTGTTTTCATTGCATCACAATGCAAAATCGAGCATTTTGCAGACATGGCAACTATAACAATAATTATATGTTAATTATAAAAACAATTATAAACATGTAACAAAATTGAAGAACATTTATATTATTCAAATGAAACACTTTAAGCAATTGCAGGATGCAAGGAAATTGAAAGATCTGGCTTTTTCAAATACAACTTACTACTCGGTAAATTCGTATTGTAAACATTACCAGCACATTTTTATTTTAAAATAAACATAAAAAGGATTTGGAATGAAACACCAGTGAACAAATATGTAATTGGAACATAAAAGTAAACAAAGTAGGAATAGAAAACAGATTCAATAAACACGCTCATCATGAAATGAATCCTCCTTTGAAGGAAAATAGAAAACCGAACACTGGAAAAGCAAACCAGGGAATTGATTATACTGACTTCGTTAAGGGGTTGTTGCACTGCTCTAGAATTTATAAAAATGTTAAAATATTTTGTTGGCTTAAATGATGCCTCAGTGTTTTATAAATAAGGTACAATAGGTGTAATAACTACGAAAAGTTCATAAGTACCTATTCCGTGAACTTCGGCTAAGTGCTGCAAGGAGTGCGGATTGGGTGCCTTCCAAAAGCTGTGGTGTAGCGTGCTGATTTTATGACCGACGTCCTGCAATAATAAAGAGGACAATTTGCAGATAATCTATACTTTATATCAGTATTGTCATTTCTGTTGAATCGTTCGACAAATTTCGATGTTTTTACGAATTAACGGAAATAACGAACGCCGTACAAAATACGCAATAAACTACGATTTTTAAATTGGCCGAAATATCAACAAAATCTACATCAATTTACTTGGAATTGTAATTTCAGATTTAATTCATCTATCGAAGTACCCAAGGATTTTATGTTCCATTGTAAACGTTTCTTATAAACAATTTCTCATGTAATTTTTTAACTAAAAATGAAACATGTGGGCAAACCAAATCATTTTAGAGAATAATAATAATAATAAAGAAACTTTATTGCATTAATATTCTCATAATACAAACAATAATGCAAATAAATGCGAAGGCGTTCAGAAGTTCAGACAGTCTGGTTTTATACTTAACCCTTAAATAAAAGTAATACTTTAATAAGTAAAAATGTACAAAAATGTAGACAAACAATGAGTTCAAATATCATACGTTTAATGTGTAATAATGAGAAGTTCTTTATTTCATCTGGCCTTGCATTATAAACAATATACATATACAGAAAATTTTTCAAACATAGCAGTACGGTGAGTCGGAGGTGATAGATGACCTCTGTGCCTAACATAGAAATTATGCACATCTGTTCTATGTGATAAACACAAAAAGCGTGCAATCTCCGATGATTATTTATATTTAACCAACTCAAGTAACAGTAACTGGAATGAGTCAAAACTAATGACTCGCATAACAACTTCTTCACATTCAGTGTAAATCATCGTCTGTTTGCGAACATAAATTTCAAAGCTGTTTCTAAGACATTTCTTTACGTTCATGTATTAACGTTTTGGTAATCATAGCGTTCTTATAATAAATGTTCAAAAATACCACCCTTCACTATATCAACAATATTCAACAGGACAGTATTACAACTGTGACCAGCATGAAAACCTGCTTACTTGGTAGTAAATTATTGGTATTATTAAGATAATATCTAATCTGCTTGTCCATATTTTTTTCTGGTATTTTAGAGTGTTGGAAAAATACTAATAGGTTCTTAAGTCTTTCATTTGAGTTATATTTGGAGCTTTCGGAATTGGGCATACATGGGCTGTATGCAGAAATTGATTATACACGTTAAATATTTACTAATATGAGGTCAGTAATAGTGAATCATTATAATATTTATGTCACATCGAATCGTCATAGATTTTAAATGTGATATAATAAGTAAAATATCAGACTCTGTTAAGACTGTAAACTTAAAATATTCACGTTACCAACTGAATGAGTTGAGTAATACTGCAAAATATCTCGACAGGATACCCCATTGTTATGAGTAGAGTTTACAAAAAATGCATTCAATCCATTACGAACGTTCTTATTTCCTGGCAGTATGTTTATTTTATTTTTGCAGTATAATTGTAATGTTTTCAAACCTCCCCATGAGAGATGTAGATGTATTTTGGTTCGTAATATACAGTGTGTTTCACTTAAGAGTGACCATCATATCTTTTTTATTTTTAGTTCAATTCTGTGACAAATTGATTCTTTTATACTTTTCAACAAAACTCAATTGGTTTCTATAAAACATATATTCTTTATTACTCTTATCCATCAATTTCCACCATAAAAACATGATATATTTTTTGGATTCCCCGAATGTGTATTTGTAGTTATTCTCTACAATTTTATAATGCAAGCAACTTTTTCATCTTCTGTCTGTGCTCCTTTGCTTGCATTTGTGTCCTTGTCGTGAATTAGAAAAAAAATTCCTCTTCCTGTATTTGTAAACCTTTGTGAACTCCTTCCACACGCGCTTGAACAAAATTATATTTGTCAAACATTTAATTACGCATTAATACATCAAATTTACGTACCTCTCATTCTGTTTGGATATAACAATATCCTACCCAGTAAACTAAATATTATTCGAAACATAACACGAAAACAAAACACAGCACTTTTAAAACAATTTTTTATGAACATAGCTAATCTCGTCATTAGATACATCATGTGGAAATAAGTTTAATTATCTGCTACAGATCGTAATAATTCTTATTTATCATACCTAGTTTTTTTTTTAGGGCCATTCATACTCGGTACCGCATCCTTTGTTAAGGGAGCCCGAGGATAAAATTTCCAAATTTGTTCCTGCAGAAAGTGCCTCGAACAAATACGAAAGTATTTTCTCTGGACTTCTGTTACATCGTCATATCCCGCTAAAAGTATAACATTTGCAAATAAAGAAATAAATTGTACGATGATGCCTTACTGATTGTCTTTAGGCAGACGGAAAATATTCCCTTTTCCACTCTTTACCCATTTAGTAGCGCGGTCTTTAACCCAACAGTTGTAAGGCATTTTGTCTACGTTAAAAAGAAATTAATCACATTTGCTTTTCGCTACGGCATTTGCCAGCTTCAAGTCGAATAGATGGAGTATTTATCTCCTTTTTGGATTATTGCAAAGTCAAGTCGAGCTATGGCAGTCGCATTTCCGGTTGCACACATTACTCTGCCTGTTCGTTGAGCAAGTAGTAATTTTGAATTACTACATAAAAATGTTGTCACAGTTAGACACTATTGCAAAAGTTATATGTTCTATTGGCTCCAGTGTTCAAAACGTACGAAAGTACAAACAAAGCCCCAAAAATAAAGTATTAAATGTAAGTATATTAAGAAATAAAAACCTAATAAATATATTAGCAAATGCATGCTCATAAATTTTATAGATATATTAAATTAAACAAGGGATGTATCGACAATGAAACCGAATATCTAATTACTAAGAATCAGATAATGTTACTAGATCATAACAAATGTGTACAATTTCTTCACCATATACTAAATATCGAAAACATTTGCTTTATAGATATTTTGGTCACATATCGTTACTATTACACATATATCCAAAATTTCTACAACTTCTGATATATTTAATTATAACGGTTGTGCACTTGGCATGGTTTGGTGCTTAAAATAAGTTAACGGTTGCTTACATTTTTTTTAGTACACTGTATATCTATATTTAATTAGCAATTATATTATATTGCATTTCCAAAATCGACAACAAAGAATTGTCGTTACTAGTAATAATATTAGCTGCGGCTTATTGAAATGAATGAACAATATTATTGACCTCCTCCAAGTATCTTCACAACATTTAATTTAATGATAATAATTTCTACATTTTTCTTTAAAAGTATAAACATGCAGGGCATAACAACATTTTTTCATTCATTTGAAAATATTGGTGTACTTGCCCATCTATTAATTAATAAAATAAAAAAATAAAATTCGCTAATGACAATTCATATTTATAGTAATGTCGTTTTCGTTGTGTCTTGTAAAATTTTATAGTGCGTTTGAAACCGGCAATGGTAATCCAGGATCGGACCCAACCCATTTACAGAATATTCAGGGTGATGAAAACAATGCAAACAATCTGAAGATTTATTATTATATTTATATTTATTTTATTCAAAGTATTAATAATTATTGTTAATTATCACTATCACTACTACTTGATTCCGAATCGGGATTAATTACAATATTTACATTTGGTATTGTTTGATAGTTTAATTCGACATTAGCCACATGTTGTTGTTAAATTTCCTTATGCCTCGTTTTAGGTCACTCCAAATTAATTCAATTGGGTTAAAGATGCAAAAGTATGGCGGTAACCTTAAAACAACACAATTATAACTTTTGGGCACGAACTAGTTCCAGGAGCTGGGGTTTTGTTTTTGCTTCTGGTGGAATTTTGGAGAAGCAGGAACTGTAAGAACACATTTGGATGAATCATCACTGAGCCTATGTGTTTTAACGTCATGGGTGTCAAACCATGTTTCGTCCAAATACACTATATTTCTCCCCAATCTCCTATATTCTGCAATTTGGGCCATATATTCAATTCGCAAACATTCTATTCTTTGGGACTCCATTATGTATCGCCGGCGATTAAGTTTCCGATACGATAAGGGGGGGGGTCCTGCTTTAGAAGGCTCAAAAAATCGATTTTTATTGCTCAAATATATGCCTAATATATCTAAGAATATGTATAAAAAGTTATAGCGGCTAATTCGCAATATTTTGAAAGATACAGCACTAAACACAGTGAGGTGTCGAGCAAAAAATACACGAACGCATGAACGCTCGGACAAACGAAACGGGCGCCCCTCCCCGCAGTAACATAACACCGAACTATGTACTGAAAAAAGTTCAATCGGTGGCTCGAAACAATAATATTTTGAGTTCGTAAGAGCTATAGTAGGATTATAACGAGATATTCCGTAAGTAATCGAAAATTAACATTTTTCCTGATCGTAAAATTTAGAGCGCGTTTTCTCGAGTTTTCGTTTTTACGATTTTTCTAAACTGGTGGGCGTGATTGCGAGAAAACTAGACAAGCAATCAAAACGAAACAAAACTTTGTTAGCTTCAGTAGCATTCTATTGTATTTGAACTAAAAAGATTAATGAAAAAAAAATTCTAAACAACTTTTTAGCAAGTTGAAATGATTTTCTCTTCCTGCAAAGAGCACATTTATTTTCAAACCTGAGAAAAATCTTGAATTTCAAGATTTTGGGTTTTTTTTAGTTCATCTAGAAGAAAATATATGAGAATTACAATTTTCTATGGTTTTTTTTGTTTCAGACAAAAATTACGGGCTACATCTTTCCCACCGATTGTAAATTGCAATTGTAAGGTGTTGCACAAATGTGCATAAAAATCGGTTCCGTTTAAATATTTTTCTCTCGACATATTTTTTTTTTAATGCTCAAATATGCAATAAAATGCTCTAAAAAGTTCACTAGACTTGCTCATTTTTTTCTGCCCTAAAAAAATTCCCCCAAAAACGCTATTTTAAGGCCTCCTAAAGCAGGATCCCCCCTTAAACCCATTACAGTAAGTAGGGCCCTATAAAAAACATTTTTATCATAAATAACATGTATTGATACTTTTCATTGTAAAAACATGGCTAACCTGAATTGCGTCCCCTTATAACGTACTTCTATGGAATCGGCTTGTAATTCGTCAACCACAGATTTTTCTGTTGGAACCATATTTTTACCATAAGTCGTAAATTTTTGAAATAACGGCTTCCTTAAAACTTGTTGTTGCTCGCCAAAACTTGGGTTGCCTTTGAGATGTTTTCCCGTGTCTCCGTGATCGGATAATGCTTCTAACCGCGCTGTCAGCGATTTTCAATAATTCTGCAGTTCTCTGAATTGGTGTTGAATGATTTTCTTCCTTGAGAGTGTCGTAGCATGACAATATACATTCTCTAGTTCCGGGTTTTAGAGTATTTCCTCGTCTGGGCACAAATTCCTGACTTTAGTTTTCTGTGTCCGAACTTATCATGTGCACATCAGTGTTACCCGCTACTTCTTGTGAAGTATATGGTATATTTTCATATGGACACCAAATTTCCATTTATAATAACAAGAATAAAATACTCGACGGGAGAGCACAAGGTACAATACACCGTACTTGATGAAGTGTTTAATACAAACTAATATGAGGAACATAATTTACCCTAGATTCAGGTAGCCAGATGGGTATTTTCTGGAATATTACGACATTGTTATTATCATAGAAATTCCAGAAATACTTAATACGGTCCTACTTAAGATAATGCACCCCATCCTTCTATTTTTATTTATGGTTTGACATCGTTCACGGTTTAGGAATATATAAATGTAGCGTGAAAGTGCCATAAAATTTTACAAGACACAATGAAAACGACATTACTATATATTGTTCTACATGGTTGCATGCATTTGGCAATAACATAGTCTATAAGTTTCTTAAACTTCTCATTTCACTATACTTTTTTTACCTTATTATTATTATTATAGGTGTATATACTTCATAGCACCACTGTTCAAGTGTAGGTGTTGCTTCTGTTGAGTTCTATATTTCATACGCATTGAAACCTTGAGGTACGTAGCAGCTTGTTCATTTGCTGAAGAGAAAAAATATACGACTAGAATAACAGATTATCAGTATGATTTTGTAATTATTTTTTAATTGCTTTACCAAAGATAAATACATTTTTATTGATGCTACGAATAGTATAAGTACAATGAAAATAATAATTTACTGCGTCAATATCATATCTTGTCTTTCACTGAACATTCATTGCATAATGACATCCTCCCGGAGAAGTTCACTAGATTTACTATCGTATAGCAATAAATATTTAAAAAAAGTTTTTGATTCACTTCACATTAGACTTATGGCATTATATTGACCTATTGATCATGTATGGGATACATCCTTCGAACCCTTTTTGTCCTTACAGCTACACACAGACACTACATTTTCTTAACCACACCGTGGCCACAACAATATGTAATTTACATACACACATAAACAATACTTCATCGAAAAACTCAAACTATGTGCATAAAATTAACGAATGCACCAAATGTAATTGAATTGGAATATAATGTCCACTGATAATCAAACAATAAAAACCATTTTAGCGCCAAATGCAATTCGCCTTACTAAAGACGTAGCTCGGCGGTACCGATTTGCAGTCACGCGACAAACGTAAACAACGAACAGCTTGGCGGGCCATTGTCCTAACAACTTATTCTACTTATATAATTTTAAAACATACCCGGTAATTTAAATTTTGGATGCGTCAATCTTGAAAGTCGGCAGCCACCGCGTCTTGTGTACACAATCGATGGATTCGACTAAGCCAATTTTTTATTTCTACAGGCAGTAACTCAACTTTTAAACTTTTCTGGGTATTTATCGGGTTTTGGAAACCTATGGGCGATAGATTGACGATCGTAACAATTGTGGACGGCACAGTAATACCGCACCATAATTATTTTGATTCAGAGGTTATGTCAAATATAAATACGACGTAGTTCAACCAGTGTTGCCAAATTCGGTAACAGATTGAACTCTTAAGCGGGTACAGATCTAGCGCGCCGATCCACGCCGCGCTCTGCAAAACGTTCGCGAACAAAATTCGTGTATGTTCGCAGAACTGTCTAAACAGAGCGAATGCGCGGATGTTCGGCAAGGTTCCGAGTTTCGTGCGTTTGTTTCATTCGTAATGTTTATGACAGATCATGAAGAAATTAAAGCAGCAAGTGTTAATAATAATAATAATGAAAAGAAAAAGAACAATCGCCGATGGTGGATGACAAGAATGTTTAAAAATAGAGATCGTTACAGCGGCAGTGACTTATTGCGTGATTTGACAATTGGAAATACAGGGCAATTCAAAAATTTTTGTCGCATGTTCTCTGATGACTTTAAATATTACTTGAGTTGAGGACCTGTGGCCTCCGGCCTATCCGCGTAAACCGAACGTAATTCCGAAAATCGGGAAACGTTCCAGGAACTCGGTCACCAAAGGGCTTCCTTCGGAGCGTAGATACCTTTTGTCCAGTGGGGTAGCGTGGCCGATTCCCAGATTTCCCTACTTTTCCAACTTTCCGTTCTCGCGGATAATCACTCAAAATGCTCGTCGTCTATTTGTTTACAATTTTTATTGTTTTGATATCGCTGCCACCAGTAAACAGATAGACGACTGTCTTCGTCAAATTAGGGTTAGCTCTTTTCTCATTAGTTAATTAATAAAAACAAAAGTGGTTTAATTAACTTTACTATATAGAAAAATGATTAAATTAAAATATGATTTGTGACTTTATTATAAAAGGACAATGATTAAATTTAAATTAAAATAAGCACATAAATACGCACATAAAATATACGTTAAAAAGAAGCGACGAACGAACTGGGTACGCCTTAACTAACAGGAGTGAACCATCACTCTCGGCTGAGATATTGATTTCTTTTGCTTTCAAATTGAGGTTTCTTCCTCGCTGTACATAAAGTTTAAGCTTAAAGTTTCGTAACTTTAGCTTCAATACCGCGCGGAAAATAGTGAGAATAAACTTAGGGAGGACAAGAACATGTATTTCCTTCCTCCTGTCGAGTTCGAATTGCTATACTTATACGTACAAAAAATATAAGAAGTAAAAATTAGTATTTTTTCGATTTCAAGACTATTTTTCAGTTTGCAATGCTCTGCCATCTACGATTAAAAAGCTAGGATATTTTATAGACGGGAATACATAATTTGTAATGGGGTGAATAACTTTATCCACGACCACTGCGTTATACATACGTTACACAATTACTTTTCTGCAAATAATGGTATCTATAACTACCCAGCGGGAGTTATAAGCGTGAGTTATAATAACTCACGCTTATTCGCCATAGTAACTACTTAAGTAATGTTATCTAATTGGCCGATATTAAATATCATGTCAAACAATTAAATGTCAAATTAACAAAATGAGTTCAGACAGTGATTCAAAAATTTGTACACCACCTGGAATAAGAAAAATCTCCGAAATAGCAACTCGCAATCTTCTGCCGGATAAATCGCACAAGAAATATAATGTGGCCTACCAAAACATTTGGATTGGAGTACAAGTAAGAACGTAAAATCATTGTCAGAAACTGTGCTTCTGGCATATTTTAAATTGCCAATGAAATACAAATTTTCATCATTTGCTACTCTACGCTTAGAAGTACACTCAGTATAAATAAGAGAGTAAATATGGAAACTTTTACGAAACGAAATTACGAGAGTTTCTCAAACGGAAGTCTAAAAATTTTTTGGTTAAAAAGGTAAACGTTTTCGCCAGAAGAATAGTCGTGGATAAAGTATAGTATTCAACTCGAGGTAATGGCAATAACTCACTTGGATGATTACAGCGCTCGCCTGCGGCTCGCGCTGCAATCATCCCGTGAGTTATTGCCCACATTACCTCTCATTGAATAATATACTATTAATTACGTACTATAGGTACTATTACCGTATACATATATGCAGGATACATTATTATTACATACGTATGATATACAAATAGCAAGCGATGATCTTTTACAAACAAAGTTATTAAAATTCAACACTGTTCACATAATTAGCTGCTCAACTTTCATTATTGATATAGCTAGACAAATTGGTTATAAAAATTTGGACATTGGTACTTGGTGATTTCTGACGATCTACTGCAAGTAAATGATTTAGAAATTAGACAAATAATCATCCATGTAGTCTACCTTTAGCTTGTTCTAACTGAGTGAACAGCAGCTGATTGATAATGGTAATCCACCTTCTCCTTATTGCTTCGTTGGACGTTTCAATTTCGATAGATTCAACTTGTTTACCATTTAGAGATTTAAAAGTAAGAACGATTGTGTCATAATTACTAGTAGGAATTGAATATATGCAGTTCATAGCGATACAACTTGTATAACAAAACGCATCTTTCTGTTCCTACAATATAAAATATTATTGGTACATTAAAGGTAAAATTCATTTTACCTCGTGGGGTTCCGTAAAAACGATAATATCTTCGAATAAAAACACTTCTTGAGTTTTAATTCTTCTCTTTGTGGTGAATTTATTTTGCAACAGAAGCGTGCCTTTATTGGTTAAGTCGAAAGGGCAGTTTTTTATTGTGTCTACGGCAACCAGAGTATTTGCTCTGTTTAATTTGCTGTCGAGATAAACAACTGCTTGACCTATTGTTTCATTGGTTTTCTCCAACGTTTCACTGGCCTTTTGTATATTCTGCAGCAAGAGCCTGTGCCTCGTCAACCTCTGGTATGGTTTTAATAGATGGCTCTCCATATTAAACGGATCATTTAAAGCCTTGGTTCTATCCTATTGGTTAAATTATCAGAAAAGTAGACATATTGTTTAGGAAATATCATACCTGTATTGCCTTCTCATAAGTACCACGTAAATACGAAACATATCTTCGATGATTCCTTATGTATTGCACGTATATTTCAAATAAAACATCCTGGAAAAATACAGTAATAAATAAATTGTTACTACAAAATCTGGCTCTACGCGGATCTTCTAAACTATAGAAAGAGTTTGAACCTGAAAATGTTTTATTATTTCATGTAGAATCGACCCCAAAAGAATAATGCAGAAATTCGCTTGAGCAAAAATACAATATCTTTGACTTATTGTGCTTAGAGAATAATGCACGTACATCGTTACAATACATATTATCTTATTAATTTATCAATTAATTTCTTATTAATACCATATACGTATTTATTTATGGAAAATAAGATAACATGATCCAAGAATTTCCTATCCTATACGACAACTGGGTGACGTGTCGTTTTTGATTGAGTGCTCTGGTACATTTCTTTCCCACCAAATATTATATACTCAGTGACATATAAACTGCACCACCTAGAAGGGGTGGGCATTTTTGGACCAAATTTGGCAGGAATAGTGGACTAGTCCAGGGAAATAGTTGATTAAAATTTGAAACCCAATCATCAAGTAGTCATGGGATTTTTGACGTTTGTGTCATTTCTTAGAGGTGGTGATAGACAAGCAATTATCGAGTCATTTTTTGAATTTGTTCCACTTTTTCGGATCCCGTTCTTTAGTTTAAAGTGTTTCAAGTGTTTAACGATGCATAGAGGAAGGAGACCTCAAGTTTACCAGCAGTTGAGTGACTTTGACCGAGGGCGGATTGTTGGTTTACGAGAAGCAGGTTTTTCGATTAGAGAAATCGGCAACCGTTTGGGACGGCACCACTCAACAATAATGCGTGTTTATCAAGCGTGGTGTGAACATGGGGTTGAACGTCGGAGAAGAGGCACTGGGGCTCAAAGACGAACCAATGAACGTCAAGATCGCCGCTTAAGACTAAACGCCTTGAGAGACCGGTTCTCTACAACTAGATCAATAGCTGATCAATGGTTAGGTGAACAAGGTCGCCCGATAGGCTTGCGAACAGTTTATCGTCGAATAAGAACCTTTGGCTTGCTGTCTTACCGCCCACATCTTGTGCTACCCCTCACTGCTCAACATCGCCAGGAACGTTTGGCCTGGTTCACGGAAAGACTTCAATGGAACTTGGAGTGGCATCGAGTTGTCTTTAGTGACGAATCGCGATTTTGTTTAGGAATGCATGATGGTCGGCTGACTGTTAGACGAAGACGTGGAGAAAAGCGCAATCCTGATTTTTCGATTGCGAAGCATGTTCACCGAACTGTGGGGTTGATGGTGTGGGGTGCTATTGCTTACGGCAGTAGGTCACCCTTGCTCTTCATTCGGGGCAGTATGACCGGCCGACGATACATTGACGAAGTGGTAGAACCACATGTTCTTCCATATCTTCGAGGGCTGGAAGACCCACTTTTCCAGCAAGATAATGCACGACCTCACTTAGCAAGGGTTTCTCTTGACTTCTTTGAAGAGGCCAATGTTAATCTTTTGCCTTGGCCGCCAAGATCTACCGATTTGTCGCCCATTGAGCACGTGTGGGACATGATCGGTAGAAGATTGAGGAATCTACCGAACCCACCGTTCACAATAGAAGCTCTACGGCATGAAGTACAGGCTGCTTGGGATGCCATACCCCAAGAAGACATTGATCACCTGCTGGGATCTTTGCCAAGGCGGGTCAATGAGTGTATCAGAAATAGGGGCGGACCAACACATTATTAAAGAAAAATCAAAAAGATGAAGTGTTTTCTTTATCAAATTTTAATCAATTGTTACCTTAGACTAGTCCAATGTTTCTGCCAAATTTGGTCAAAAATTCCCCACCCTTCTAGGTGGTGCAGTTTATATGTCACTGAGTATATGTTTCACCACACTGTGGCTTCATCAGGTGATGACAAATACAAACACAGAGCTCAAATATTGTTAAGAAGGAGATATGTTGTGCATACTTATAGTTTTAAATTTAGTAGGGGGAAGTTATTTACGTCTAATGGATCTTTCAAAATTATATCGATATAGACGTCTGACAATTAAGTATCCGAAAAATTAATTTTAAGAGCTTTTACTTCAAATTGGTCACACACTAGATATTACATCCTTCAATATACTCCCCTCCGGCCCGCACACACTTTTCCATTCGTGATTTTCACGACTGGAAACGATTTTGGAAAGCTTGTTCATCAAGAGCGTACCGCTGTACATGCCTGTTTCATGACCATTTCACTAGCAAAATGAGTCCCCTTGAGCACCTCCTTCGTTTTAGGGAAGAGGAAAAAATCACATTGGGCTAAATCTGGGCTGTATGCTGGGTGTTCCAGCACATGAGTCCCTGTGGATGCTAAAAATTCGCGAGTAAAGATGGCTGAATGCGCTGGCGCATTGTCGCGTTGGCCCACAACTCAGGTCTTTTTCGTGCAATCTGGCGCAGCAATGTTTTCAGGACCTCAACATAGTAGGCAGCAGTTACAGTTTGCCCCTTAGGCACCCAGTGTTTCAAAATGATGCCTTTGGAGTCGAAAAAGGTGATAATAAAATGGTGATAATAAAAATAAAAATAAATGGCCTTCACCTGCGCGCCTTTTTGGTTCTTGGCTTCCCAGGTTTCTTCCATTCACAACTCTGAACGTTTGGTTGCTGGAACATATTGGAATATCCAACTCTTATCACCAGTAATCACATTATAGAACATTCACAGTTGTCGAGCCAGTCCTGAGAAATGCGTTGTCCAGTTTCTTTTTGGTTGGAAGTCCGCAATCTGGGAACCAATTTGGCGCAAAATTCTAGATTTCCTCAACTTAACGAAAAATTTCAACGTTAGCCTTTGCTCAAAATATTCTGTCGTAGACATCATGTGCAGAATTGCGAAACACACATTCACTCCACCGGCATAACACGCAGACTGCCGCGTGAAACGAGTTGACACTTGGGTGGCAATAAGTTCAAGGCCCAGAGGGGACCATGCCTGATCATGTGGCGAATCGCAGTGTTGCCACGTTTGCCGCAAAAAAAACTTTTCCGGATACTTAATTGTCAGACCTCTATATAATTTATTAATTTCAATTTCAACAATGTTTTATGCTCTTTCCTGTATATGTAAAATTTCGAATTCGTTATTCGATTCTAAGAAATGGTTGGAAAATGAAGAGTTTTTGGCGTTGAAGCTTCTTTCATATTTTATTTTATTTTTGTGTCAAACCCTGAGGGAGTTTCTGGCCGTCTGTCCTATGTAGACTTTTCTACAATCCTCACATAGTTGAATGTAGGCTTTCACTGCCATGTTTCCATAATGATCTTCCCGGTGTTGCCGTGGTCCTTGAAGTAAACTTGACGTTTCGCAGATCATGCTTTTTCAGAGACTGATGTCTTGATATCTTCTGCTTCTCGTAATATACCCACGCGCTGATCCGCTTCATTGATGCGTATCCGTTATATTCCGTTGATCCGTGTCCTGGATTCGTCCTTGATGTTCCTGGCTGCGTCTTTGGTGTTCCTTGCTTCCCGGTCTCGTTTAGTGCTAACTTCCAAACTTCTCGGTTGAAATTATTCGGGTTCTTCATTATTTCCAAGGATTCCCCATCAATGGGTAGTAGTAGGGTACCCGTGGGTAGTGGGTAGTAGTAGTTTCTGGCGAGTATCTTCATTTCGTCCTAGTCGATTATGCGACTGCTTCCCGTGTGATAGTATTCAGCTACTGCGGATCTCCCAGTATTTCCCTGCTGGACATTTCTTCAATGTTCCTTGACTCACGGTATACTGCGCCAATATACGATTTTACACACTCGCATTGAAGTTCGTGTATTCCTTTAACTCGTAATCTGGGTACCGAGTCCTTGTTAGATGGAAGCAGTTCTTTTATTTTCTTAACTGTGCTAAACCTGACGTTGATAGTATTCTTCTCCAGGGTTTTCCTCAGCCTGTCCGTAACTGCAGCAATATATGAGAGGTGTGCGTAACCTGCTGGTTTTTCCACTGGTTCATTATTCTTCTTCCTAGCGTCGGCAAGTCTCTGAATATCCTGTGGTTTATAGCCTTTCTTCTGTAGTGCATCCTTCACATGTTGTATTTCTCAGCTTTTATTACCAGCATCACTATTTTTTTCCGCTCTGTATAGCAGTGTGCTGCTTATTGGTTGGAAATTCGTGCGGGTAAGTCGCAGTGTGAGAGCTTCTCGAATTGAACGGGATTAGTAGTGGAAAAAGTGTGAACAGGAAAGAAGTGATACGGGCTAGTGGAGAAAGTTGCAAGCGACATTTTGGTGGTAGTACCGTCGAAATCGGCCACTAGTGGACGCCGGAATAAAGCCAAATAGTTGCTTAAAAGCAAGGTAAAAACAATTCGTACCGGGAAAGAAGTAGTTGTTTACGATAGCGGGCCCTGGGTTTTTGCGATATTTTTGTGTAGTGCGACCGGGCGTTGGCACGATCAGAGAGAGAACAGATTCGCCTCAATCAGCTTAATTGCAAATTAATTGCTACCGGGTGAACAGGGGCGGAATAGGTATAAATTACTAAGCGGGACAGGATAAATAGAAGGGGAGTAAATAAATGGCGAGTGGAGGTAGGGACAGAGCGGGAAGTGCAGGAGAGAGAGTGCTGGAGATGTTCACAAGGAGCAGGAAAATAGCGAGATCGATAAAGAGAGAGAAGGAAGGGGAGAGGAAAGGTGAGATAAAAGAGAAAGAGATGGAGAACGAAAGTGTGATTGAGTTATTCAGAGAAATAATGAAAGAAATGAGGAGAGAAAATGAAGGATTAAGAAAGGAATTGCAAGAGGACAGAGAGAGGAGGGAGAAAATGAAGATGAATTGGAAGAAGGAAAGGGGGGGGGGGGGGGTAGAGGCAAGAGTAAGGGAAATGGAAGAAAGGTTGGAAAGGGTGGAAAGGAAAGAAAGAAGAAACAACATGGTAATAAGAGGGATACAGTTAGAAAAAGGCGAAGAGAAAACACAGGTGGAGAAATTGATGGAAAATGAAATACAGGTAGAGGCGGAAATAGAGGAGGTGGTTAGGATGGGGGGAAGGGGAAAGAGGTTGTGCTTGTGAAAATGAAAACAGGGGAGGAAAAAGAAAAAGTAATGAGAGTTAAGTCAAGATTGGCAGGGAAAATGGTATTTATAGATCACGATTTGACGGAGAAGGAGAGAGGGGTGCAAAAGGAAATCTGGAAGCAAGCAGTGAATGAAAGAGGGCAAGGGAGACGAGTGAAAATGGGCTATAGAAAGTTGAAAATTGACAATGATTGGTGGATATGGGACGGAGAGAAGGAAGGACTGGTACAAAAAAACTAAGGCAACTAAGAAGGGGTGAATAGGGTGGAGAGGGAAGAGGAGAGGGGGAGAGGGGGAGAGGGAAGAGGAGAAGGGGGAAAGGGGAGAGTGGGAGGAGTCAGGGGTGAGTGAGTGGCGAGAAAGAAACAGGGGAGGCGGGGGAAAGAGAAGGGACAGGAGGAGAAGGAAGAGAGGGGGGGAACGGGAGCAGGAAAGGGGATTCAAGGCAAGTTTCTGGAATATAGCGGGACTAAAGAAATGGATAAAAGGAGAAGAAGGAATGAACAGCGATATGAGAGAATATATGGAAGGGTGCGACTTTATAGGGCTAACGGAAACCTGGGTTGAGGAAGCAACGTGGAAGAGGCTCAAAGGAAATATGCCGAAGGGATTCAGATAGGTGTGCAGGGGGGCGGTGAGGGAAGGAAGAAGGGGTAGGGCGAGGGGAGGAATAATCACGGGGGTGAAGGACACATGGGATGAAGCAAAAGGGGAGAGGGGAGATTCAGAAAATGTACAAGAAAGAAGGATCAGAAAGGGCGGGAAGTGCTGGAAGATATTCACGGTATACAGCAACCAGAAGTTAAAGGAGGTGACGGAAGAAATAGATGAGAGAACGGAAGGGGAGGAGGACTGGATAATGGTTGGAGGTGATATGAACGCGAGGACGGGGCAAGGCACGGCGCTGGCGGGGTGGAGAAGGATGGAAGGGGGAAGGGAGGGTGTCAAAGGACGAAGTGATCAATGGAGAAGGGAAGGTGTTGCTGAATTGGGTAGAAGAGAGGAGTTGGGAAATACTCAACGGCGGCGGCGGAGAGAAGGGGGAATTCACCTATATCGGACCTAATGGACGGTCAGTCATCGACTACGTGGTGGTAAATGGAGAGGCGAGAAGGGAGGTGGCCAGGTTTACGGTGGGGGAAAGATGGGAATCTGATCACATGCCGGTCGAAGTGGAATGCAAGGGTACAAGAGGGGAGAGGAAAAAGAGAAAGAAAGGAGAAGAGAGGACTATGAATATATGGAATGATGAGACAAAGAAAATTTACAGGAAGAAATTATGGGAAGTAAAGTGGGAAGATATAAGGAGAGTAGAGGAAATAACGCAGATTATGGATAAGGCCATAACAAGGAAGAGGGTAAGGGCAGGAGAGGGGAATAAAACATGGTTTGATGAGGACTGCAGACGAGGGAAGGGGGAACTGAGGAATATTCTGAAGAGGGCGAGAGAGGGAATGGGTTCATGGGAGGAGTTCAGAGAAGAACGGAGAAAACAGAAGGAGATGTGGGAGAGGAAAGAGAAGGAGCAGAGTCAAAGAGCAATAGAGGAGGTAAAAGGGCTTAAAGGGGAAAAGGAAGTGTGGGAATACCTAAGAAAGAAGAGGAAGAAGGGAAAACAGATTGATGAAAACATTGGGACCAAAGAATGGAAAAGGTACTTTATGCACGTGTTAGGAGGGGAAGAGGGATTAGCGGGAGCAGGTAGGAGGAGGGAGAGAGGGACGGAGAACGCGGACGAGACGGAGGAATTTACATGGGATGAACTAATGAAGATAAAGGGTAAATTGAAAAGGGGGAAGGCAGCGGGGGAGGACGGGATAGATGCAGAGGGATGGATAAACGCACCGGAGGAGCTGTGGAAGGAAGTACGGTTGGGTTGAATGACATATGGATGGGTAGGAGGGGAATGTCAGACAGGTGGAGGCAAGCAATAATTGCAAGGGCAGCAGCAGAAGTAGAGAATAAAGGGATACTACCGGAAGGACAAGCGGGGTTCAGGGCGGGAAGGGGTACCAGAGACAACCTATACGTACTAAATTACATAATAGAGAGGGAGACGGCGGTAACAGGCGGAAAAGTATACGCAATGTTTGTAGATATAAAGGCTGCGTTTGATAGAGTGGATAGGCTAGTACTGATGAAGGCATTAGAAGAAGCGGGGATAGCGGAAAGAATCGTGGAAAGACTAAGACAAATTTATGAGGAGACATGGTGTAGAGTAAGAGGAAGTAAAGGAACGACGGAGGGATTTAGAACAACGAGAGGTAAGGCAGGGGTGCCCACTGAGTCCGTTGCTCTTCAATATATACATAGCAAGGCTCGATGAAGTATTCAAAAACGGACAAGACGGGGGGGGGGGGGTGAAATTGGGTAGGGAAAGAATATGGTCTCTGGCATTTGCAGATGACGTGGTCATATTGGCAGATACGGAGAAAGGAATAAATGAGATGATAAGAAGGCTAGAAGGTTTGATGGAGAGGAGAGGATTAGAATTAAACACAAAAAAGACGAAGTTGATGGTGTTCAGGAAAGGCGGAGGAAAAAGAAGGGAGGTGAAAATGAAATGGAAAGGAGAAGATATTGAACAGGTGAGAGAATGGGTGTACCTAGGGTACGTGATTAGAGACAACAACAGTGAGGAAGGACACATGAGGCATATGTGCAAAAAGGCGAGGAAGGCAGACGAAGGTTTGCGGGGGTGCCTTTGGGGGAAAGGGGAAGGGAAATTTGAGGACAAAATGAGGATTTGGGATGTGTGTGTAAAAAGTATTATGCTGTATGGGGCCGAAATATGGGGGACGAAAGAACATGAATTAATAGAAAGGACATACATAAGGCAGATCAAAAGGGCGTTATATTTGGAAAAATCGACGTCGAACTTAGTGAGGCAAGAGACAGGGAGAGAGAGGTTGAGAATAGAAACGAATAAGAGAGTGGCGAAATACGAGGCGATGGTGAAAGGGAGAGGAGAGGGTAGTTTGGCGAAAAAGGTAGTGGAGGATTTGGAGAAGAGGGAAAGCAAGGGAAGGGGGCTATCGAAATGGGAAGAAGGAAGAATAAAGATGTACGAGAAAGTGGGGATGTCGACGAGAGAAGTGGAAAGGAGAAGAGCGGAGGGAAAAAAGGTGGAAAAAGAATTAGAGGAGAGGTGGAAACAAGTAGAAACACAGGAAAGGAGTGAGAAGATAGAGCATTCAAGGTACAATACTATGTACAAACGAATACAAGTACATGGAAGGAGTCCGAAGTACCTGAGAGGAGGAAACTCGGCGGAAGAGGCAAAGATGATAGCGAGGTTTAGGTGTGGCAACGAGGAAAAGGCGAATTGGATGGGGGGAGATTACATGAGATGCGAGGTATGCGGAGAACAAAGGGACGAATGGAGACATTGGTGGGAGGAGTGTGAAAAAATGGGATGGAGTAGGGAGGAAGAGAAGGTGGGCAGGTATTGGGGAAGAGTGTTGGGGGAGAAGGGGAAGGGACTGGAGATACTTGGGAGGCTAAAGAGGAAGAAAGAAGACGGCAGGAAAAGGAGGGAAAAGGTAAAGGCATAAAACAAAACGAACAAACAAAAATGTTTCAGATAAGGCAGTCAAAGGGGAGAAGAAGAATGGCCAGGAGGGAGGAGACGAGGGAAATGGAAGGCGGCAAGAGAAGGTGGAGAAAGAAGAAAACTGAAGGAAATATGTCAAATGTCAAAAATAACAGTATTGTAATAGGGAAATTAATGCCAATAAAGGTTATATATATATATAGCAGTGTGCTGACTAGAGATCTTTTCTGTTGTGGATGGCGGTGTCAGGCTGCGTGTAGGTATGTAGGTATTTCCACTGTCGTTACCTTTAACTAGTACGTCCATAAAGGGTAGGCAGCCATTCTCTTCTGTCTCCATTGTGATGTTAATGTTGTCATGTTGTATGCTAATTGAATGCGTGTAGACTGTCTATACCGCGTGGCCATATCACGAATGTATCGTCCACGTAGCGGTACCAGCATTTCGGCTTCCTATCACTGGAACTGATGGCTTCTTCTTCAAAAGTTTACATGAAGATGTTGGCAATGCCTTGTGAGAGTGGTGATCCCTTAGCTGCACCGTCCTTCTGCTCATATAATTCTTCATTCCATAGAAAGTTAAGTCGTGGTTAAACACAATCATACCAGGTCAATTACATCCTCTTTTAATCCTTTTGGTATGAATCGTTGACTGAGGAGCTCTTGGGTTTCTTCCACAGGTACGTTCGTGAAGAGTGATTCCAGGGTCGAATTATTACGAAGTTCTTTCAATGCGTCCTCTTCTGTCTTTGAGGTATTCCGAGTGGGTGGTTTGGTTTTGCAGAGAATTTTGCACGTCTCGTGTCTTATTTATTCTGCTTCTTCCGCTGGTAGAGTCCTTATTGCACATTCAACTTGGGTGATTATTTCGTCCTTTGGTATTCTTCTTTATGCAATAGCGAAATACAATCGCTGGTTTGCAACAGATAACGGTTGGTTGGTGAGGTTCATGACAGTCTTCTTAGGGTCCAATCCCGTTAGTGATTCGGGTAGTAATTAACTTAGTTCCAAATTGATACGCATCAACGAAGCGAAGCATCGCCTGGGTATATAACGAGGAGCAGAAGGCAACAACATGATTAGCGAAACGTCAAGTTTATTTCAAGAACCACGGCAACATCCGGAAGATAAATCCTCACATCTCAACTTATACACAACAGAGATTAACTTTTGTCTGTTTTTATCTTTGTTATTTTTAATGGAATTTTGTTTGTATTTATTGGTTTTATTGCTCCCTTATTAGACTTTTTAACTGTAGTCCATATTTTATCTGAAATATTCACAATATATGTGATGAAGTTGTTTACGTTCTGGAATAAATTAAAGAAGTTACGTGGAACTCTAGTGAGGATGGTGTTCGGCGTATATGATTTGAAAAATTGGATACCACAATTTTTAATTTTACAAGCGCGCATGTTAAAGATCACTTTCTCGATGGAAATGTGTATGGACCTTTCAAGAAGTTCTCATCTGCGACAACTATTTCCACCAGAAGAAGAAAATATCTCGAATAGTCCTCAACCATCTTCTAGCGGCCTGCGAAAGAAAACCATAGCAACACCTGAGGAGGTTCGACCTTTACCAAAGGCTGGTCCTAGAAAGGCGGGAAAAACGAACAGACAAACTCGACAAACGGGGATAGTGATACACACTCCTATCAAAGATGCTTTGACTGAAGCCAAAAATGTGAAAATGAGACCAAAGTCGACTTCCAACAAAAAAGTAATAGAAAATAGTAAAAGAAGTAAAAGATAAGAAATACGAAAATATACAGACAGATTCAGAATTAAAATCAGGAGAAACTTTTTGTTCAGACTGCACATGAATAGTTATGGTGAAAATTAACCAGGTGAAGAATGCAATGCACAACCTGTAAAATGTGTAGTGGGCCCACATTATTTTATATGTGTTCCAAGTGCGACTTGATGGTAAGTCTGATTAGACACTAAGCTAGTAAACAAAATAAACGATTTTGTTGAACAAAAAAAGAATTCCTATTTTAAACGTTATTTTTCATTCATGCTACTAAATATTATTTCATTTTGAGTTCTTAGTATATATCTGATGTTGTTCTGGGAGACTATTCAAATAAAAGTAACCTTAATAAAAGTTACATTTCTTGAGAGCGTTTTTTCTTTCCATTTTAGGTCGATGTGATTAGCCAATATACCCCAGTAGCAGGGTAGGTAGACGCAACTCGATGTAAATCATCATTTTTTGCCCCACACCAATCAACTGCCGAATTTGAAAAAAAATTGGACAATAGCGTAAAGTAGTTCATGAAACGAAAATTAGCATTACGATATCTTAATTGGGACTCTTAGAATATTGATTAGTTTAAAAAGTGCATACCCGATCACCCTACCGTACCAATAATGCGATCGAAAATAGATTAAGAGCACACGAGCAAAATGACAAATACGTACTGCTTTGTGTAAATAAACTTCATTGCAAATAATTTAAAATACACATAGGCCAAATAGGGCGGCACTTTAAGCAATGAAACAAAGAACACAATGCTAGCCAGTCATTAACAATAACCACAATACAGCCGAGATAAAGAACTTAATGATCATAATCAAAATAAAACGCAATACATAACAATTTCTCGAACATCAGATCAGATTAGATTAGGTTCATTTCGTAGCCACTTAAATGACAATTTTTACATTTTCTTTTTAGTTTATTTCTTGGTAACCAAATCTAATTTTGTAACATCCTGCGTGATTTTTGACTTTAATGAAATAATTGCATTGTAAAAATTTTGTTTGTTAAGCAAATTTATTTTTTTCAATGTTTCACCAATATTATATATGTATAGTGTATATGTTTATAACATTGCATTTGAAAGTATAATTAAGGTTTCCCTAAAAACGGTGCGTTTTAACAAAAGAAAGTTTGAACTAGACTCGTCATATCTGAGCACCTGTATTTTGAATGATTCATCTCAAATAATTAATTACATTAGATAAATCATTTTCGACATGACCTTGCACTAGTGACACATTTTGATTACACAATTGATTACACACTCCGAAAACAATTAAAAATAGTTCGAAAGAAAAAAATGTTCAAAATCATTGAAAATGGTTATAAATGGAAAAACGGGTAAATTTTAAATTATAAAAAAAGTCGAAAATAAATCACAATAGGGAAAAATTGAAAAAAAAACACAAAATCGCTAAAAAATCTCCAAATTTTAAAACTAAAAAAATGGAAAATAAATCAACAAATCTTAAAATTCAACAAATTTTAGCCGTGAAAAAATTGAAAAAATCATTAAAATGGAACAAATATATATTTATTTTATAAAGTGTACAAAAATTGAGAATAAATCGCAAAAAAAATTGTTCAAAATCGTGACATTTTTTAAAAAAAATCATTGAGATCGTTAAAAATTCTTTATAACTTGTAAGAAAATTAAAAAAAGTAAGAAATAAATCGTAAAAATAGCAACGTATAAAAATAATTGGTAAAAATACAAAAAATATTTAATACATTGTAAAAAAACAGTTTTGTCCACAACTCGTACAATTTTCTAGATATGGAAAAAAGGTGATAAGAGTGAACCACTTCCGGTTTGAGATTTGCTTTCTTTCTCCCTATATACAAATTAAGTTTCACAATTTTAGCTTCAATAGCATAAGACGTACATATAACCACACACGTCATTCCAAAAATTGTCAAAAACGATTCAGGGGACCTCAAAAGGTATATATCCTCTAAAATCTCGAGGTCGAAAATGTTCATGATTCGTATACTTTAAAGTAAAAAGTTAAAAAGTCAGAAAGTCGAAAGAGACCTTTCAGTGGACATTCAACAACGCAAATATACGACCTGTTGTACTAAACCAAAAAGTCAAAAAGCAGAAGCGTTCAGAAAAATATTGTAATTTTAGACTTTACTTGGAGAAACGTTTCGTTTGAGACTCAACATCGCGTACCTGCGACCAGTTTTATTAAACGGAAAAAGTAAAAAACTAGTCAAAAATTCGAAAATGCCAGGTAATTTTTGTAAATTTTTACTTTACTTGGAGAGCACGTTATCGCATGCCTACAAGCAGTTTTCGGTAGAGATATTGCTTTCAAAATGCGACGTTTTCTTCCTCGCTAAAAAACAAAAAATCTTTATAAATTGTAAAAACATTGAAAAAGTCTAAAATAAATAGTAAAAAATCTAATCATGTAAAAAAAATTGTTCAAAACATCGACAATGATTAAAAATGGCAAAAATTGAAAATGTTAAATTATAAAAAAATTGACAAAACGAAATAAATCGTAAAATCAAAAAAAACTCTCTCTCTCAAACACACACGTTTAATTCTGAAATTATTTAATCAACTATACAAATACAACTATACAAATACAAATCGAATTCCTTATTTATTGAAATCGAACGTTGCTTTCAACACAATATTTACACATGTTTTCAATCGCGCCTGTTCTTATTTCATAACTACGTTTTGATCTAATCAACATAAAGTTTGTATATGCGTTTCAAACTTTTCAAACTTTTCAAACAAAAGTTGTTTAAAATTTCAATATTTTCAATATCACGTGGCACAACCAATGTTTTTGCTGATTTATGTTAAAGCGTTAAGTTCACCTTAAATAATTACAATTACATCTTATCTCATCTAACAAGCTGCAAAAAAAAGTTGCAGTACCTTTATTGCCAGGGTTTGTGTTTTGTTTAATTGCAGCTACTAAATAATTCAAACGAAGTTAAAAGAATTTGCGTTTTCCAAATGGATATTCGCATCTCCAAATAGGTCTGACCATTGTGTAATATGTTCGTCCAGAACGTCATTGAAGCAGGATAATAGCAGTGATATATCCGACTTGTCGGTGGAGACAATTAACGCATCACAAACGTCGGATTGACGTGAGATATATGTGCCCCATTCTATTATTTTGTATGGAGAAGTTGATACAGGCACACTCCCGATATATTTGTTATTTATTGTCATAAAAGCAAATTGGCTAATATCAATTTATAAACTATATCGTTAAGAAATATTTGCAATAATTCGGAAAAATCGAAAAAGTCAATAAATTTTATAGGAAAAATGTCTATATGGCAAAAAATAAAACTTATTTACAACAAAAAAATTCTGAAACAAAATAAAATGCAAACGAATGTGCACAGTTTTGTGTTGCCAATCAGTTAGGGGTTGCGAAGGGGGCGTCGTTTAAAGTGGTAACGAAGCCTAAGAGAGTCCTTTCTTAGGCTCCGTTGGGCTTGGCGTTAGTAAGACAGAGTTTTCTATATATTATTTATGTGTTATGTGGTATTGTATTTGTATTATGACCTATGACCACTTGTGGTGTCTGTGACATTTGTGTTGTATTATTATATGTCTTGTTGGTGGCAGACTCCTGTGTGGTTTTTGTGTTAGCTGTTCGTCTGTGTTAGAATCGCATAGCGAGCTATGAGGCTTGGCCTCCGATAAGAGGCTTAGTTATGGGACTGATCCGATCTTGAAAGGGGACAGTGATTCTAGAACCGTATGTCCAGAAGGCAAGGTATGCTAATATTCAAAGTTGTATGTCAGTTCGGTTCGTGGCACGGCATGGGGGCTGACGCCCACTGGTTCACCTGCGACTCCGTAGGTTGAACGCCTAGTACGGCAAGTACTTAATATTTCAGGCAGATTAGCATGCGAAGATATCGGCAAAAGGTAAAGGTCTCCAAAGCTCATAAAATGACCGATTCAAGGATGGCTGCTAGAGGCAACCGATAACGCTAAACCCACCAAGTAAACTCGAATTATCTGTACCGTAAATTGTGTTATTTATATTTTCAAGTGGTGTCATTGTTACTAACGTTACAATGTATGTGTGTGTGTCAATGAAGCAAAAGAAATGCAAACTAATATGTAATTTATATGGTATCTCTTGGTTTGTTCTGAACTGCTGTATGCGGAAGAATAGAATAAAATTTTAATGCTGTATGGGTAGATACTTAGTACTAAGTAGCTCCCGTTACATCACTTGCCTTCCGAGGTTTGCATCCTTGGTTTCATAACTTTTATTATTTTTTAAAACAAAGATGAAGGGCAATAAAAAATCGAATATAAAGAAAAAATAAATTAAAGTAATATAATATAATAGAATCGAGTGGAAAAACGTAATAGAAAATTTTAAAATGTAAAAGAAACTGACAATTATAATGATTTAAATAAATATTTAATAGCATTAAATTTATTGCCTATTGACTTAGGTGTATTTTGCTATTGTTGCTATCTATAATAATATCAGAATATTTTATAATTTATTCAATTTTGTCAAATTCTGTTATATTTCATGTAACTTTCGTATATTTATTTTCACGTTTATTATTTTTTAATTATTTCATTTTAATAAATTCAATTTTTTGAACTTTGCTTTATATTAATTTGTTTTTCCTTTTATTAAATTTTCTTAGATTTCCTGTACATCGTTTAAAATTGTGTTTAGTTTTGTTTGTTTAATAGTTTTGACTCAGCCGTTCGTTTACTTTTTAGATTTACTTTTTATTTTATTTCTGTTTGGTGTCATTTACTTAAATTATTTGTCTGTTATTTTTCCTGTAACTCCTTAATGTACATTTGTTTTATTAATTTGTATTTTTTTAAATAAAAATTAAATATTTATATTTAGGCAAAACCAGCAAATTACCAAAAAATGGTGATTTCTGTGAAGTAAAATTACTGGTAGAAAGAAAATTTTTAAACTTGGGTAGATTTAGGCGATTAGGAGAACGACAACGTATGTATACAAGAGGAGGGTTTTTCAATTAGTTCTTGTGAAAAGTGAACTGTTAATCTGTGTCTGATCGTTTAAGAAAATTTCTAATTTACATATTTATTAATTTCTAAACCTTTGTTAACGCCTACCGATATTTTGATTACTTAATTAATATTAATAATCAAAGGATTATCATCATAGCTCCTTTCACTATACAGCTAATACGATAAATACAGTTTACTTTTACTACCTGTCGAGACCCACTGAGTCCCTTTACCATTTGCTGGATGCTAATCTTCCTCAAATATTAAGTACTTGCCGTACCAGGCGTTCAACCTACAGAGTCGTAGGTGAACAAGTAGGCCCCTATGCCGTGCCAGGAACCGAACTGACATACTCGGCAGGCAACTTTGGATATTAGCATATCTTGCCTTCTGGACACGCAATTTTAGAATCACAGGCCCCTTTCAGGGACATGTCGGGGCAGTCTGATAACCAAGCCTGTTATCGGAGACCAAGCCTAGCTATTCTAGTCTAACTGTAAGTCACACAGACGACCAGCAACACCCAAACCACACAGGAGTCTGCCGCCCATACGCATTACAACACAGCACAAATGTCACAGACGCCACAAGGGTACTGTGACATAATACAAATACAATAGTTACCACATTGTAACAATAATTAATTACAAATTATAATCCAAAAATATAATTTTTGATATTAAGATTTTAACTTGGCTACTTTTTCAGTTAAAATGTTCCCTGCTTTTGAAAATACGCTCTTACAAGGCACAGAACTGTTGTTACCACCATTTAAATGGATCACGTTTTCTTGCAATCAAGGGTTCAAGTATGTATTTATTAAATTCTACCAAGCTTGCTGCAGTTGCGTTCAATGTTAAACCCATTTTTTCGACATTGGAATCGAAATCGTTCCATGGTGAGGATGAAATGAATGTTCCCTGTTCTGCTACTGTAGGTTCGAAGATATTAGATTCTTCGATTGTCGTAACTTCTGTACGTTCCACTTTTTCACATATAAAATCATGGCTTTCTCATAGGTATGATTACTTGAAAACCCTTGTTTTTTAAATCGTGGATCCAGGACAGTTGCCTCGGCAAAAATTACTTTTTCTTCTATATCGCCAATACGTTTTTATAACCCCCCATCGATTTTTGTGTCACTCTTAGTACATCTTTGCGTTGTTCTCGTGTTTTGCACAAAAGTGATTAAAGAGAATTATCTTTGAAATTGTAACTTCTTTTTCTGAACTTACTTCTTTCGATACTTCTAAGGAAGGTTTTAGAATTTCGTATACTTTCCCCAAAACTTCAAAATCCTGTTGATTGACGAGAATGCTTGGGTTTAATAGAGCCAGTGTTGATATTATGGGTTCTTTACTTTCAAAAATGCTTTAAAACATAAAGAAGTTAGAGTTCCAGCGGGGAGGCTGTCTTGTTTTAGTGTTGTTTCTGGATAACTCAATTGTTTTTGGGATGATTTTAATGTAGGACGAGTAGTCGCGCTCGTTTTAAAATATTCGACTACAGCCTTTGCTTTCATCTGCAGTGGTTCTATTTCTGTAATTGCCTTTTGAACAATCATGTTTGCAGCATTATCAGATATAAGCGCTTTAACTATATTCATCACACCCCAATTTTTGCTCATTTCTTTTATTTGTTTTGCAATGTTTTTGGATGTATGCCGTTCGTTGTGAACATAGCAGCCCAAAAGTGCTGAACACAATTCACATTTATCGTCTGTGTAATGGACAGTTATTGTTAAATAATTGTCATTTGATAAAGAACTCCACCCATCAACCGTAATGGAGCATGCTGTAGTAAACTTTAAAGATTTTTTAGGCTTTATGTATGTATGTTCGGAAGGATTTATACAAAAACATCGTATTTTGGCAGTGACCAACGGACGATGATTATTGGATTGTAAAGAACATTAAAATAATGTTCTTACGTAATAAAAGTAAATTGTAGTAGAAGCTCGCTCGACATATTGAATCCGACTAGCGAGTGATTAAAATTGATAGCCTGTCGCATCGTTCTTGATCCGTTCAACACAACGAAACGAATCTTCCGGTTCATCTCGTTCATGGTTCTTGACAAGAACCACGGTGAACCGAAAGATTCGATTAGTTGTGTTGAACGGATTCAAATGATCCGGTTCTCGACAATGGACCGGATTACCTACCTCTACTCCCGGACAATCATCACATGCCAACATATGTATACACTTCCGAGTTTGACGTTTTGTCTATTGTATCTTTGTGATTTTTAATGTTTCCCTAATGAGTAATTCGTTCTAAAAGCTATTTGAATATTATTATTAATTTTCTGGGGCGCCTTTTTTCGTTTTTATTGAATGTATAACGATGTAAGTGAGGCAGCAATATATTTGTAGGGTGTCGTCTTTGTGTCGTCTAGGGTATCAGTATTAGTGTATTATTTATTATTAAGGTACTATTAGTGTGAACATTTTATCTTGGCGCTTTTTGGCTAAAATATTGTCTATTGTAATTCTATCGTAACCATATCCTATTTATTAAACGCAATCTAATCGTATTTTTAAATGCAATGTCAACAACAGTCGTCGGTCGTCTTATTTGCATTCTATGGGTGTACTTACTTTAAAGCGGATAGTCCGAAATATTTACTTGTTTTATTATCAGGGCATTAAATATGTTTCCGATGGTACTTCCTTATACACAAAGTATCAGAATGTCATTACAAAGCAAATAATTTTTTTCGTTATTTGTCAAGTTGAATTACTCTAGCTATAATCCATATCTTATTATCAAAATTAGACAAAACTAAACCCAGCCTTCTGTTCTATCGATACAAAAAATAATTGTCGATAAATCTAATAATTCATGTCTATAACGTTTTATGATTTTATGAATAAGTCTTTTTGCAAAATTAACGTTTTCATAAACTGCAATAAATTATCGGACACTCCAAATCCAAAGACTCTTCAAAGACTCTTTCAGTTAAAATAAAAAAAAAAATGTAAAATTAATAGAGAACAAAATATTTCACTCACATACATAAGTTAGAAAGGTTTCGGCTATTTTCTGAAGATCGTATTTGCACGAACAAAGATCCGTGTAAAAATGTTGGGAATGCTCAAATATAGCTTCAATGTGTCCAAATTTAGCACGAATGTGATGTTGCGGGAAATAATTTAAATATTCCTGAAAAATAAAATATATGGCCTGTACCTAAAGTTACTGTACACTTACTTTGATGATATAGTTCAAGTCTGTGATGTACGTCTGTTCGGTCGATATCAATTCGTCTACCAGGTTGAGTATTGTGGGATTACATTCAAGTGAACCATCCCTGAAACTGTTGGTAATTTCTTTTCGATTACGCCTTTCCGAAATTTGGTTACGGTGAGAAAGGCGTCTTGGATTCACGTTTCTCACGCCGTTATAGTCAAGTGCCGTTTCAATTGAGAATGATAGGTTTTGTAGTATTTCTTCGGCATTTTTATCTTTACACCTACATTCCCCACGTTCGTGCGCGATGAAATGACATGAAGATTCTTTTGAACTTGTATCGATTTCTGTCTCGTTGCATGTTCGGCCAAGCCCTATTCTCGCGTCTTCTATAAAAAAATTATTCGTTGGAATTTGATTTGTTCCTGCAAATGTTATTTTATTTTACCTGTTGACGCAATTCCGTTTCCATTAGTCTTGTTAATATCTACACACCGTTGGAAATTAAATTGGTTGATTGGTTCGCTATTAGCAGCCAAACGCTCAAACATGTCAGCGAGAGCTTTGACATTTTTACTTGTGCTCATACAACCATTTTCGAGTCTCATAGCCATCGTATATAATGTCGTCAATAACGTAGTATACTAAATATAATATATAAAGTACGTATCGGAAAATTGATAATTCAATTATCTAATCTACACAGTATTCGATTGCTGCTTAATACGAGACAATATATTATAATATAAGAGGGCAACGTCATAAGTATTTAGACTTGGTAAGAAGATGTTTGATAGATTTCAACCGTATTTTGTATTAATGTCGTCGTTAGCCAGCGAAGCACACAGAAAACTAAGAACGAGGCAAAAAGAGACGAATACATCAAAGAAATGGGAAATGGAACAAATAAAGGAAATAACGAGAAAGAACGACGTAGCACGTGAATAGGAAGATTAAAAGGAAGATTAGAAATAAAAGGACAAAAGCAGTTGGAAAAGGAAAAAATATTAGAATAGTGGATCATGTATTCTTCAATAGTGTCAGTTAGAAGAAAATATAAGGCTTAGGCTTTATAGTAAAAAATATAATAATATAATTGGAAACAAGCAAGGCTGTATGAGAAAGAATATGTTTACTAAGAATTAACGAAATGTTCCGATAAATAACCTACATCTAGGGAGGACAAAGAAGACGCAGAGAAGGGAGAATTCTATTAGTTGATATAACGAATAGAGAATAGAGTTGCCGCATATGATATAAAAATAATAATAGCCGATTTCAACGGAAAAGTGAGGAAAGAAGAGTTTTATCAACCGATAATATAATAATGGAGAAAAGTTCATTGAATTTGCAACAGAGAGATCTTCAAGAACTATGAGTGCATATTTCCCCCATAAAAAATATTCATAAAGGAATAGTAAGACAGCGAACCAAATAGATCATGTTTTATTAAATACGAGTATTGGTATCGTCGGTGTTGGATGTAAGCACGTGCAGATCTATACTCGGATTATTTCTGCGAGTTTGTATAAAACAGCAATTACCCAAAAAACATTGTCCATTCAGGAAGAAGAAAGATAATAGGAACGTCTCTTAGTGGAACCATCAATTAGGAAAAAGAAGAAGAGAAGTCCGACAACTTTTTAATCGGGCTAAAGAAACAGGCAACCGGGACCTTTATAGAAGTACTCTAACTGACTACAATAAGGAAGTACGCAGGGCCAAAATAGAATCTTGGAGGAGGTTCTGCGAGAGGGTAAATGATACCCCCAGCAGCGCACGAATTCACAAGATTCTATCCTACCGGTACTATTGCAACAAGGGCGTCCACCTTATTAAATTGGTCAGAGCTAGTCTAGCATGGAATTACATTCCATCCAGCTGGTCGGAGGTGAGGATGGTATACATACCAAAGGTGGGACGAGTAGACCCACACCCAAAATCCTTCAGGCCCATTATCCTGATGTCCTTCATTCTGTGTGACCTTAGAAAAGGTGGTTGATGGGTATATACGTAGGGAAGTACTAGTGACTAATCCCCTGAATGTCCACCAGTATGCCTATCAAAAGGGCAAATCAACAGACCTGGCGCTTAACAACCTTGCCGGGAAGATTACCCAATCCTTAGAGTGCAAAGAGATTGCGGTGGCCGCCTTCCTTGACATAGAAAGAGCGGTCAACGCAGCACTACCTTTATCTCTCTGTAAAGCTGTTGTAGCGAGAGGGGTGGTGCCTATTGTGGCTGACTGGATAGGAGCTATGCTCAAGGCCAGAACAATTACCACATCACTGTGTGGAGAAACGGTAAGATTTATAGCGGTAAGAGGTTGCCCACAAGGGGGGGTTCTTTCCCCCCTAACTGTGGACTCTTCTGGTGGACCACCTACTTGCCATTGTCAGCAGTTTGGAGGTCGACATACAGGCCTTTGCTGATGATATTGTTATTCTTGTGATGAAGTAATCATCTCTGTAATACTGCAAGAAGCGCTAAATATCATACAATGCTGGTGCGAAAGGGAGCAACTAGCCATAAACCCTCGTAAAATAGTTCACCAACAGGAGGAAGTTTTTAGAAGCTCAACTCACCCATACTAAAAGGTAAAATGATACCATTGGCGGAGGAAGCAAAATATCTAGGGGTGACATTAGGAACTCCCATATGGAAAAAATGTCACAAAAGGCTAGACGGGCACTTTGAACGTGCCGTAGAATTTATGAAAAAACATGGGGATTAGTCCCCAAGCAAATGTACTGGCTGTACGTGGTGGTTATTAGACCAATCATTACGTATGGCTGTATTGTCTGGTGGACGGCCTCCTCACGTAGGACAGCCAGAGTAAAACTGGCAAGCCTGCAGAGAATGGCCAGCATATCGGTAACTGGGGCGCTAAGCACCACGCCGTCAGCGGTCATGGAAGTGCTACTGGATCTTCCACCTTTGCATATTTTGCTGCAAAGTGAGGCCAGGAAGGCAACACATCGATTTCACAATGCGGAGTTTCAAAGGCCGCAGACATTGGCCTTCATGCGGAACAGGCTGTCGACCGACATTGAAGCGGACGACATCCTGGGTATGAGGGCTGATACAATGTCTACAATATACAGCTTCGGACTGCCTTACAAAGTCATAGTTCCCACTAGAGACGAATGAGAGCGTAATCAAGTCGCAGATTCGAGCTGGTGTACGGATGGCTCTAGGACAACTGAAGGAGCAGGGGCTGGAGTTTTCTGCCACAAACAAGCTTTGGCAAGCATGCATCGATTCAACAGGCAGAAGTCTATGCCATTGAAATGTGCGCAAGAGAGCTATTAAAAAGCACTCGGCAGCACAGGACGATAAAAAAAATTCTGACAGCAGAACAGCACTGCAAGTCCTTGCTGACAATCATGTCAGTGCTCTTTCAATTAGGGAGAGTCAACAAGGTCAGCCTGGTCTGGATACCCGGACACGCTGGAATAGAGGGACGAAGCCGCCGATTCCCCGGCATAGAGCTGGGCTAACCGAGAATTTATTGGTCCAGAACCGGCTCTTGGGATTACAAGAGCCCTGGCCAGAAGCTCGAATACTGGAATACTGGCAGGAATGTCAGGGAATGAGACATTCCAAGATAGAGCCCATCTACTGCACGTACCAGGATACTGTTAGGCTTGGATAGGAAAGACCTGCGCACTCTGACAACCCTGGCTACTGGGCATAGCCGACTAAGGCAGGATATGCATAGGCTGGGAGTGGCTGAGGCCACTGAGTGCAGATTATGCTGTGAAACTGAAGAAACAGCAGAACACGTCATGTGTGCCTGCCCCGCCGAGGACAAAATGAGGTTCACAGTCTTTGGTAAGACAAAACTGGAGCTGGGTGAACTTGACAAAATCTCACCCACCAAAATCCTCCTTTATTTAAAGAGAATGGGAATGGAGGGTGAACCATAATTAGTTGTGAGCCACAATAAACCCTTGCGGTCGCAGTGGAGGGCCGATAAACGGCCCACTTATTATAACTAACTACCAAAAAAAATAAACCCAAAGCAAAAGTGGTAAATATGAAAATTAATTGGAATAATGAAGTGAAACGGTAATATAGAATAGAATTTGGTAGAACATGAAAAGACATAGAAGAAAAGGGCGAGATTGATGCAAGATCGAAAGCGTGGAAAAGGTAATATCGCAAATCGCGTCAAGATTTACAGAACAAAGAAATAAGGAAGAATGTTGGTTTGATGAAAAATGTGAAAAGAAATAAAGAAAGGAGAAGTAATGCTACGTAAAAGAACAGAAAATACAGTTCAATAATATAGACAAAAACGAAGAAATATTAAGAAAATCTCTAGGGAGAAGAAGAGAACTTTTATGTAAAACAAGGTATGCAAATTAGAAGAGAAATGTCGAAGTAAAGAAGCTAAATGTTTCTATCAGGATATAAAGAGGGAACGAACTGGTTATAAGAGCGA
The DNA here is from genome assembly GCA_959613385.1 of Geotrupes spiniger. NCBI lineage: Eukaryota > Metazoa > Arthropoda > Insecta > Coleoptera > Geotrupidae > Geotrupes > Geotrupes spiniger. The sequence goes on from OY390739.1 coordinate 6,015,130, forward strand.
AACGGTATTCTTTGGAGATAAAGAAGGTAATTTGCTGGGAGAACAAGAAAAGGTAAAGGAAAGATGGGTAGAATACTTCCAGGTGTTAAGTAATAAGTGGTAACTGTAAGAAGTGAATATCACAGAAGACATGCAAGAAACATGAAGTAAGTGAACCAAGTCTAACAGAAGTGTAGACAATAATACCAATGAAGGATAATAAAAATCCGGGGGAAAATAACAGCAGAACTGATAAAATATGGAGGCGATTTATTAGCAAACAAAAAAAAAAATGGGAGAAGGAATGCCAAAAAGATGGAAGGAAGCGTTAAGGGAGAGTGAGGAAATACAAGGAGAATACCTTGGGATAATACCGACCGTCAATTTTCTTAACAGTGCGGTATACGTAGTGTCATTGCGTGGCAAACGTTTCAAACGTTATGAATGAACGTTCTGGTTTTAGTCACTTGATTAGAAATGTCTTTTGAGAACACCGGATATGCTGTTGCAGGTGACGGTAGCCTTAATTATGTATCTTCCAGGTGTTCTGTGGTTCTTGAAATAAATTAGTGATGGGCATTAAAGAGATATTTCAATAATCGATTATTAGTATGTTAGATAGGCGTTTTCTCGATTACTTGATAATATTAATAATCAAAGGGTTGCAGTATTGTCAACTTACCATCTATCGTCGTTTCGATATCATCCCCGCTAGAAAGCACCAGTGGCGCACGGCAATCCTGTACCCATTCATTGACAGAAAGCTCCACACGCACACACACTTACATTGTAGCGTTAGTATCAATAATAATAATAATATATTTATTGCCTAACAGATAAACATCAAATTACAGGACAAATTAAAATTAAAAGTTAAGTACTGATAACAAATCTTAATACTAATTAAAAATTAAAACAAAGAAAAAAATAAAAAAATAAAGGAAGAGCGTAAATACATAAAGAGAAAAAAAAGACAAATCATGTTTGCGCATCAACAAGGTGGATCAGGTCTGTGTGGTACATCTATTTAATATAACCCCTAAACTAGTGAAATTAATATCTATGCTGAGGTCAGATATAAATTTGAAATAATCACATATTATGAATAATGGAAAGTGCATCATAATATTTGTACGAGATGCTGTAGAGTAAAAAGTGCGATGAAGTCGAGTAGGATGGTGTGGTACCATGAAATGAATATTTCCAACAGCTGAGGCGCATTAATGTTATTGTTTAGAAAGTCGTACGAAAACTTGACATAAATCCGATGTCTCCGAAAATGTAGCGACTCCATATTAAAATAATTGACAAGTATAACGCCATCCAAAACCTGCACCGGATATAAACCACATTTTTTTAAGTGAAGATATTTCAGAACCTTTCTTTGTATTTTATCAATTGCAACGGAGTGACCTTTGTAAATAGGTGATGGCATCAATTGGTGTAAAAGTTTGGGTATTTCTGATCAAATATCCCAAAGTTTTCAAAGCGGATGAGGTAATGGAGTTGATACGATCAGAAAAAGTTAGTTTATCATCAAAAATAATACCCAAATCTTTGAAAACACTACAGCGGTGGATTACAGTATTATTAATAGTGTACTTGAATTTACTAGGGTTAAGCATTCGAGAGAACGATAATACATTGCATTTGGAAACATTATTTGGCAGAGCACCACGATTCCAACACGTCCAACTGCTGCTGCAGAAATAGTCATTTGTATTATGAATTTTGAAAAAAAGTTTAATATCATCAGCAAACAATAATTTATTACATTCAATGTTAGAACATACATCATTAATGAAAATGAGAAAAAGCAATGGCCCTAGATTACTTCCCTGAGGACATCAGAAGTTGGGATAAACTCATTTGATTTTTGGCCCATATAACTTACATATTGTTTCATATTCTTTAGATATGAGTTGAATAAAGATATCAGGAATCTCCTCTAAAAGAAGTCCCCATTGTGTTCTGCAGAAAGTTCAGATAAGCGGCGCCTGTCAATCGGTTTCGTAAAATCCGGGCCTAGTAACCAGTCGCCCAAAATACCCACCCGAATGTTCAATGAAAAACGTACATGATGTCTGTATTCCATAATAGTAATCGTATCTCCGAAACCGTCCATTTGCTGACCCATGTTTATTATAACTTTTCATCATATTTTGGCCATACTATCAGCGAATGTTAATGTTTGTGACACTTTTTTTTTACACCCTGTATTATTGAATTTGTTAGAGTTGCGAATATGTTTAGCGTGTTTAATAATAGTATGCACATCCTTCACATTGCTAAACTTTACCCTGATGGGCCGTATCCGATTACTATGACCATCAAAACGGCCAATATCGTTGAGGTTGACTTGCATCGGTAAGGTGGCCAATATAGACTTGACGGCTACTTCATCATGGATTTTACGCTCAACGCTCAAATATTAATATATATATTTTAAATAATAACATAACAAAGGTTCAAGAACCAATTAATACCATTAAAAATTATTGCACCATTCAAAATATATTAGATTTAAGCCAAGAAAATATAACAATAATTAAAAAATTCAAAACTATTAATAATCTATTCAGTAAACTTAAAGATTCAACACCGTTATTAATACAGGCAAATGTGGTATATCAACTTCAATGCTCAACATGTGAAAATAAATTCTATATAGGTCAAACGTCACGATTATTAAAAAACAGAATAATTGGTCATAAAAGTGATATAAGAAACAATTTGCATAGATGTACACTAGCAACTCATGTAAATGAGTTAGATCATAATATAAACTTTCAGGATGTAAAAATTTTAAATATTGAATAAAATTGTATAAAACGATACTTTTTAGAAATGTATCAAATTAATAAAAATTAAAATTCCATAAATAAAAAATCAGATATTCAACATCTCACTAATATATACATCTTTCTGTTAGAACATGATTTTAAATAAATAATAATAATTTTAAATATTAAGAATATGTAAATTAATAATAAACAAAAAAATGTAATCTGTAATTCAATATAGTTCACATGTTTGCAAATTGAATCATAGATGTCAGGTATTTCGTTATGTGATGAATGTTAACTTTTATCACAATAATCTCAACCTCATGTAAGTGTATTTTAACATTTAAAATCCATTTGTGTTATAATGTATTTATTATAGTGCCCTGATGAAGGCGATAAATATAATCGTCGAAAGCTATATAATATATATATAATATATATTTTTATGTTTTGTTGAAATATATATACATGTATATATACTCAGTGACATATAAACTGCATTACCTAGAAGGGGTGGGAATTTTTGGACCAAATTTGGCAGGAATAGTGGACTAGTCTAAGGTAACAATTGATTAAAATTTGATTAAGAAAACACTTCATCTTTTTTATTTTTCTTTAATAATGTGTTGGTCCGCCCCTATTTCTGATACACTCATTGACCCGCCTTGGCATTGATTCCAGCAGGTGATCAATGTCTTCTTGGGGTATGGCATCCCCAGCAGCCTGCACTTCATGCCGTAGAGCTTCTATTGTCAACGGGGGGTTCGGTAGATTCCTCAATCTTCTACCCATCATGTCCCACACGTGGTCAATGGGCGACAAATCGGGAGATCTTGGCGGCCAAGGCAAATGATTAACATTGGCCTCTTCAAAGAAGTCAAGAGAAACCCTTGCTACGTGAGGACGTGCATTATCTTGCTGGAAAAGTGGGTCTTCCGGCCCTCGAAGATATGGAAGAACATGTGGTTCTACCTCTTCGCAAATGTATCGTCGGGCGGTCATACTGCCCCGAATGAAGAGCAAGGGTGACCTACTGCCTCGCAATCGAAAAATCAAGATTGCGCCTTTCTCCACGTCTTCGTCTAACAGTCATCCGACCATGCATTCCTAAACAAAATCGCGATTCGTCACTAAAGACAACTCGATGCCACTCCAAGCTCCATTGAAGTCTTTCCGTGCACCAGGCTCCTGGCGATGTTGAGCAGTGAAGGGTAGCACAAGATGTGGGCGGTAAGACCACAAGCCAAATGTTCTTATTCGACGATAAACTGTTCGCAAGCCTATCGGACGACTTTGTTCACCTAACCATTGATCAGCTATTGATCTAGTTGTAGAGAATAGGTCTCTCAAGGCCATTAGTCTTAAGCGGCGATCTTGACGTTCATTGGTTCGTCTTTGAGCCCCAGTGCCTCTTCTCCGACGTTCAACCCCATGTTCAGACCACGGTTGATAAACACGCATTATTGTTGAGTGGTGCCGTCCGAAACGGTTGCCGATTTCTCTAAACGAAAAACCTGCTTCTCGTAAACCAACAATCCGCCTTCGGTCAAAGTCACTCAACTGCTGGTAAACTTGAGGTCTCCTTCCTCTAGGCATCATTAAACACTTGAAATACTTTAAACTGAAGAATGGGATCCGAAAAAGTGGAACAAATTCAGAAAATGACTCGGTAATTGCTTGTCTATCACCACCTCTAAAAAATGACACAAACGTTAAAAATCCCATGACTACTTGATGATTGAGTTTCAAATTTTAATCAACTATTTCCCTGGACTAGTCCACTATTCCTGCCAAATTTGGTCCAAAAAATCCCACCCCTTCTAGGTGGTGCAGTTTATATGTCACTGAGTATATATATATATATATATATATATATATATATATATATATATATATATATTGATACGTAGATTCTCGCGGGTAAAATCTGTTCTGCTTTTTTCTCGAGTAATGAACCGCGTTGTAGAATTATCCCTGTAAGGGTTGTTCTGACGTTTCGGCAATGTTCCAATTGCCATCTTCAGGTTGGTCTTCTCGGTCTACGTAGTTCTTCTAGATCGCTTAGACCGAGAAGACCAACTTGAAGATGGCAATTGTGACATTGCCGAAACGTCGGAACAACCCTTACAGGGATAATTCTACAACGCGGTTCATTATCCGAGAGAAAAGCAGAACATATATATAATAATAATAATAATAATTTATTATCCAACAGTAGAACAAATACTACAGATTACAGGATAATATTATAATTAACTTATATTGTATGTACAAGCTAACTGTGACAGTAGAAAAATAATTAGAAGAAACAAAATACACACACACACACATATATATATATATATATATATATATATATATATGTATATATATAGATATAATATAAACACATAACAAATTACCTTACATTATATTATAACTAATGTGAGAAATTTCCTACGCTGAAATGAGCCCGTAAGGAATTTAAGGTGATATTAAACAAATCAATTTCCTGACAAAAACTATTTACACTTCTACACATAGAAAACATGGGTGAATGATCATGATACTGCACAAAATTCATTCGATGCTTTAAATACGACCTGAATACTTCAATCAAGTCATGTCCAACGCCTATTTTATCTAATTTTACCAGAATCAATTTGTGCTGAACCTGATCAAACGCCTTCGAGAAGTCTGTGTAGATTGTATCAACTTGACAACGATTATCCATAGAATCAGATACATATTGAACAAATGAGCACAGGTTAGTTGCAGTAGACTTTCCTTTTACAAATCCATGTTGCCGAGTTGACAACTTATTCTCTACAAAGTAATATAATGGTTTAAACATCATTAGCTCAAAAACCTTTGAGAAGTTGGACACTATTGAAATAGGACGGTAATTGACAAACTCATTTTTATTACCCGATTTAAAAACAGGTGTTACTGGTGATATTTTCCAACAGTCCGGAAATATACGATTCTGTAAAATTAGGTTGCATATGTGCCACATCGGCAACTGCATAACATGTTTGCAATCTTTTATAAGAAACGCAGGAACTGAATCACAACCCATAGTGAGTCCACTTTTCAGAGAATTCACTGCTCGTAAGAAATCAGATGATTCAAAATTGTTGATAACTAAAATATCGTTATTAAAACTTGCACTGTCATAGTCATCATCATTAATATCACATTCAAGTTTAAAAGCTGATTGAAATACCTCGGGAAATAAGTTAGAAATATCTTCAGGTGAGTCAATTATGTCATCATCCTTGATCATGGATCCCGGAATACGTGTTTGATTTTTTCTCTCATTAATGAAGGAAAAAAGTTTTTTCGGTTCATTTTTTATGTTGACTTCAATTTCAGTCATATAATTTCGGAAATCCGTTTTAATATTTAACTTCACCATTTTCCTATACTCTTTGAATTTGAGTGAGTAGAATGGCGAGTTAGATTTCTTTGACATTTTACGGTAGTGCTATTTTATTTTTATATTCCTGCGGGTCTCCGCAGAGAACCAACATGGAAACGAACAATTTCGTTTGGATTTTAAGGGAACCGTAAGTTGAAAGTAGCCGTCTAGAATTTCGTAAAATTTTTCACAAGCATAGTTCACATCAGTAGCAACCAGTACACATTTCCAGTCAGTATTCAATATCAAGTTATACAACTCAACAAAGTCAGCACGTTTAAAGTTATAAACTGAGTTGGACGAGGTTGCAAACCGTTTCATTGAAGAAAATTCATACGACGTTTGGAAATCAAGAGCGGGATGATATGAGTCCTCTGGCACAAGCAAGTTCTCAGAACGTTCAATATTACTGCAGGTATACTTTGAACAAAAAATTAAATCTAAACATTTATTAAATTTATTAGTGATAGTATTTATTTGTATTTAGTATATATTGCTATGAGCTAATAATTTATCTTACGAAGAGTTTTATAGAAATATTTCGATTTCTTGCGTGTTAACTGCTTGGTCTATTGTCCACGAGATGGTACCCGTTTCCGGCTGACAGCGATGCTGTCCTTTTAATACGGTGTAACGCTGCGATGCCAAAGACCCACGTGGACGACCTTCCTCTGAAAAACACTTTTCCGCGCACCAAATTTAGTGAAATAAATCGCTCTTCCCTCAGCGGCGAATTATATTAAAAAGTTATTTACGATCGAGGAAAATACAATGATATTTCCTTAGCGACGCGTTTGTTTAAATAAAGTTATTACTATCGAGGAAAATACAACAATATTTCCTTCACGACGGGTTAATTTAATTAATTACTATCAAGGAAAATACAACGATATTTCCTCACGACTGTTTTGTTTAAATTAATTTATATTACTAACCAGGAAAATACAACGATATTTCCTTCACGATGGGTTTGTTTAAATTAATTTATATTACTAACCAGGAAACTACAACAATATTTCCTTAACGACGGAAAAATGCAAACCAAAACTTATAATTTTAATTACAATAGTAAAACGAAAATGAAACTTACCACTGAAATAAACGTATCAACTTAAAATATTAATTATCTAAAAAGACTTTCTTACCAATTTTCTTCAATTTTCACCTGGAGACTCTCGGATGTACTCTGTACCTCGTTCAACTTCTGGGCTGTAGCTGGACTACTTGCAGAATAGACCGATTTCAGCTTGTACCCTCATATTTAAAAGATGTCCCTACTTAATTTTTCCTACTCCGCTATCCCCCTCTCTGTGCATGCGACCGGTCGAAATCATATATTTCGCTCGTGTGGTAATTTTCTAATTTTATCATTGACAGCACTGTATCGTTTTGTGGGCGTTTTTAGCAGATCAACTTAACCTATCGGTTTGTGTTTTGTTTATTTTTATTTCGACTCTTCTGAGTTATTTTCTTTTAGCTGGTCGATTTGTCGGCAACGACGCCGCATTGAATGTGTGTCGGCCTAGGAACTAGTAATAATCTAGTAGTAATGTGGAAGAAATTTGAAAGGATAATAGGTAAATGTGCAAAATTATTAAGCGACGAAACTAGAGGAACTAGAAAGTCAGGAATAAATGAACATAATACTAATGTTTGCGCTACGTTAACGAAGGAACAGCGTGTACTCGACTCTTGGCGAGTTGTAAGTTCGACGAGAATTTCGAGTACGTCTCTCGCTCACGTATTTTCGCCAGTGATGTACGTCGCTATCGTCTGGGCTTTATTAATCGTTCGAAGGCTTGTTGTAGAATTTAACTTTGTACACTATTTATTTACCACTATTTACAATTTACAATTATCTCACAATTACAGTCGGTACTGTTGCGAGGTGTTAGCTTGTTTGCTAATTGGTTAATGCTCAAGTGAATAACACTGTTGTGTTAATACTTAAGTTGCCTTGAATAATTATGTTACTTCGACTGTTGTCTTGAATGGTGATGCTGTGTTACTTTGTGTGTAGCTATGTGTAACTATGTAACTGTTTGTTTAAGGGCGAAAACGTTCTTTAAATAATAAAGTTCGTTTGTGTCATTGGTAGGAATGAAATGCCCCCACTTTGATGCAAGACGAAGAACTCGTCGTGATTGGTCCGAAGAATGAATATGAGAGACATAATAATTTAAATGGCCAAGAAAGTTCGGTAATTGTTTATTTACAACCGCATTGTGATAAATGTAGCACTCGTAAAATGACGGGCTTTGTGAAAGGGAAATTCTGCGCTTAATGCCGGATCGCAATTGTATTGAAATATACGTGACCGTGCAAGAGTTTTTGGTTTTTAAATATGGGGAAAATAACTAATAAAATGTTCGACCAGAGCGTTAGCAGCGCATCTGCCGAACCATCTGTACCTGGACAGCCGTGTGTGTCTAAACGAAATAACAAATTTTAATCTCACAACCGCATAGACAATAATGTATATTTTAATAATAATGGTGTAGGAACGAATACGGGATAAATAAACAAACATTCATTCAAGCATGATTTTTTTACCACTAAATTTATCAAAATTGAACAAATACTGTTTACATAATTCTCTACTTTACTCTCATTACCAATTATAATTTACAATTTCTGCAGTACACCGATAAACTAATTGGAATAAAAATTCATAAAGAAGTTGACTTAGGTTTCCACATTCAGAATTCTGGTGGCTTCTAATGATTTACTAAAATCAAACAATTCAGAAATTAGACGAATAATGCTCCATGTAATCTACCTTTAGCTTGCGCTAATTGTTTCGACAGTAGCTGATTGATCACAGTAATCCACCTTTTTCCTATTGCTGCGTTGGGTGTTTGGATTTGGATTTCCGCCCGTTTACCATCTGGAGATTCAAAAGCCAACACGACTGTATCATAATTACAAGTAGGAGGAATTGTATATACGCTGTCCATAGCGATAAAATCGGTATACCAAAATGAATCTTTCTGATTCTAGAATATAAAATATTATTACTAGTTAAGATAGTTATTTCACTATACCTCGTACACTTCCGTAAAAACGATAACCTCTTCAAATAAAAACACTTGCTTTTTTAATTTTCTCTTGGTGGTGAAGGCATCATTTAACAGAAGCATGCCTTTTTGGGTTAAGTCGAAAGGACAGTTTTTTATTGTGTCTATAGCAACCAGAGTATCTGCTCTGTTTAATTTGCTGTCGAGATATTGCATTGCTTGGACGATTGTTTCACAGGTTTTCCCCGATGCTTCATTCGCCTTTTGTATATTTTCTAGCAAGAGCTTGTGCCTCGCTAATCTCTGGTATGGTTTTAACATATGGATCTCCATACTAAACTGATCATTTAAAGCTTCGGTTCTATCCTATTGGTTAAATTATTAGAAAAGTGGAAACTTCGTTTAGGAGATAGCATACCTTTACTGTTTTTTCATAATCACTTAAATACGAAACATATCTTCGGTAATTACATGAGTGTTGCAAATATTTTTCAAATAATACGTCCTGAAAAATATGGTCATTATAAATTGTTAATACAAAATCTGGCTCCACACGGAGCTGAATAACGTAAGGATAATGTTTGAGCCAGGAAATTCCGTAAAAATGTAATGGCGCAACGTCCAAGAATAACTTGTTACGTCTAAAGAATATCTATATCTTTACATAATTGCTTATTTATTAATACTACATAACTATTTAATTATTGAAAATAAGATTACATTGTCCAAAAATGTTCTATCTTACACGCGACAACTGCATGTCCCTTTTCGATTGCTGTTAAATTTACATTGGTTCATTTGTACACATATCCATTTT